>CAJQUW010005195.1:0-324862 GCA_907163375.1 Prostheceraeus crozeri
TTGAAACGTATGTATGTATCCCGTTCCAAGTAATTCTTTTACTTCATTTGTAGTGGAAGCCCCGATGAGTCAAAATAATAATTACTCCGTTTTTACTACAAACCTGCTACGCAAAAGTACCCGTTTTTGTCTGAAGTGTGAAGATTCGTTATTAAAATTTCAATTATTGTATTGGAACTTTGTTCCGGAACTGAAGGTTCCTTTGGCCTATTTTTTAGGAAATTGTAATTCGTTTCTCATTAGAACATGAAAATTCTTTATTCCCTAATTGATTTGCGATATTCTTTAGGTCGAAATTCGTTGTCGTTTGTGTTCCATATAATTTAAAAAACGTCATTTATGTTCTACATTTTATAATAAAAAAATGATTTGCTTAAGGGACCCCTAAGAAGACAGAAAGGGAGAGGGTGTATTGATTTTAAACACTGTTCTCATAATGATGTCTTTCCTTTACTACATATTCGAGATTTTGAAATGATTATTATTATAATTATCGCCCCCCCCCCAGAGCGAAGCTCCTCTGCCTTTAGCCGATTCTAATCTATATTGTTTTATATATTTCAATGCTTACTTCAATGAACTTTTATTTGTAAAATATGTTTTTCATCCGTTAAAAATGATTGTATTTAAAATTGTCCATAACAACTTATCCCGCATGTCGCCGTCTATGCGTTAGTAAATTTTTAGAAGAACGAAAGTTTTATTGTCATTTGCTTTTTATTGTCAAATGCCCTCTTATGTAGCTTAATCTATTCATTGTCTTCACAATGGGAAGTACTTGTAACTACCCGTAATGTGTTTTGGCAAACGCTAAATGTAAAGTTTTGCGATCTAATCATCGATTTCATAAAACTGAATTTGAAAATAGAATTTAGCAAATGGGGGAAGATTTTGAAAATAGGATTTTGAAAAAACAGATTCTGAAAATAATTTCAGCAACGTAGGGGTGTAAATTGAAATGTCAAAACTTTACGTCACGCTGTAAGGTTGACAATGTCAAAAGTTTACCGACTGGGTTTCTACTTCTCATTCAAGTCTCTGTCTCTCTCCTATCAATTATCATAGCAGTGTACGGGTTTCATTGAATATTTTTTGAGTTTATGAGTCGTACAATGATTCTTCTAGTTTCACCACAATTAGTACTTTAAATAATGTTGAAGCATAGACAATAACGCAGAAGAATGACTTAAAGTAATAATTGGCCGTTCTTCTTAATTTATCCATAGTGCTCAAATCTATAATAATAATTGAGGAACCATTTCACTTATTTTTAATTGGAGATAAACGAAGGATATATTCTTGAGGTTCTCTTCCATTTTTGTTCCTTCCACTTTTGTTTCCTTCCATTTCTGAGAGTTCCTTCCATTTTTCTGAAGTTCCTTCCACTTTTGTTTCATCCACTTTTGTTTCATCCATTTTATGAAAGACAATATTTTTATAACGGGCGGAAGCCTCTGGAAGACATTCTATCAGTGATGTCCCGCATAGTCACATGATATTTATTTTAAAAACCTGAAAGATGAGATAAAATTCATGAATTCTGAAAATTCTCAACTTTTATAATTTTATTCGGTGTCCTAGAACGGTCAAGATTTTATAGCAATTGGAAAATCGTAACCGAAAGGTTGTCTAGGGCTTCCGCCAGCCCCGATATGTTATGTCTCAAATTGTTGAGATATCTCAACTTTTATAATTATTTTAGTGATCCTTAGTAAAACGGTCATGAATTTTAAGGGACTGATATAATTTGTAATTCTCAAATTTGAGATTACTTAACTCTTTATGATTTTCGCGTGTCCTCGGAACGGTCCATGATGTTTGGGGGGTGAAATGTCATAATATAAATCAAATTTGAGATTTTGAAAAATTTGAAAAATTGGGTATTGTTTTAAAAAACGCCCAAATCGGAGCGAAGCTCCTCTGGGCTTTAGCTGATTATGAATTTAGGTCTTCATAACCTGAAAAAGGGTTCAAATTCATGAATCGGCTTAAGCCAGAGGAGCTTCGCTCCGATTTATGTCGTTTTTAAAAATACCATTTTTTGAAAAAATGGTACTTTTTGAATGGACTAAATTCATGAATTTAGGTCTTAAAAACCTGAAAAAGGGACTAAATTCATAAATTTATGTCGTTTTTAAAAGTACTAATTTTTTTGATTTTATGGTGTCCTGGAACGGTCTTTTGTCCATTACTGCCGCATGACGTGCTTTGTTATGGAAAAGTGTGATGGAAAATCTTGCAATCACCGGATTGGTGGACGGTGGACGAGCTACTGGTAAACAAAAGCTGTCATTTGTGAATACGATATCAAAAAAATCATAAGAAAGAATAAACATGCCAAAAGCGCTTCTGGGTAGCTATTGACAGATATTTTGATGCCATGGTACTCAGAGCTAAAGAAGTTGGCGACGACATAGTCGACATGGTCAATGTTATGCTGTCATTTTCACTCAAGCTATTCATGCAAGTACGTTATTGCCAAGTACGTTTTCGCAAAGTGTGATGCAGAATTCTACTTTAAAAACTGCACTAGCCACTTTGTGACTGAGATACATAATACTGCGCCGAATTTACATCATTTTCTGGATCATCTTTTTGGATTTGGAATAGTTATCTCTTCAAAGACGGGTAATTTATCACATTTTACTTCATATGAGTATCACTTCAGATTGTTGAAGGAGTCGCTACTTCCACAGACTTATTTGGCAACAAATTTACTATGAAAAACGATAACAGTCGACAACAATACAAGCCGATATAAGCAAGTCATTCGAGTGTCTTGATTCCCCAATGAAATGCTGCTTTCATTAACAGTACAATGTCTTATGTTATAAATTATGCGTTTTATTCTTGTGGCACAGAAATTTCAGATATTTCGTGTTACGGAAGCTCTAGAGGATATGCAGCTCTTTCTGTCGACATGCATTATTTGAATTTTTGAAATGTCCTGAATAAGTCAATCAATAGGAGTTGCATTTATTGATTACAACGCATGCTCAGATCAACAAGCAAATATCATTTTCAAACTAATCTCATACATTCAAACTTCTACATTAAATTTTGTACATGTATATAAGAGCAATAATAATAGTAATACCTTAAAATACTCCTGGCTCTTTCCAACCACAAAGCTGAAAATGACAAGTCAGGGCCTCTTTCAATCAAATTCGAAAGAGGTTTCAGACTCGCCGTAAATCGGTAGTCAGAACTCTTGTATCGGAGTGTAATGCTTCTCTCCAGTGTTACGGGAGTAAGGATACAAAATCTGTCTACCCGAGCACTCATCGCTGTGTTTCTGCATATGAGCACAATCTTTTTGTTTTTTGACTTCTGCCGTTTTTTTGGAACGAAAAATGCAACGAAAAAACTTCACATGGAGGTACCTGTGACTATTGTGCAGATGCTTAGCATAGACAAACGCGTCATCTCAAGGTGCATAGGACAAAAAACGCATAGAGTTTATAGGAGTATTCACAAAATGTCACATTTTTGGTACAAACGAGACCACGACAAACGACGTTTGCGCATGGCAAATGTCAAGATACAACAATGAAATTTGACATGGAGGTACCTGTGACTATTGTGAAGATGCTCAGCATAGACAAACGCGTCATCTAAGGGTGCATAGGAAGACAAACGCATAGAGTTTATAGGAGAATTCACAAAATGTCACATGTTTGGTACGAACGAGACGTTTGCGCATGGCAAATATCACGATACAACAATGAAATTTGACATGGAGGTACCTGTTACTATTGTGAAGATGCTTAATATTGACAAACGCGTCATCTAAGGGTGCATAGGAAGACAAACGCATAGAGTTTATAGGAGAATTCACAAAATGTCACATTTTTGGTACAAACGAGACGTTTGCGCATGGCAAATGTCACGATACAACAATGAAATTTGACATGGAGGTACCTGTGACTATTGTGAAGATGCTTAGCATTGACAAACGCGTCATCTCAAGGTGCATAGGACAAAAACGCATAGAGTTTTTAGAATTCACAAAATGTCACATTTTTGGTACAAACGAGACGTTTGCGCATGGCAAATATCACGATACATCAATGAAATTTGACATGGAGGTACCTGTGACTATTGTGAAGATGCTCAGCATTGACAAACGCGTCATCTAAGGGTGCATAGGATGAAAAACGCATAGAGTTTAGAGGAGAATTCACAAAATGTCACATTTTTGGTACGAACGAGACGTTTGCGCATGGCAAATATCACGATACAACAATGAAATTTGACATGGAGGTACCTGTGACTATTGTGAAGATGCTTAATATTGACAAACGCGTCATCTAAGGGTGCATAGGAAGACAAACGCATAGAGTTTAGAGGAGAATTCACAAAATGTCACATGTTTGGTACGAACGAGACGTTTGCGCATGGCAAATATCACGATACAACAATGAAATTTGACATGGAGGTACCTGTGACTATTGTGAAGATGCTTAATATTGACAAACGCGTCATCTAAGGGTGCATAGGAAGACAAACGCATAGAGTTTATAGGAGAATTCACAAAATGTCACATTTTTGGTGCAAACGAGACGTTGCGCATGGCAAATACTAGATCGGATTGTCAAAAAGAATGAAGAATCACAAAAAATGCCAACTCGCATGTTCTGTAGTAGAAAATGGTGCTTAGACCATGTACTGTGTATGTTTACTGTAATTAAAATGGAGCAATCGATGTAATTCTATTCCCACGTGCTGCGAAATTACGAACTTGAGACTGTAAATACAACAAGAGCGGTTGCTGGGAAATTAGATTATTGACGCAGCCAAACAAAGTCCAATAATATCGTAGAAGGAGTTAAACGTGTTCGTGTTCTTTCAATGCCATGGCTCAGGCATCCGAATGGTTACTAGAGTTGATCATCATTCATGGTAATTAATTGCTGTTGCAATTTGTCTGAGAGAAATGTAGAGTTTGCACGATATACTTGAGCTTGCCTAATGTAACTGAATATCATCTTAATATTAAATTGCTGTTTATCTCCGATGAGCGTGACTGTGCTTGCACTGATGCAATTTCTGGTAAAGCCGGTACATCAAGAAAATTCACATCTAAAAAATTGAAATTCTGCAATGAATTTTTTCCTTACTATTTAGCTGCTCGCTGATTCTGCTCAGATGTCTGCAATTGACTATAATGAAGCTGTTGTAAAATGAATTGGAGATTTTTGTGCATGTTCAGCAATTTCCATTCCTTGCCCGTTGTCGAGCCCTTGTCCGGATTTAGCTGTGCTACTGTTAAAAGCTTACAAAAGGCGGGAGCATGGCATAGCTGCTGCAGGCGATTCATTGAAGCCAATCAAGAGCACAAGAGGATGGATGGTTGATTTTTTCATTTTGGTGCCATCATTTGAGTTTATTGCCTCTCTGAACTCAAATGTTGCAAAAATTAGTGCCTATTGTAAGGTAGGGGTCTTTAAGTGAACTAATTTTATTGACTTTTACTGCACTACTTTTTAATTGCCTGTACTTTTCGCGGGAATTGTTTTTACCACCTGCTAGCAATGTTCAGGTGAGCAGAGTTTTCTTGTTGTGATCTTGGTCGGGATTGCTTGTTCTAGCAATTCCGGTCAACATGGCAGAATGCAGTGATGATCTTATTGACGATGATGACATCTCTATTCTAGCGGAGGAGATTGTTTCCCGTGCACAACAGCTGCTAATTAAACCGGAGCCACGAGACTCTGAGGCCGCTGTTTCTTCACCCCGACGACAGCCGGGAGAATTACCCCGAACCAAATCGGGAGACTCGCCTCGACGGAAGTCGACCGTTAAGGAGATCGACCCACCCGCCAGTGGAGACACCCGCCTAGTATAGGCACCGCTTCACCTCGGCGACTGCGTGTACGCTGGGACGACCAGGCCGACGACAACTTGCCCGGATCGACGCCCCCGTTAATGGTAAGTGCTATGAAGACTACAGTAGCCCCTAGCGTAGAACCACAAGCAAGTTACACTGGTGGCAGCGGTGGGATTCACGCTAGAGACACGTCAAAATGGTTGCGTGTTCCACTCAACGCATTTCCCGTATTTGACGGAGGTAATTTTTCTATTTACTATCAACGGATAAGTGCCGCTATGAATACTTATCCAAGGGCCGAGCGTTACCCTATTTTTGCCCGCAAAATTAGGAGACAACGTTATCGAGTGTTTGTGTGATTTTTTTCCTGGGGGTCTTGGTCACTGTTATTTTGAGCAAGTTGTGCAGTGTTACTGATGAAATACCGGGAACACTCAAAGCCACCGATTGACAGCAGCCTACCGAGAGAGCGGACAGGTAAGTACGAAAAATTGAGCATGAAAATGTACCAATTTTTCAGGGGGAATCTGGTGAAGATTTTGACATATGGTTTCGCCGAGTATCTATGTATTTGGATACCTATCCTCCACAGGAGAGAATTCATAGACTCTGTTCCCAGTTGGGAACAAAACCATTCGAGTTCGTGCAACATCGACCGGATGAGGTGCTAAACAGTTTTGATATGCTTGTCGAGTCTCTGAGGAGGAAATACGTTATACCGATTAATATGTCGAGGGCGCAAGAACTTTTTTATTCCAGGTATCAAAGGAATTCTGAAGATTTGCAAGATTTTGAGGGAGAATTACGGCGATTAGTAAGGATTGCCTTTCCGGCTCAACCTTCCTGGAAACAGGAGGAGGCTATTCTTCAAAGAATGCTTGCCGGCACTAGCAATGTCGAACTCTCTCGACATTTCACGTTCAGCCCACCCCTCTCGATAGAGCATCTCTATCACGCAGCAGATTTGATAAAAAAGAATCGTCTGCTCAATTCGGACTCAAGGGTCGAAGTAAGTAGGCCTACGGGAGGATCATTTCCACTGTCAGGGTCATCCTTCCAGAAAAATATGCCACCCTATCGATCCGCTGATGTTCGCAGGAGCTTGTCTCCTATCCGACCGCCTACTCCACCAAACTTACGTGAAGTACGGAGGAGTCCATCTCCTGTACGGGCACTACGGCCTCCTACCCCTCCAAGACGCTCTTTTTCTGGAGAGGAGAGAACTAATGAACAAGTGAAATGTTTCAAATGTGGAGAGGAAGGACATTTCATGAGGAACTGTCCATTTCGAGAAAATAGGTATTTAAACCACTGAGGCTGGAACACTCCGTGGACGGACGGACTGATTCCGCAGCCGGTGAGAAACCGTCTGATGTCACAATCCAGACCCCGAACTGTAACGTTATTCAACTGCTTTTAAACCATAAACCGCGTACCGCTATGTTAGATTCCGGAGCAGTATCGTAGCGTGATTGATGTTGAAACGTGTCGAGAAACAGGCGTTTCGTACACCCGCAAGGAGATGCCAAAGTTTGACCAGCCAGACTGTTCCAAAGTCAAACCTATTGCAGAAGTTAACATACCCATAGAAGTCGCGGGCGAATGTTTCAACCAGACATTTATAGTCTGTGAACGCCTCAGGAGTCCCATAATTATCGGACTGGATTTCATTATGTTATATGGGAGGATGCACTGACTGGGTAAGTAAACACGTTTTATCTTTTCAATAGAGCAGTCAGCACACCGATCCTGAGGAGAGTCGAAACATACCAGGTGAGTGTGCATCTAGTACAAGATACGGTAATTCCTCCCAAGAGTGTCGCATATCGTCTCGGGAAGTGCGCAGAATTTCCTATTCCTTCCCTCAACTTACTCACCGCTCACGAGATCAGTTACCAGACGGTGTCTCTTGGCAAATGCCGTATGCGAGCCCAGAGACAACCAAACCTGGCTTCAGCTAATGAACATTACTAATGCTGATGTCCGACTACCTGCCGGTCGCGAAATTGCAACTATAGAACCAATCGAGGTTTTGGCAGAGTCGGCGGATCAAACAGACCAAGTAAGTTTTGAAGCTTCACCTACAAATATAGAAGCAGCTATAACACAGTTGGACGAGACAGACCTCAACACGGAGGAGAAAGAGGAGGCCACCCAAGTGTTACGCTCCTATGAAGACGTATTTGTAGAGAAAGGTAAGAAATTGGGTCGCACAACTCTATTATATCATCAGATAGACACCGGACCCCACGCTCCAATCAAAATTCCGGGGCGCCGAGTACCGCCACACCAGAGGTCTGAGGTAGACACGATGCTAGATGACCTCATCAATGATGATGTAATTCGACCCAGTTACAGTCCCTGGTCCGCTCCCATTCTGGGTAGTGAAAAAGAAAGACGGATCTCTTCGTTGTTGCGTTGACTTCAGGAAGCTGAATGAGATAACTGTCAAAGACGCATATCCCATACCTCGTATAGACGAGAGTATCGACGCCTTAAGTGGATCACGTTATTTCACAGTCCTAGACTTGAAGTCTGGTTATTTTCAGGTACCTCTGGACGAGCAGTCCAAAGAGAAAACTGCTTTCTCCACCCACCGCGGCCTATATGAATTTAACGTCCTCCCTATGGGGGTGACGAATGGTCCAGCTGTTTTTGCGCGTCTGATGAATAATGTACTCGCCGGTCTGACATGGTCAGCCTGCTCGTTTACCTCGATGACACCATAGTCATGGGGAGGACATTTTAAGGATCATTTGCTAAACCTGCAGGCTGTCCTGCAGAGATTCCGTGAAGCGAATTTGCAACTGAATCCTAAGAAATGCCAGTGGTTCAAATCTAAGGTTAAATACCTTGGACATGTAGTCTCTCGCAAGGGAGTTCACACAGACCCTTCTACCATTGAGAGAATAATCAACTGGCCCGTTCCTAAAACGCAAAAGGAGCTGAGGAGTTTCATAGGACTCTGCAGTTATTATCGTAGATTTATTCAAGGGTTTGCGAAAACTGCTGGGCACTTACATCGCCTCACTGGTAAAAATGTAAGATTTGTTTGGACAACCGAATGCCAAACCGCTTTCGAAGAACTCCGCTTCAAGCTCAGTAGTGCCCCAATATTAACATTACCTGATTTCTCAGAGAACGCAGGATCTTTTATCCTCGACACAGACGCTTCTGAAAAAGCCATCGGAGCTGTGCTGTCCCAAAAATGTCCTGATGGTCTCGAGCGAGTGGTAGCGTATGGGAGTCGCTGCATGACAAAGCCAGAGCGCAATTACTGCGTTACACGCAAGGAAATGCTAGCCATGGTCTACTTCGTTCACGAGTTCCGTCCTTATCTGTTAGGCAAGCATTTCATTCTGAGGACAGACCATAGCGCTCTCACCTGGCTTATGTCATTCAAAGAGCCTACTGGACAGGTGCACGCTAGATACAAAAATTGCAAGAATATCGATTCTCAATTGAATACCGGTCCAACCCTAAGCACACAAATGCCGATGCTCTATCCAGGCGGCCACACAGGCGCCACGGAGAATGCCCCTCTTGCGAACCGAATGCTGCGCAAATTTCGTTAATCCAGTGGCCATTCTCATTGACTGCAGGGGACCTCCTACAAGCACAACAAGCATACCTGCCGACGGCAGAGATAAGTGCCTGGATCACGGAGAGAAGACAACCCCCATCAAACGCCACATATCGCATTCAGCAAGATTACATCAAGCACTTTGACTATTTCAAAATTTTTGAAGGGCTCTTACATATCAAAAAGCCTGACGACACAGACTGGCGTCTAGTCCTCCCACCAGAGTGGAGAAATATTGCTATTCACCAGTATCATGACAATCCCACGGGAGGCCACAACGCTAAGGCCACTACGTACCAGAAAATTAAATCTCGGTTCTGGTGGCCAAAGATGAAAACGCAAATAAGCGAATGGGTTGACACCTGTGGAGTCTGTGGGCAATGCCGTGGTCCTAATCCAAAGACGGTAGCCCCACTACAACCCATTGAGTCAAGCGAGGCGTTCCACCGCATAGCGCTGGACATCGTCGGACCCCTTCAACCACGCTGAAAGGAAATCGTTTCATCCTGGTTATGGTGGACATTTTCACCCGTTGGGCAGAGGCTGTGCCCTTACCACAGCACACTGCAAAACATGTGGGTAATGCAGTTCTCCACAGCTGGGTCACCAGATACGGTGTTCCGAAGGAAATTTTGTCTGACCAGGGCAAAGAATTCGAGTCGGCAGTATTCCAGCACTTCTGCAAGGTGCTAGCAATTAAAAAGATCCGTTCTTCACCATACAGACCTCTACTAACGGGGCGGTAGAGAGATTAAACCGCACACTGAAAAATTTGCTGCTCACTCATGCTGCGCAAGATAGACGCAACTGGGACGACACCATCCATTATTGTATGTGGGTCTACAGATCGAATGTCCATCACTCCACGGGGTATTCCCCCTCTCGCCTAGCTATAGGTAGGGAGTTAAGGTTCCCGATGGACATTCTCTTCGATTCGGTATCCAGCGCCAACATAGAAGCTGAGAATTATGCTACGTGGATACAGGAGAGTCTGAAAGCAGCTACCGACGGGGCTCGCAAAAACCTTATCCTAACTAAGCAGCACCAGAAGACCCAATATGATCACCACGCTACGAAAGTGCCCACCTATAAAGTCGGGAATCTAGTGTGTTACAGAAATAGGACTCCCGGACCTGGTAAGTCCGCAAAACTTTCAAGGCCATGGGATGGACCATACTTAGTGACACAAGTGCCAAGCCGGACCAACATAGAAATCCGCAACCCAGCGAGACCGGGAAGAACCCTTGTTGTGCATGTCAACGAAGTAAAGCCATGCCCTAGGAACGTCAGATTGAATTCAACTGACAAAAAGACAAGGAAGGTGCATTTTCAACCAGTTCCCGAGATCCGAACATTTACACCAGACTCCTCTCCTTACAATGTCGGACAGACTAACACTGTTCCCCCTCCCTCAGTGTAGAGACCAACCGTCAACATCGACGAGCATTGCTTATACAGTGATGACGACAGCGAGTCTTCCTCAACGTCTGGAGACCCAATCGAGAATGAGGAAGTGATTTACCTAGACGAGCAAGACTCAGACCAGCCGTCGGATTCAGACGAGATAGGCTTAGGAGAAGTAATTGATATAAGCTCCGACCCTATCCTAGACTCGGACTTCGATTCCGACATCTGCATCTCTCACCTGTCATTCCAGTCAGACGAGGAGGAGGAGCAGTTGGTCGGAGCCATCAATTTTGGGGAGGGGAGGATCCCTCAGGATCTGCTGGAGTCCTGGAGGTACAGTGTGGTCAACCACTGCCTCCACGACACACGATTGCCCCCGCATCTCAAGGTCGCCTATCCAACCGGGAAGGGATGGATCAACTCGGTCGCCGAGGCCTCTTTTACAAAGATAATGACAAGTCTCCGCAGCCAATCAGAAACGTCTAGGCGGATCAAGGCCACCGAGGAGCGCTGGACCGGGTGGGTACGGTACCACCCCCCAGCTACTGCCCAAGTTGCCGAGATGGCGTCAAACGCTTCTCCAGCTGCAACCCCGAGACCCGCAGCCAACGATCAAACCACGCTCCATCTTGCGACCACCACGGAGCGTGAGAGACGACCAGCCGTCGACCAACTCAAGCCTCGTGCAGGACACCATCGACCGGATGACATCCGAGATCACGAAGAATGTCCTCCAAGTCCTCATGCCCAACCGCGAGAATTCGCGAGACAGGGCAAGGCCCAACCGCGAGAGTTCGCGAGACAGGGCAAGACCACCCAACCGCGGCAATTCGCGAGACAGGGTGAGGGATAGGATGCGGAAGGATATCCATCCATCAATGAGGAGGATCCAAGCACGGCGAATGGACGCAGAATCCATGAAAGACTTAAGGACGAGGTCAAGATCTCCTGCAGCCCGAACCCGGCAACCGGTGGATGCAAGCCGAGACAGCCGCAAAATGACGCTGGTGGTTGGCGATTCCAACTTCACCCGCCTGCCTTTTACCACTGCCCCATATCGCTCGATTGCGAGACCGGGTCTCCGAGCAGCGCAAGCTGCGGACACTGTACGCCACTGCAATGTGCGCCGCAATGACGTTGCCGCAATCGTCGTGGGTGTAGGAGTAAACGACCGCTCGGCGAGAAGCATCGAGGAAGTCCGGGCCGGGTTCCGTTCCCTGAACGAGGAACTTCAGCGGAAGTTCTCCGGCATCCCGATGTTCTTCATCGACGCGCCCGCGGACAAATTCGGTCACGACCGGCGCATGAGAGATCGCCTTCACAGTATCAACAATGTAGGGGCATGCTTCTTTACCCCAATACATTACAAGCCGTCCGTGGTGAACACGGGAGACCCGCACTACACTGCGGAGGAGCGCCACGCACTTGCGCGATACGCGGAGCGGATCATCCGCCCACGTCTACCCCGTGTGTAGACTGGCACCGCTCGCAGGAGCGAGACCTTCTTCGTGGAGGAGGGGATAGTGTAAGGTAGGGGTCTTTAAGTGAACTAATTTTATTGACTTTTACTGCACTACTTTTTAATTGCCTGTACTTTTCGCGGGAATTGTTTTTACCACCTGCTAGCAATGTTCAGGTGAGCAGAGTTTTCTTGTTGTGATCTTGGTCGGGATTGCTTGTTCTAGTAATTCCGGTCAACATGGCAGAATGCAGTGATGATCTTATTGACGATGATGACATCTCTATTCTAGCGGAGGAGATTGTTTCCCGTGCACAACAGCTGCTAATTAAACCGGAGCCACGAGACTCTGAGGCCGCTGTTTCTTCACCCCGACGACAGCCGGGAGAATTACCCCGAACCAAATCGGGAGACTCGCCTCGACGGAAGTCGACCGTTAAGGAGATCGACCCACCGGCAAGCCCGTGGAGACACCCGCCTAGTATAGGCACCGCTTCACCTCGGCGACTGCGTGTACGCTGGGACGACCAGGCCGACGACAACTTGCCCGGATCGACGCCCCCGTTAATGGTAAGTGCTATGAAGACCAGGGCCGTAGCCAGGAATTTGGAAAGGGGGGGCTAATTTTGGATATTTGATAAGGCATGTATTCTATTAAATACGCTTATTATAAATACAATTCAAATACATCTGAATGTATGTAGACAAACATATATAAATAAGTTTATTTCAAAATTTATGTTGATCACAAATAATTATTCGATTCGATAACTAAATTGTGTTTATGGTCACGTTAAGTACATGTGTAAGTAAGTAAAAAGACATACTTACAAGTCGTTGGTATATCCTATAATGGCAAACGTCTGTTCACGGTCTGACAAAAGCGTTTTACGGCGTTGTCGATTAAGATAATTCTCATCTGGTTGCCAAGGATTTTGAATTAATTCAAACATTAAGCTGTCATTATTACTAAGACTCTTTGATCCGATGTGTTCGCCTATGTCCAAAATTGACAGCGATGATCTAAAACATAAACATAAACACATTTATAATAACTATAGGCCTATATATTAGCTTATATATGTTTAACATACTTTATGGAAGTTTCCGTCAAGTCAGATTTCTCTTGGGCTTCTGTCGAATCGGACTTTTCTGGTATACTTGAAGTCGTAGCAGTCGATTTGTTTAGAGGACTGGATGGCTAAAAGATTAAAATGAATCTGAATAAAAATACTGATTGAACGGCTTTGATTTAATTCGATAAAGACTGTTACTAATATTTTACTAATTTTAGCAGATACTCTGATGCACGGAGTTTCTACGCTAATATAGGCCTAATACTCAGGCTTAAAACAAATACAAAATTTTCATTGTCAAATACAAATACTTTCGTTTCGCAATTTTGAAGTAGTAATACAAATACAAATACTTCTATTTTTATATGTGAAAATGCAAGTACAAATACCTGGTTTTTGAAATATTTAAATACAAATACTCTTCAAAACAATTATATACAAATACAATACAAATACTTGTTTTTTAGAAATCTGAAAATAGAAACTCGACATTTCCGACATTTCCTAAACATAAGATTTTAAGTTTAAAATAATCTATTGATGACCCAGAATGAAAAATGATAACTTACATTTTTTCCAAAGAAAGATCGAATATCCATGTTTCCAGTTCTTCACCCTTTGGCTGGTGGCTCTGGGTCAGACATATTAAAAAAAAGATGCGTATCGTAGGAGTACACGAGATCGAATGAACACACTCAGAAAGTGAAACTTAACAGATAGCAAGAATGGCGACTCGGAAAGATTCACACGTACGGCCGAGTAAGCGTTACACCATTAAACAGATAGCATAGGTAGGATGCTAACTAACTGTTGAATTGGATAATGTGTCCGAAATTTTTGTTTACATTTGGCAACTAGTCGAACAACTCAATGATTATCAAATTGGATCTCGCTGTCAATCGCAACTTTCTTTGAAGTGGTCAAACAAAGGGGTCTTGTTACTTGTACATTGCGTCACCAGATGACCGAACGAAACGATGATGTGGCGTAATATTGCAATCTCAGGTTTGAGATTAAATTTGAGAGGAAATTTAAAATTGATCTCATCTCTAAGGGGGGGCTATAGCCCTAGCAGCCCTCTCCCCCCCCTCTACGCTACTGATGAAGACTACAGTAGCTCCTAGCGTAGAACCACAAGCAAGTTACACTATTATGTTAGTACTTTTGTTTGAATAATGTAGCAAAATTACTTGTATTACGAGGGAGTTGTTTAATTCATCAGATGATTTGAAGTTTTGTGAGCTATAACTACAATTCAGTAAATAAACTATACTACTGATTAAAAAACGGACCAATCATGGAACATTTTTCTAAACATTTGCAAATGCGTTTTCAAAGTCGAATACGTCAAGATCAGCACAACCAAAAATCAGACCGAATAGCAATCACATTTTTAAAATTTGCGCGCAATAAAAGTTCAAGAGATAATGACACAGTAGAAGACCACCATAAAGCGCATAAAACTGTTACACAATTAATGAAAATAATTCATTAGTGTAGACAAACGAACATAATTTTTTAAAATCATATACACCATACATGCATGGATGGATGACATCAATCCGATGTCTATACATGCATGTTTGAGGCGTCCATGCAATTTTGAAGAAAAATCTCTTCAGTGACTGCAACAGGTATGGCTACTGATGTGGACGATTTGATCCTGCCGATTGACACTTAACTGTCGCATTCAATCGATAATCTCGTAGATTATCAAATCCTATCAGCCGGACATCTTTTGCAGGACTGATTGATGGTTTGGGCTTTCATTTGATTCTCTATGCTTGTTGTGTACGTCTCATTCCTGAGATTTTTTCTGCGATGTGTGATGAGATAAGATAACTGTAGGAGCGGCCATCCTTGTCTGTCGACGCATGTGAGATAGTGGTGACCTCCATCATGACTGTGTGAATATTAAATTGATCTCTTTTAATTTGACCTAAATTGATTTTTCTTTTCATTATTTCAGATAAACAATGCATTAGGGACATTGATCTATTGTTTTCCATCTAAGCTTCTAATCTAAGTTTTGCGTTGTTAGTGATTTTCTGCATTCCGGAGATTTGTTTGTTTAAATCTATTATTTATTAACACCTGAATTTCTGTGCTAGGTGTGTAAAAAGTTTCGAAACGCTGATAGGCGCATGAAATGGGGCCGGTGTAAAATCCGATCACAGCCGATCACGCCGATCGGAGAAAAATTTCTCAAAGTGCTTTGAATTGCTAAATAATGCACATATATGATAAGCATTGCCTTGCTAATTCCACGTTGCAACAAAAATTCATTGATGATAGCTTGTTTCCAAGAAAAATGACTATCAAGTTTCAATTAATTTGACCATCACTACTGCTATTCAACTGTTATTTTCGTAGTGTTCCCCTGCGATCGGCGGCGGTTTCAAGCATTCTCCACACTCGCAAGACCAAATACTACTCAGAGCTGTGGAGAAACCACCGTCCTCAATATTTCTATAACCGGTTGCTGACTTTATGACGAAAAGATAGTGATGGTTTCGATCGGCAGCGATCGGATTTTAGACCGACCCCATGAAATGGTGTGGTCGTAGTAAATACGAATGTAACTTTAGCAACGCGTTGGCCAGGTTTCAACCGTGCTTTATTCGCATTGGTCAAGCGCAAGTATCAAGTTTTCGAAGAAGAATTACAATTTTAAGAGAATTTGATGTTGTACATCGTAATCAACCTCTCTAGGTGATTAAGCTGCCACTTATCGACAATGACGGTGAGATTCCTTAAATATGATTCTACTGGTTCATTAAACCGCTGAAACAAAACAATACGGACATAGCGATTCTGAAAGCATTGACAATGCGTTGCTGAAGTTGCATTCATGTAGCAAAATTCGACCAAAACACTGAAAACCGACCAACCCCTGTAATTTAACTATATTCGGTGTACATTTTTTCATAATCTACTGTTGCACGTCCTTTCGTTGAATTTTGACACAGTGCGTCGTCATACCTCTAAATTTGTGTCATGGATCCTATGTAGTAGTAGTAAAATGTTTATTTCTTGAATAATGGAAAGCATTCATTACAGTTTATCACAAATGACAATAATACTCAGAAAAAAAAGATACATGAATTTTCAAAATGCAAAAGTTACAAATAGAATTCGTCAAAAAACGGCGCCGTGTTTACAAAATTCATTGCATAAGTATGAAGGAAGCTTGCCGACACAGTGTGCGCGAATAAGGAATTATCAGACGGTGCGAGTGAGGGGAAGTTAGAGGAAGAAGATCGTGGAGTAAGTTTTTCTGTTTTGATAGTCCGTGAAATAACTTCAGAGCACTGTTCCTTCGCCGAATGTTCAACGGAGTGAAAGACGAGCATTTACAGTCAGCACCACAAACTGCGATGCCTGACTGGAATCTTTACATCAAGCGCGCCGGATTGTGCGCCGGCAGCAAATTCTATTTATAGATTATTCCAGACTAAGGCGCGCCGGGAGCAAAATCTATTTATAGATCCTTCCGGATTAAAGCGCGAGGGCACCAAATTCTATTTATAGATTCTACTCAATAAAAATCCGCATGATTTTCCGAAACTATCGTTAAAATGTAACGATATTTATATGATATCTCATACTAAACCGTGTTCGTTACTTAACAGTAGTATTTATATTTTTTGATCATTGTTATTGAGTACTCTCTACAGTATACTATTTGTTACTACTCCGTTAGTATCCTAAAATGTACTTCATCAAAGGCCAAAGCGCGCCGCGCCGGCGCGCCGGATTAATCCAGCAAAACATGTAAAGATTCCAGTCGGGCTGCGATGTGAACGACACCTCACCCTTTCCAACCTCTTCTGATTTAAACCAACAGTTCTTCTGATTTAAACCAACAATCAATGGTGCATTGTATTCTAAGACAGATAGAACGAGTGCGTTGTAAAGGACGATTAGGTCACTGGTGTGAAGGTATTTCTCTATACGTTTTATGATGTATAATTGTTGATTCGCTTTCTTGCACAGATTGAAATCCCAAGTATTTCGTTATATATCACTCCGAGTGTAGATAGCTGTTTCTCGAAAAATACATCTTGTGGAGGAGATATCATCACGTTTGGTTTCTTGATGATCATCAACTTTGTTTTTTCCTTGTTTAAGCTAAGTCCATTTAAGGAGCACCAATCATGAACGCCGTTGATCTCAGACTCCGCGATGGAACTCAAATCAGTGTTGAGATAGATAGTCAACACAATGACAGTATCATCAGCGTATTTTGAAAACAAGGTGTGAGGACACTTTGGCTGGAGGGAGCTCATGTGTACACAAAATAAAAATGGAGACAACTTTCCACCTGGGGTACACCAGACGTAACAGGAAGAAAAGAGCTCGTGCATCCATTTTTTAGTCTAGCTCTCTGTTCTCTCTTTTTCAGATAATTGAAGCACCAAAGAATGAAGTTCCTTGGTAAAGATGTATCTACTAGGGATTTACATAATCTTCCATGATTCAAACAATCGAACGCTGTCGATAGATCAAGGGTAATGATCAAGACACCTTTCGAATTTGAGTCATCGAGGATAGAAGTGATGAAGTCATGTACGCGAATGTTAGCATGAGTCGTAGAATGGAAGGGTCGAAAGCCAAATTGATTCGGACCATATTTCGTGATAAGTTCCTCTTTCACACTATTCAATACATAATCCTCAAGAACTTTGGAGAAAATAGGCAAAATTGAGATGGGCCGATAGTCACATATTGAAGGGGATTTGCACTTCGATACTGGAGTTATGTCCGCAGATTTCCATCTGGTCGGCACGCACTTAGTGTCAATAGACAATGAAATCAGATGAGTCAATGGAGCAGCAAGTTCTGAATATGCTGCCTTAATAAGTTTTGTGGGAATGCCGTCATTGCCAGTCGATTTCCCGACTTAAAGATTTTTCAAAATATTTTCAGTTTTATTGATGCTGATTTCAATTTCCCAGTCCTTATTGACTTCAGTTGGCAATTTTGACACATATAACCAGTCGGGAGATTTACTAAAATTTGAAGCAAATTGTCTATTCACTGACTCTTCGAATTCGTTATTAAGCGGATAAGCATTGACATTCTTGTTTTTAACTTTGTTTACAATTTTCCAGACGCCATTTAGTCTCTCCTTTGCATTTTGAAACCAAGCTTTCTTAGCGGTTTCTATTTCTAATTTTACTTTTTCGCGATAATGTCGATACAAAGAAAACTTTTTTTGACGATAAGCATCAAAGCGTAGATTTACAAGATGCTTCACTTTTGGTGAAGGCCATGGTTTCTCATCACCACTCATTCTCACAGTAAATCGAGGAATACAAGACATAGCGTTTTGGACAACATTATGAAAATGAGTACATTTATCTTCCATAGTTTCCTCTGCACGATACATTTGATGCCAGGGATACTTCAGAAGATCTTTAAATTGCATAATATTGCTTTCCCTGTAATCGAAAAATGTAGCATCATAAGATTTGGCAGAAAAATTACTTAAACGAGAAGGGGGTTTGATGCTAGCAATGTAGTGATCTGATTTTCCAATTGGTGCCTCTAGAAACTGAAACTGAACAGTCATGAGCATTAGGAAATTACAAAGGTAAAAGGGATTTGCTCAAAAGAATTTTATCCAAGATGGAACTTTGCCGAGTAGGACGGTTTACAATCCGACACAAATCGAGAGAGATTTCTATTTCATCAGTATGTAAATGGTTTAGATCACCAGCAATAATAACATTGGAATTTGAAGCATGATCGCATAAGTTCACAATAAACAAATTTATTTGATGAAGTTGATGAGCAGATAATTGAGGAGGAATGTGCACAATTAAGAAGACAATCTCATAAGTCGACAAAAGCAAACAAATACAATCGAAAAATTGGAAAGGGTTTGCAAAACAACTATAGAGTAAGGAATATCACATCGTATGTAGGCGCAAACACCTCCGCCGCGACGACCGTCAGAGCGATCTTGCCGACAAATCGAATAGGTAATTCTGAATATTTTTATTTCTTCATCAGACATGTTTTCATTTAACCACGTCTCTTATAGTGCTATTATTTGTGGCGCACGTAAAGATGCCAAAATAGCGAGATCATCAATTTTTGGCCGGAGAGATTGTACATTTGATAAAATAATGAGGCACCGGGGGTCTAAACGTAAAATCACTCAGTGAAAATTTGCCACATCCTTCCTCAAAATCACCTGTCCTCTATACATAATTACATCCTCCCCTGAGCTTTTCCGCGCCTTATATTCTTCTCTTGTAAATCTTAATTCCTTCTGTTGTTCAATTGTGAGATCATTATTGATATATATATACATGTCTGAAAGTCGACGATTCACTAAGTTTCTTCGCATTCCTCAGCACTGACAATTTGGAATCAAAGCTTTTGAAGGTTACGCAAATCATTCTCGGTTTAGTTTGATTCAATTTTCCAATTCTAGTAATGGATTTAACATCATTAGAATCGCAGTCTAGTTCTTCTAAAATGGAATGAATAGTGTCTTTATCATGAAGCATTCGCTCATTAAGATTTCCACTTGCTTCCTCTTGAACACCAAAAACGATCAAATTGTCCCTTCTAATTGAACGCTGTTTCATTTCAGTCATCAAATCGTTTGCTTTCTTGGATTTCTCACATCTTAATGATGCCATATCTTCCTTCAGTTTATCACATTCACTTTGCAACTCTTTCTGAGTCTGCAGCATGGTTCTGAATGGGAATTAGATGTTCTTCCAATTTCCAATCCAAGACCTCCATCAATTCATACTTTGAAAGTGTAGAAGTCTCTTTGACTGTAGCATTGGTGTTATTGGCTAGGCTGATTTCAAAATTGTTTATTGCATCTCTCAAAGCAGATATCAGTTGATCTTTAGTTAGCTGCCTTAGTTGCGAGTTTGACATGCAACGAGTGGCCTCAAATGAAGATTGATTTGAATCTTTGGCATTCATTCTATACAAATCGCTGATTTAGTCAGCTGATTACTTCGCATGAATTGAATCGGAAAAAATAAAATTCTCCGGTGTGAACTCGAACCCTAAGACTCTCAAACGGAAGGCAGAAGCACTGACCACTCGACCACACCAACAGATCTCTGTGAGATAAATTTCACAAATCAATTCCAGCAGTCTGCAGAAGCGATCGATAAGCTGTCCCCGTTTTATGACGTACAGAACGCACCACGCCGACCAGAAGACAAGAGGCACGGAGAACAGCTCACCAAAAGTCAGACAAATTTCCAGGATAATATAATGAATTTGCGACGGTATAGATAAATCCACAAAGGATGCTTAACTTTTGAGGAGATAGCACGATAGACAGGTCCACGAGGATTGCACTCATATAAGTTTTAAGAAGATTCGGGTCGGAATGACAACACAACGGACGAAAGACACTTAGCAAACACAGAAGCTCGGAGCGACGTCAGCACAGCACGACGGTCACAATTTTATATCCTATATGGTATATATCCTATATCAGTAGCCTCTTCTCAGTGCTTGCGAGGCCTTCGGGACTTGCTCAAAAATAATTAACCAGCATTCATGAAAAATGAAATGTGTCATCATCATAGCATTTCATTTAAATTTGAAAGCTTCTCGTGATAGTTGTTCACAGCTTTCCGTCTCAAAATAGACGCTCAGAGTGAAGTTTTACCGCACGTGCTCGAATCTCAGCTGTTCTCTCAGCTGTAGTAGGGCGATGAACCGACTTGAGCAATCAACTACTCATGTGCACATTCAGTTCCAAATGACTCTTACAATCAAGCCTGTGGGGATGTGGCTTCTTTCTTAAAAGCGTCGCTATAGAAAAATCACAGATGATGAAGTTATGCAAATATGCAACGGCACATGATGCTAAAGCAATTCATGACTGCGTATCGAAGTCTCGTGCTTTATGTTGTTGCTCACAATTAGTTCACGGAAGTATTGACTCGTATTTGTGTAAGGAACGGAAAAATTGTTCTTTGTTTTTTGTGTTACTTAACGTGCTTGTATACAATTTTGTAACATACTCGCAATATGGCAAATTATGCAACATTGAGGGCTATGCAATCCAAATTAGGAATCATACTGGACGATCATATCTAAATGACGTTTGTCTTCACATTATGAATTTCAAGTTGCAAAATATTGAACATGTGCATAAGTTCGAGAGCAATTTAAAATCTTCCTAACTTGTGAAAACTGTACACTTGATCATGAATCACACAATTCAACACTGTATAGCCTACATGCGCTACGTCAACATATCCAGTATCCGCACCAATTTTAGGAAAGCGAGACATCATTTTAGACACAAGCACAATTAGCTTGGATGGCCTAATTCACGTAATTTGCGAGATTTTTAAATTCATTATCATCCAGCTTGCGTAGCCGCTGACTTTTATTCTAGGTGCCAACGAAAGCTCTGGTGCAGCTCCTTTATATGAGTAGAATATTCTCCATCATCGGTCGCTACCCTCCATAATTCCAAAAGATCCATGCATGCAATTCAGTAAGTTGAATCATCGTTATTTTCAATGACGCTGATTAATTGACAGTAAATTCCATCACGTGTCTTACGCATTCTCCGTGTCTATAAGAATTTACATAGCCAATTCTTACTCATCTACGAAGATACCATATATCATATATTGTGAGACTACTTAAACATTAGGCAGTTAAGCTGCTGATCACATATCTTTCTGTCTCACGTTTTGATCAATAATGTTTTCACTAATGTTGTCAATCCATCCATCATTCATAAAGCTGAACTTGACAGTTATCGTAATTTTCTTTTTTACTGACTACATTTGTTAACCTACTCTACAAACATATTGCATCATTCATCTTCTTTCATGTCTGCTGAATTATTCTTTTGCTACTGGTAAAGATATGTAACCCAGCACAATCCGTTCATATCTACATTTTATCATGCCATATCTCATTGTAAATGTCATTTTCAAACCAATCTCGTGGATTCTAATTCCTACTAACATCAATAGATTCTTTTGTACCTGAAGATGATTGCCGGATATCAATCGAAAAAAAATTGTGCATATTATGAGAACAATAATAATAATATCATCAAATAATCCTGACTCTTTCCAACTACAAAATTGAATGTTGAGATAGTTAACATAAGCAGATAATGATATAGGAGCATTGAGTTTTGAACTTCATAAATTTTGCTCGCCCTATTGCTTATATTATGGGCGTTAAAAGAAACATCACAGATGCCATACAGAAAACGATTCTCGATAAACATGTTAACATAACAGCGGAACATTTCACTCGATTTCGGACATCCGCATATGTATGGTTGAAATTTATCCGAAAATTCCGATAGGAGACAATCTGGATTTTTTTGCTGTGTGATCGCATGTAATAGCTGGCAATGTAAGACCATCACCGAACCTCTCTTTTCCCATTGAAATTTGAAGATTGCCCTATGGCAAACGATGTTGCAATCCACAGAGATATCATTACGTAGCAGCGCATAATTAGAAAATCAAAATTGTTCGATAGCGAAAAAAGCCTTGAAAAGTGATGAAATCGTCCTGGAATAGTCTGAGATTCGCCCGGGAATTTGAAGATTTAATATTGGCCGTCATCCTGTAGGAGAAGTCTCACACTGGATCAGACTTGAACAGCTATCGAAAACATTTGGCATGAACGTAATCAAAGTTTCGCATTTAACCTGCTGATTATGAAGTTTATCAGGGGAGTTGATCATTCCGGCTTTAGTCGGATTTCCGGCTTCGCCCCTTTTGCTTAAGTAGCAATGGAAAGGTGTTGTGTAGAGCAAAAAATCGCTTATTGTTATAATTCATGAAACTGCATCGGTATAATATTAGTTCTACCGGGCGTCCCCGTAGCTTTCACCGGCGCCACTCTATCTTTGACGGTGCACTCCTAGCTTTTACCAGCACCCATTGGTTTCTACTGGCGCCCCCTTCGCCTTCATCGATTCATCGACGCTCCCTTGACTTCTCCTGGCGACCACTTCGCAGTCAACGGTGCCCCTTTTTGCTTTCGTAGGTGCCCCTTAGCTTTCACTGGCGCCCTCTTGTCTTCTACTAGCGCCCCTTTTACTTTCATCGGCGCCCATTTGGCTTCTGCTGGTGCCTTGGCTTCTACTGGCACCCCTTTGATTTCACCGACGCCTTCATGTCTTCCATTTGCGTCCAAGTAAAAATGATTCATATTTATCAAATTATACGAGTCGCACGAAAATCTCCCGAGGAGATTTGTTTTGCAAAGCGAAAAGTTTTCTGATGGAATGCTAGACGATGAAAAAGGATATACAAATTTGGTCAGACGATTCCATTGACTGTAATTCTGTCGGGATTGCAGGTTACAACAGTTTGAGACTGGATCGTTCATGACGCAAACGTAAAGGAGGTGGAATGATGTTGTGCATGTATGTACGAGAAAGACTTGTGATTAAGAGATCAGAGATTACCGAGTTCCTCTCTAATGAAATTGATGCTATTGCCGTGCAACTTATGAAGAAGTCTTTCATTCTTACATTCCTCCAAATATTTCTCATGGTGTTTAAGACAATCAGGGACACTATCTGTATTACTGTGGGCGAATTTTTAAATGACAATTAAAATTACAACATCATTATTATGAGTGATCTCAAACGATTCAAATGCCAAGAATTATGCATGAATAATTGTTTGAATTGTTTGAGATCACTCATAATAATGATGTTGTAATTTCAATTGTCATTTAAAAATTCGCCATTCTTCAATTCATAAGGGAGCGTTCATTGGTGTGATGGAAGATTTTATATTGTCAGTGCTCATACTTTAATAATTTTTTGCTTTATCTTCTAAATGATTGCATTCCCAAACGTGAAGTTCAAATGACGAATAAGGATAAGGAGTGGCTTTCACCTTTAGCGAAGTGTCTTGCTGATCAAAAGTGGGAAGCATATAGAAATAAGGAATTGAACAAATACTCGTATAATCGATTGAAAATCAAAGTTAAAGCATAAATACAAAAGTCTGCAGTCATTTGTTGGAAAAATCAATAATGATAGTCAGCGCGTCTAGGAAGTATTGAAACAAGTGTCAGGCAAGAGAACGATGGAGAAATGGTGCAACGTGATTCATGCATTCGGCAATACGGAAGCTTTAGCCAGTGTATTTTGTGATAAAATGGCAAGTATATATATCATTGACTCTGAATCCTCAATCTCTACTTTCTATTCAGAAATTTCAGATTCCTTGGCATCTGACTGGGATATACCTATCTCTGAAGCTGTCATATTCTAGCAAATCAAACAGAACTTTATCCTTGAAAAAATCCTCTGTTTCTGATATCATCACGACAAAAAATACTTCTAGTTAGCTGTTTTCTTGATCCTGTAAGTCTTAGTGGCATTGCGAGGATTTGTTTTGAAAAGTTGCGGTTAATTAAGAGATGAGTTTCTTGGATTTCAAACTGGACAAGCGCATTATCCAGTATTGCCAAACCATCTACCATCAATTACCCGCTTGGTCTTGTAAAAAAGATGGCATTTTTTTATAGATGAGATTACTGACGTTTAAAATATTACAGATTAGCTTCATTTGACATATAGAAAGTACGTTTACAATGCCTTCATTAAGTAATTCTGATCTGGTTCCGTTTTGGTAGAACATCAATATGCGTGCACTGATGAAGGAAGGGTGTCTCTTTAAGAGCTTTATCGAGGTTCAGAGACACTTGTGGAAATGTTGGCCTTCTTTTGTTACTTCTGGGTTGTTGGAGATCAGGTTAGATCTCAAGCGGGTCATCTAGCAATGTTCTGCTATTACTGATGCATGCACTTGCGGATGGATAAGGAACCTTTTTGTGATCTTGAAGTCTATGCCAAGACACGCCTCCCCTTGAGAGGGTTTCGTAACTCATAGGATCCAAGGAATGAGTATGCTGCCTTCATTGCGCCGTCTAACCTATTCTTCCTTTATTTCCCTATGCCGCTCTCCATGAACCAATGTGAATGTATTCAATGTTATTTCTGATAAGATCAATCATCCTTTACAAAAGTATCCAAACGATGCAGTTGGAATTTTTGTTGGAACTTTCAGTTGGAAACAAAAAGTTGGAATTTTTGGTGATTTCAACATGCAATATGCTCATCACACCCAAGTTCCATAAATATGTGTCTGTGACACGAAACATCAGGTAGTTTTTTATTACTTTTTCTTAAAACCGTGTTGTTTTGCCAATAGAATTTGTTGGAGAGCAATGCTATTATTTTTTCTGACTGCTGTGATATCGCGCACTTACACAAGGACATAATTGAATAGGCTAATAATTTGACACAGAAAGAAAATGACCACTACATGCTAGCACAATGTGTGCAAATAATAACTCTGCCCAAAGCATAACTTCACCACTAAATCACCATGCTTTACTCTACAGTTCAAACTAAATCATGAAGTATCTGCAACACTGGCTCGAAGCAACCTCTCCATTGCAGGCGCCTCCAGTCTATTTCTTGCTGCGGTCTGGCTCAGTGCCACCGAAATGAATTTGAGCTCACTAGCCGCATTCGATGTATGGCAGCTTGCAACTCTTAGCGCTGCATCAGTAAGCTGTCTTGCTGCGTCCTTTCGTGTACCGAGTGTGTCTCTGACGCATTGCCAGTAGCTCCGAGGTTCTATTTTGATGCGGCCTTGCACCAGAGAGAGAGGATTGACCACAGTATCCGGCTCCATCGTGTTGACTGAAATCATGTTCGGCTAAAATTGTGGCGAAATCGAAAACCGAATGGCTCAGTGTAGCTTTTTCCTCAAGTTCTTCGGGAGCACAGGCCAATCTTCCTTCTTTTCATCTTTGATGGCAGCCAAAATGCGCCGGTGGTGATATCCTGTCGAATCGAAGTTCATGACGTCGAAGAAATATGGGTAATGTTATTATTTGAGTACCAGGCAGCAATCCACCGATGCCACTAACTTTTGATGTGTTGCTACGTCGTTTTGTGAAACAACCAGCGACTATATAAACGCAAAGCTAAGCATGCAATTGAATATATACTTGATTGCATTTTCCTTATCTTATTTAACCTATAATAATTTGTTGTACGAAACTTATGCTTCTTTAGGCTCTACCTTATCGGAAAGGTTCCATTTGTACCTAAAGTGTTTTTCTAATATGAGTCTTAGTGAAGATGAAGAGGCGATTTTCCTGTATGCATGCCCTGCATGTAGCATTTAGAGTGAAAGAAAAATGTGCAAGCAGGATTTTCAAAAGGGTAGACTGTCATTTTAAAAAGCTAAATTGATAAATTTTGCCATGCGTGACTTGATTTCCGTTAATTACGATAGGTAGTGTGTTACTAATAGAGTGCGAAA
Organism: Prostheceraeus crozeri; assembly: GCA_907163375.1. Taxonomy (NCBI): domain Eukaryota; kingdom Metazoa; phylum Platyhelminthes; order Polycladida; family Euryleptidae; genus Prostheceraeus; species Prostheceraeus crozeri. The sequence continues at coordinate 26,690 of CAJQUW010005195.1, forward strand.
ATATATAATGGGCTTGTTTCTTTCTTACAGAAGATGAAGTCTAAGAAAATGGATAGGCACAAGAAGAAGAAGAAAGATACAAAAGAGTCAGTTAAAGTGGCCCTGTCCGCCGAGTCTGTGAAAAATGAAGATAAACCAGAACCACTTGACAGGTAATTGCTTGCTTTCATGTAACTTATATATGTGTAATGTTTATCTGCGTGCAACCTTTAGACCTTATGCAGTTATAACATGATTGTGTGACAGAAATAACAACCTAAATAAATAAGACCACAATTTCGGATTATACGATTTATTTTCAATTCGTTACAAAACTAGCTTTAGTTTTGATCATGTTGAAAAGGATCACATTTTCGTTCAGTATCGATGTCACTTCAGATTATTGAAATAGTTGGTCTTCAGCGTTGCCACTGCTGCGCGGTTCCGCGCAAATGCGCGGATGAAGGTCTCAGAAAAATATTCCTTAGTTTGGGGTTATAAATTTAGAAGAGATATGCTTTTTGAAGTTCCGTTAGCTTATTTCTTGTAAACACATGTAGCCCATACAATTTGACATTTTTTTCTATCGAACTGCTACTTTGACTTTATTTAACATTATTCAACTTTTAGGCAATCGATAAATATGTAGGTGAAAATGACATTGATTTGATGGTTGAATTTTCTAACTAGTATTGAGAAATGTGAGTTATATCGATTGGGATGTTTTGTTAATGTTGAAATAACGTGTTCTTATTTGCCTATGATAATGATAATAAAACTTAGTTTAGGGTCAAAACTTAATTAGCGAGGAGCCTGTTATCGATGTGCTTGAGCTGAAATGGTCATTCGTATCAATGAACTCAAAAGAAACAAATAGGTCGATATGTTTCTAAATTGGCTCACGTGCGCGGAAGTCAGGCTAGGTGACTGTTATGACGTTTTATATCAGTTCCTAAGATTTAATCATCGTATAGAGTACCACAATTATAGACGTTTTATTATTCATAACTTATCACAGCATTGAGATCTTATTTGACACATGAATATTCTAAAGCGCACATGAATATTGACACATGAATATTCTAAATATTCTAGAAATTCTAAATTATCTTACGCATACTGACCCTTTTCATAATAAGATGATATTATCCGTATAAATTGTTACTACTGACAGTGTTGCGATTCGCGCGTGTTTACACGCGCGCGTTTTTTTGACAATTTGCGCGTGTAAGCGTGTTTTTTTCCATTTTTATCCATTTTGCGCGTTTTTTAAGTTTTCGACTTCTATTTTTAATTTTTGATAATAGAAAACTTTGGTTCTAAAATATCAAAATTTCAAATTACATGCAGTTTCTAGATAAGCCACATGTATAGCCTATCAAAGATCATTTAGGTTCATTAACATCTCACTCAATGGATAGCCTATAGGCCCACTGCTCGTATGCATCTACCACTTAAGGCACGTGTGTATTTGACTTGTCCTGAAAAATATCAAAGCTCTTACTATCTGATCTGAAAATTTAAGCTTTGTAAAAATTCGTTTCATCAAATATTAGCGATCATAGTTGCCATTTTGGCTTATTTGTAAGGAAATGCATGTGCGCGTGTTTTTAGACCTTGCGCGTTTTTTTTACCCTACGCCAAGAATCGCAACACTGACTACTGAAACAAATTTGCTATATGTTTCTATAGCAGGTACTTTTAGCACTTTTGATGTTTGATGTACAGTTTGATCAGTGTATTAAAAGCAAATCTTTACAAGGAGATAAATAGTTTCATAATTTTAAATGTCGTTAAAATCGCTCACAATCATACGATGTATTTAATCACGGTCAAAAATATTGGAAATTCATAGAACCTAGACCAGGCTAGAAACAAGTTTCCAGCAACAAAACTTTCCTTTCGTAAACAATTTCCATGAAACAAATTTCCTATACACTGCTTAGTAGATAGTTTCCAGGAACAACGAATATGTTGTCTTCACGGAACAAAAGTACTCAAGGATACAATTTCCTAGTATATCATAGGCTTGATTTTAGAGCGTTAGCTATACTACCGGGTATCGGTACACTGCCTGTGCGGATGACATCGTCCTGCGCGGATGGTGTCTCGAGGCCCTGTGGATGCAATGGGTCTTGCGGCAGACTTGTGCGGCAATAGACCTGAGACAATAAATTAGCAATCGATTGATATTGCCAATAAAAATGCGTTCAAGATGTCGTATTGTTCAATGATATATTGCTTCCTTATACAATGTATGTACATAAAGTGCGCGGCAAATTAATTCGAACAAAGTGTAAATTCTATGTATTATTATTTTTTGAAAATTTCTCACGAAATATACATCAAAGCATCAGTTTCATTACAAATTAATTATACATACACACAAATTGGTGAACACGATAATTGAAAAGTCGGGCTCTTGGTAGAAAAAATAGCAGTAACTCGGGCGTTTTTGACACCTAGGGCGCATTGTTCAAAATTTGAGAAAATAGGGCGATCTGTACACTATTTTCAAATTCATTTTTTACCATAGTTGCCACTCCTGCGCTATTTCGGTGTTTTTTGCGCTATTGCGCTCTTTTTGAGTGATGCTGCGCTAATTTGATGCAGAGGCTAAAAAATAATAAAAGTGATATCTCTAACATATTGTTGTACAGGAGTTCTTTATTTATTCATTTGATTGCCGGGGTATATGTTAACCAAATGTTTTAAGTTTCCGAATCTATGTCTACACTCTACAGTATTGTTAAGTAGTTTGCAAAATAACTTACATTTCACCTGTAAACAGGTCATTCATCATCACTTTTCTAATAAATTCGTCGTATGTACTTGAGAATGGAGGGTATTCATTTTTAGAGTTCCAGACAGTGTAACGGCCAATTTTATCTAATTCGGGAACTATAATGTGATTTAGTGTTACAGCACACTGAAAAGCATTACAACGATTCCTTGAAACTTCTTCCATGCGAATTTCCCTCCAAATGTTTTTGATTAACAGATCAATGAGTAATGGTCGGCATTGGATAAATTTTTTGAAGCTTTCAAGGAGTCCCCTAGCTGTTCGTATCAAGGAGGCATTATAAGATAAAGACGGACTTCTCAATGGAATCCCGCCTGAAGCCAATTCATAAGTTACAGAAACTTTTCCAAAGTGAAGCACTCTCATCCACAATCTTCACATGAATTTGATTTAGCTACATGACTCAGCGGTTTTTGAAATCATAGGTTATCACGGAATCCCTAGAAAACAAGCTGAATTCCCTGGATTATGAATGAATATTAAATCAGCTGTCCGATGATCACCTTATAGTTCGGCATCCCTAACGAGTTTCTGCAAGGAAAGAGGGCAAAAATGAGTTTTTACAGAATGATGCACTCCCTATGGCTACTACGAATACTTATTCTAGAGCCATAGCTTTTGACGTGGAATGTCTTCAGGTCATTTCATACGTCATTGTTATCATGTTTTTGATCGGCAATGTATACGCGAATGTGGTTCAGATTGTAATTTTTATCATCTAAAAGTTACTTGATTTTTTAACAATTTTTATTACTTTTGAACATGTCAAGGCTGTTTATACGCAGGCGCATGAAATTAAGTTCGTCAGTGTTTAGTGAGTGTGTTGTTTGCATGATATTTGGTGTAATCTATATCCATGTTTATAATTAATGTAGCGTACAGGTATATATAGCCGACATAGCTGTATACATTAACCAACTTTCCTTTTTGGTGGATGTAGACTTTTTCTTTCTTAACGGACTGTCTAGAGTGGCTGCGCTCTTTTTGTGATTTTCTCGAGTGGCAACTATGTTTTTGATTTTAACAAAATTTAACCCATTATCGTGAACCTTGTGAAAAGTGCATTGTGACCCATATCAAAGATATATAAATACTCAAATTTTAAAAATTGAAAATATAGCGCTTGGTACATTTTTATACCAATGGCCCGCATTATGGAAGTCAGTAGAAATCGCGAAATCCATTTCAACTTCTAAATTAATTGTACATATTTCAGATATTAACACGAGTGAATAAATACTAGAAAAACAATATATTTTAGATATATCTTACTTTAGATGGCCCTGTAGGCCTAATTGCATAAGTTTTTTTACTGTTTATTAGATCTTTTAAGGAACCAATTTCCTCATATTCAGAATATAATTTTCTATCCATAAGCTTTAGACTTGCACAACTTCCATAGATAGACTTACATGTACATACTGTATATTCACTTATTCCCCACAAAGATTCAACTAAAAAGTCAGTAGCAAATAACAATGTAGTAACAAAAACATTTTTGAAAATATTCATGTACGAGTATATCATGTATTTAGGTCCAAAAGCAATGTCTAGGTGCTTGAGAAGCATTTCGAGTCTTCATCTTCTTCGCCGTAGCAAACATTTTTCTACACTTTCGTTTAGGTAGAAGTCTCTGAGACACATATTGAAATCTTAGTTTTTTGGAACTTCCTTGTTCGGAACTTTCTGATTCGAAACTTTCTTGTTCCGAACTATCTTGATCTGAACTCTCTTGCTTCCGATGCATTTCTTCTTTTTGCTCACATCATCTTTATCAACATCCATCTGCTCACCTTCAACTTCGATCTGTTCACCCTCAACTTTACTTTCAACAACATTCACATCATAATTTTCGCCGCATCATAATCATTCATTCGTCACTTAGGCAGGTTTTTGGTGTGGTCGTCTTCCCAGAAGTTCATAATAGTTCATTCTATGAATTGATTTATCATTGTTTAGTGACGTAGACCAAGGAGACATCGTTTAACAATGCCTTAAAACAGAAGTTGGGAAGTTAACTGAATGAATGACCATGAGAGCATAAAATGGAATCTCGTCGTTAATTCCGTATGCTCAGTATTCATTGTAATCATTACAAGAAGATTAAAATACGTTTTTAAGTTATTGGAAAACAGAGTCGTATGGTACACATGGAAAGGCAACTTCTATTGTACAAGGCGCCCTAAAATAACAAAAATAATTCTAGAAATTTTTAAACCTGTACAGAGCGCCCTTGAAGAAATTATAGAAATTTTCGGTCTTGCTGCTCTTTAAAATGAAGTACTGCACACTTTGACGAGAAAACATAAATATAGGTGTTTGACCCCCTCCAACATACACATGTAAAATTTAGAGTTTGTATCTTCCATAGATACCGAAATAATATAGGAGGGCCCTTTGTACAACATAGTTTTACATAGGAGGGCGCTTCGTATGTTTTTGGTCCTTATTTATTATATTATATTATTAAATATTTATTATATGAATTGTGTTGAGTAATTGTAATTATTAGTCATAATTAATTATAGTTAAATCAATTAGAAATACAATGAAGACAAGAAATTTGCTGGAATGATTGTGTCGAGACCAGCATTCATATCTAAAAGTTATGAAAGATCGTATGATACGTCATATGAATGAATGAAATCTAGCCGAATATCAGAATGGTGTTTATATGCATGACAAGACACCTTGCCACACGGCACGGTCAGTGACGAGATTCCTCGGAGAAAGCGAACTGAGAACTTTAGAATGGCCAGGAAGCAGTTCGGATATTAATCCAATACAAAATCTCTGGGCCATTCTAAAGCAGAGACTCGGTCGTCAGTCTCTATTCACAAAACAATAATTGATTGCGAAAATTTTGCATTGTTGGCATCGTGATGTCGAGTTTCAGATATATTATGAGACAGTGATTGAGGGAATGCCTCGACGCATTAAAGCAGTCGCTAGAGCAAAAAGGTGGATCAATTATAAATATTAGTAAAATTTATAATTATGATTCTTTACCCAAACATATTTAAACTTTGGTGATGAACATTTTTGTATATTGATGAAGAGGTCTGCAGAATATTGTCGCTGTCAACAGAATGTTGTCTTTGTTGAAAAGAATACTTGATATTCTTTAAAAAGCACATTTGAAATTCTTGTGGAAATGTCTTGCTTTTATTGTATTTTTAATTAATAGACTACAACTACTCGTATCTATTATTTTGATGAATAATTCGTGAGAAAATTTCGAAGAGTGAAAAAAATACATAGAAATTTAACTTTCTTCGATTTAATTTTGTCGGGTACTATATATATCATGGCATGAATAACACATCTATTTCTTGTCGCAAAAGCTCGAAATTTCGGCGTGTTTTGAACTTGCAGAAAACGGCAAAATTTCAAGATTTTTTGGCGCTAGGAGATCTCTCTATACCCAAATGTTTAAAAGAAAATACGATAGGTCTGTCACATACTTCCACATCAGCCGCAACATCTCGTTAATGAGAGTCTGTATTGCGCACCAAGAACATATTCCAGATACGCACGGACTGCTTGAGATTCCATCCACAGAGCTTGGAAGTTTTGCGCTAATTATTGTGCATCCTCTCGTGGAGGTAATTCAATTTTTTTCGTCGACAGTATGTTGTATTGGTGACTATCGAATCATCTGACGAACTAGCAATGTTCATTTTCTGTCTATTGCTGCAATTTTTCAAATGAATTTTTAGGTAAAAAACAAGTGTTGCATGGCCTCGCTTGATCTCTGTGTGAAAGACGTCAAGTGAATAAAGCATCGAATGTTACAGCTAACAAAGTCAGAGGAATGAAGTCGATAAATAATACTCAGTTGCATGCAATGACGTAGAGAAATGTCCATTATCCAGTCTTCAAGCTTGTAAGGTAACAAAATATGCATACAGTGCTTCTGAAACTCGAAGGTAACATGAAGAAATAAGATAATTGTAGAGATGTGAAAATATGTAGACAGTTAAATAAGCTTAAACAAAAATGAACGTTCTTTCTGACCACACAAGTCTGTTTTCAGTAGGCTAATGGTGACGCTCTCCTGTATGGTTAGCTGCAACTGCTTTTGGCGGTCATGTGGACGGAAAAGCAATAATTCTCGCCCTTTCCTTAAGTACACATTCACAAAGGTGTCTTGTAACGGCTGATTGGGGTGGTTGCTTTGATTTTGAACGGATGTTGGAAATTAATGGCCATTTTGTATCGTGCTCTTTGATACGAGTAGCTAGACATCGCTCGCTTTTCCCGGCGTACTTCGCTCCACAAGGACAAAAAATTGATGTTCACCTACTGAAACCAGACTTGTGTGGTCGAAAAGAACGTTTATTTTAAGCTTATTTAACTGTCTACATATTTTTTCATATCGGATCAGAAGGCAGTGATTGTACTCTCCTTTTTATTTTATGCCAAAATAAGAAAATTGAGGTAAAACTATTTACAGGTCCGACCGGTTTCGAGCATTCGCTCTTCGTCAGGGGTTTGAGTATGTAAAATCAGCTGTACATTGACACTAACTCGTGCACTTATATAGGGGCCTACATGTAGGCCTACAATTGCGTCGTTACTAGAGTGATAATCAGAATACCGTCAGCTCTGTTTTCCTATTGATTAATGGCTTCAATTGTTTATGTAACGCGCCTCTGTCAATCTGGTATCCAGAGGGTCTTTGCATTTGTTAAGAAAATCGAGGCAGAAATCACTTAATTGATTTGATTGACACTTCATGCAATGTTCAGCTATAGCACTCGATTTATTCTGTTTATCAACTGCACGTCTATGTTCGTCAAAACGATATTTAGAAGATCGTGAAGTCTGACCGATGTAGAAATCTCTACAATAATTGCAAGTGAATCTATACACTACATAGCGATCCATGCATTCGTATTTGTCGGGCAGCATTTTACAGACCGCACAATTCTCGTGATTCTTCGTTTTAGTTCTATTTTTTAATGAATTGTACAAGTTATTATTTAGGGAACTAATCAAGCTAACAGGCAAATTATACTTATTTATCAGTTTGCGGATAACACGATCAGTCCTATCATTAATAAACTTCAATTTAAGATTAGTATGGTTAGTCGGCCTTCGCCTATTTCTTTTACTCTTATTTTTCCTATTATGAATACTCGAAAAGCCATTATTTATTAATTTCCTATCAAGTTTTTCAAGTGCTTTATTGTACTAAGTTTCACTACTGCATCGCTTTTTTACATACCTTATACTATTCTCAACATAATTACTTCTTACATGGTTCGGAACGAAACTATCCCTGCGAAGTGAAATACCAGAGTGTATCTCCTTTTCGTACCACGTATATTTTAATATATTTTCCGTTAGTGAAATACTAATATCTAAAAAATTCAGGGTTTGATTTTTTGGTATTTCTATGGTAAATTCTATGTTATTATTTACATTATTGAACGCTGTCAAAATCGCTTCGAAATTAGTTGAAAGATCAAAGGGTCCCATAATAACATCATCGATGTATCTAGCATACAAGTTAGGAATGATATTGTGATCATCTTCAAGCTTCTTTAGAGCCAGCGTTTCAATAGGAAAACAGAGCTGACGGTATTCTGATTATCACTCTAGTAACGACGCAATTGTAGGCCTACATGTAGGCCCCTATATAAGTGCACGAGTTAGTGTCAATGTACAGCTGATTTTACATACTCAAACCCCTGACGAAGAGCGAATGCTCGAAACCGGTCGGACCTGTAAATAGTTTTACCTCAATTTTCTTATTTTGGCATAAAATAAAAAGGAGAGTACAATCACCAGAGTTGGAAAAGTCGGAATTGGAATTAATTCCGACCCGGAATTAATTCCATTTTTCGTCGGAATTGGAATTGGAATTGACGATATTTAAATCTACTGGAATTGGAATTTGAATTGACCTTGATAAACCTCAATTCCACTTTTTCGATAGACCTGTGATAAATCTATTTGTACAAAAATTGAAATCACAGTATTCGGTTGTTCTGTTAACTGCACGCAGAGATAAGAGAGAGAGAGATAGATCGACAGAGCTAGTTTTATTCTATTGTTGAATAAAGGGTGCTAATTGTGACTATTATAATAGAACTTTGAGGGGATTTTCTATGTGACTGTGGACACAGTTACATCGGACTTACCGAGAGGACTTTGCGGTTCCGAATGAGAGAACATGTTCCTAGGTGGCTTGAGGATAGAAAGACAAGACCGCAATCTAGAACAGCACCTCTAAGTTCTATCGCTCGACACATACTTGAATGTGACTCTTTTCAGTATCGTCCACTTTGTACATATTTTTCTATTTTATCATCTTGTAAATATCGTTTTTCTTTGCCTGTATTGGAAGCACTGTACATAGCTGCGAGGCGACCTGTTTTATGTGTACATAAAGAGTTCCTTTATTCATTGTCTTTACCTTGGCACTGATTGGTTGGTGTCACTGGCGGCAGTTATCATTGAATGTTTCTCAGCCATCTCTGTACATGTTCACACTTGGCCGTCCACCCTTGACAAGAGGCCACGAAAGCGCTCGGGTATTAAACACATGAAGTCAATTGTGTTGCTTTCATTATTAAAACTTAAGATAATATCAAGTGAGATGGTGGCATTGTTTCATGTGCTATGACCGACTATTCCCTGGGTTGGTATATTGTGTCGATTTGCAGCAGTCATTAACAACCATTTTTCAAAATTCGAATTAAAATTGGTCCACAAAGTCATAATTGAAAGTAGGCGGTGCACTGGTTGTAAGAATATCTCAAGAATTCAATAGAAAAAAATTCTAATTATAGGATGATTTCTCCTTCATACGGTTAAGAAACCTAGCGCATTTGTCGAATAAACACATTGAAAGCTTCTTCACCGACAATAATTTCTCAGATAAGTGAATAGTCGCTGGAACTTTTCAATTAATCATTAAATGACACATGTGATATAGTGTGATGATATTTTGGAAGCTGATATTCGAAAGCATGCAAAGATTTTGAAAATTGTTCAAATATGGTGAACAGGGGAGCCCTTTCAAGTAAAATGAATACTCTGAGATTTCTTGACCTCTGATTTCAAGCTGGAGCAATGTATGTTCTGTAAATCGACATTGCAAGTTGCATATGTGACTGATAATACTCTTGATAGATTATAGGAGCGATATTTCAAAATGATGAACGTGCAGAACGTTTTAAAGGATTTCTTTCTTTGTCATCCTGTCGCCGCAGTATTTTGTAATTCACTATTGCTTTTGTGCATGATCTTTGGACAAGGGGCAGCAATCCAGATCACAATTTGGCTTGATAAATATAAATACAAATAAGAAAACATGGACACCAGCTCGCACAATTTGCGTTTTGGCCCAACTTAGTTCCTCCGGCGTGTGCCATAATTTTCATGCAATTTCCATTCTAGGACTTTCTATATGCTTTCTCTCTCTCTCTCTCTCAGCGTTTGATTCTTTGCTGACCGTTAATTTTCCTTTCTCTTTTTCACAAGATGTTGAATATCTCGCTTACGAAACGAAAATGGCGTATGCTGACCGGCTACATATATACATGTACATGTACACAAGAAATATGAACTATGAACATGAGAACGCACATAGGAACGACGCAGGGAACGGCACACAGGAATAACGAGGATAGGATACGGGCACATGGGTTAGATTGAAGCGAGGAAACTTTAGATACATTAACATATACGCGTCATGCAATTATCGGAATTGAATCTCATTATGGAATTGGAATTGAATTGAACTGTTTCGACTGGAATTGGAATTAAAAAATTTCAGTGGAATTTTTCCAGCTCTGACAATCACTGCCTTCTGATCCGATATGATGAAGAACCTCCCGTTGGCCGCCATCCTATATACATATTTTTTTACATCTCTCTACATTTTTTCTTATTTCATCATGTTACCTTCGAGTTTCAGAAGTACTGAATGCATATTTTGTTACCTTAACCCTCGCATTACCAAGCTCCAACTTCAATCCACCTTCGCATTACCAAGGGTTGCACATTGAGCGAACTGACCCTAACTGTTCGTTTAACTCCACATTTACTGGCATCAAAAACTTGCAAATTGTAAACAGAAATTTATTTAGAAGCAACAAGATATTACTGTTGTTCAGAGCAATTGTGACATTTGACACCGACGATTGAAGAATGCTTACCGCACACTGCAGCATCCACTCGTGGCTTCGCTGGGTTGTAAGATTGCATTGCCGTGTTTGCTTTCCATCAGCTTTGCAGCCCTCTAATCTCACTTTACTCCTTTCCAAGTTTCCGGACTCCTGTGGTTGGTTGCGTTGGTGGTGATCTCCGGTGTACTTTGTCATATTTCGCCTGAGATTTTCTCGAAGGCCCACCGGATCGCCGTGTATTCCTTACTCGTATGTATGGCTTTGCTAGTTCTATAGCAAGTTCGTTAAGAAACTTTCGGCGTCTATTTTGTTTTGGAATTGATGTCCAATTTGGATGATTGAGATCGTAAATTGTATGTGCATTCATTGCTCCAACGTCTAGCAAATTCTGAAAATGAACCACAGGCCACCTCTTAGTTGTTGATCGTGTAGAGTATGTCCTGCACATTTGGTCTCTTGCATCAACCCCCGCTTTCATTGCACTCAAGAATAATTTGAGGTTTGAATTTCGTTTGAGAAGAAGAAATTGAAGTGTCGTGATGTTGAGCCGACAACATAATAACTGTCTTGCTTGTTTTCGCCTTGTAAGCGCACATGGTGATCATCTTTTGAGGGCCACCAAAAACGAATTTGGTCTCATGCAGCGACATTTCTTCACGAAGAACTGGGGGTATCTCTCTCTCTCTCTTGTTAGCCACGAGGGGTCCGATGTACGTTAGTTGATGGTTTGTCATCAAATCGGATGCCAGCATAAAACTTGAAAAGTACCGATCGCCTGTTATGTTACGACCCGAGTTGTAAAAGGGGGCAACAAGATAGTTCACGAGGTTGTTGACTTTGTTCTGCTCTCTGTGAGCTGCAGCTGCGTCAGAATCAATAGGTCTTTTGACAAGAGGACTCCCCCGATAAAAGTATCTGAACTTTCCGTCTGCTACCCATCTGATCATTTCCCCATACTTTCCTGGTTTCGCAGGATTGTATGTTCGATGGGGAGATCGGCAGCGAGATTTGACGAGCTGTTCATCGACAACGAGTGAATGACTTGGTACAAAGAATGAAGGAAGACGGTTATTGAACATGTTCCATATTTCTCGAAAGGCACAATAAGTATCAGTCTGATCTCTTTCGGTTCGCGAAGATGAATCATCGAAGCGAAGAACTTTATTCCAAATCAAAAAAAGATTTCTCGACATAGCACAAGTGTAAAAGTCGCGGTCATGTTTACTCCATAATTCAGTTATTGGCATTTTTTGGTCATGGTGTGCACCTCGAAAATATGAAATACCAATGTATGCACGTAGTTGATCAATATCCAAGCGAACCGGTATCTCTAGAAGATATATCTATGATCTAGTCCTATCATTAATAAACTTCAATTTAAGATTAGTATGGTTAGTCGGCTTTCGCCTATTTCTTTTACTCTTATTTTTCCTATTATGAATACTCGAAAAGCCATTATTTATTAATTTCCTATCAAGTTTTTCAAGTGCTTTATTGTACTAAGTTTCACTACTGCATCGCTTTTTTACATACCTTATACTATTCTCAACATAATTACTTTTTACATGGTTCGGAACGAAACTATCCCTGCGAAGTGAAATACCAGAGTGTATCTCCTTTTCGTACCACGTATATTTTAATATATTTTCCGTTAGTGAAATACTAATATCTAAAAAATTCAGGGTTTGATTTTTTGGTATTTCTATGGTAAATTCTATGTTATTATTTACATTATTGAACGCTGTCAAAATCGCTTCGAAATTAGTTGAAAGATCAAAGGGTCCCATAATAACATCATCGATGTATCTAGCATACAAGTTAGGAATGATATTGTGATCATCTTTAAGCTTCTTTAGAGCCAGCGTTTCAATAGGAAAACAGAGCTGACGGTATTCTGATTATCACTCTAGTAACGACGCAATTGTAGGCCTACATGTAGGCCCCTATATAAGTGCACGAGTTAGTGTCAATGTACAGCTGATTTTACATACTCAAACCCCTGACGAAGAGCGAATGCTCGAAACCGGTCGGACCTGTAAATAGTTTTACCTCAATTTTCTTATTTTGGCATAAAATAAAAAGGAGAGTACAATCACCAGAGTTGGAAAAGTCGGAATTGGAATTAATTCCGACCCGGAATTAATTCCATTTTTCGTCGGAATTGGAATTGGAATTGACGATATTTAAATCTACTGGAATTGGAATTTGAATTGACCTTGATAAACCTCAATTCCACTTTTTCGATAGACCTGTGATAAATCTATTTGTACAAAAATTGAAATCACAGTATTCGGTTGTTCTGTTAACTGCACGCAGAGATAAGAGAGAGAGAGAGATAGATCGACAGAGCTAGTTTTATTCTATTGTTGAATAAAGGGTGCTAATTGTGACTATTATAATAGAACTTTGAGGGGATTTTCTATGTGACTGTGGACACAGTTACATCGGACGTACCGAGAGGACTTTGCGGTTCCGAATGAGAGAACATGTTCCTAGGTGGCTTGAGGATAGAAAGACAAGACCGCAATCTAGAACAGCACCTCTAAGTTCTATCGCTCGACACATACTTGAATGTGACTCTTTTCAGTATCGTCCACTTTGTACATATTTTTCTATTTTATCATCTTGTAAATATCGTTTTTCTTTGCCTGTATTGGAAGCACTGTACATAGCTGCGAGGCGACCTGTTTTATGTGTACATAAAGAGTTCCTTTATTCATTGTCTTTACCTTGGCACTGATTGGTTGGTGTCACTGGCGGCAGTTATCATTGAATGTTTCTCAGCCATCTCTGTACATGTTCACACTTGGCCGTCCACCCTTGACAAGAGGCCACGAAAGCGCTCGGGTATTAAACACATGAAGTCAATTGTGTTGCTTTCATTATTAAACTTAAGATAATATCAAGTGAGATGGTGGCATTGTTTCATGTGCTATGGCCGACTATTCCCTGGGTTGGTATATTGTGTCGATTTGCAGCAGTCATTAACAACCATTTTTCAAAATTCGAATTAAAAATTGGTCCACAAAGTCATAATTGAAAGTAGGCGGTGCACTGGTTGTAAGAATATCTCAAGAATTCAATAGAAAAAAATTCTAATTATAGGATGATTTCTCCTTCATACGGTTAAGAAACCTAGCGCATTTGTCGAATAAACACATTGAAAGCTTCTTCACCGACAATAATTTCTCAGATAAGTGAATAGTCGCTGGAACTTTTCAATTAATCATTAAATGACACATGTGATATAGTGTGATGATATTTTGGAAGCTGATATTCGAAAGCATGCAAAGATTTTGAAAATTGTTCAAATATGGTGAACAGGGGAGCCCTTTCAAGTAAAATGAATACTCTGAGATTTCTTGACCTCTGATTTCAAGCTGGAGCAATGTATGTTCTGTAAATCGACATTGCAAGTTGCATATGTGACTGATAATACTCTTGATAGATTATAGGAGCGATATTTCAAAATGATGAACGTGCAGAACGTTTTAAAGGATTTCTTTCTTTGTCATCCTGTCGCCGCAGTATTTTGTAATTCACTATTGCTTTTGTGCATGATCTTTGGACAAGGGGCAGCAATCCAGATCACAATTTGGCTTGATAAATATAAATACAAATAAGAAAACATGGACACCAGCTCGCACAATTTGCGTTTTGGCCCAACTTAGTTCCTCCGGCGTGTGCCATAATTTTCATGCAATTTCCATTCTAGGACTTTCTATATGCTTTCTCTCTCTCTCTCTCTCAGCGTTTGATTCTTTGCTGACCGTTAATTTTCCTTTCTCTTTTTCACAAGATGTTGAATATCTCGCTTACGAAACGAAAATGGCGTATGCTGACCGGCTACATATATACATGTACATGTACACAAGAAATATGAACTATGAACATGAGAACGCACATAGGAACGACGCAGGGAACGGCACACAGGAATAACGAGGATAGGATACGGGCACATGGGTTAGATTGAAGCGAGGAAACTTTAGATACATTAACATATACGCGTCATGCAATTATCGGAATTGAATCTCATTATGGAATTGGAATTGAATTGAACTGTTTCGACTGGAATTGGAATTGGAATTGAAATTTCTGCTCTGGAATTGGAATTAAAAAATTTCAGTGGAATTTTTCCAGCTCTGACAATCACTGCCTTCTGATCCGATATGATGAAGAACCTCCCGTTGGCCGCCATCCTATATACATATTTTTTTACATCTCTCTACATTTTTTCTTATTTCATCATGTTACCTTCGAGTTTCAGAAGTACTGAATGCATATTTTGTTACCTTAACCCTCGCATTACCAAGCTCCAACTTCAATCCACCTTCGCATTACCAAGGGTTGCACATTGAGCGAACTGACCCTAACTGTTCGTTTAACTCCACATTTACTGGCATCAAAAACTTGCAAATTGTAAACAGAAATTTATTTAGAAGCAACAAGATATTACTGTTGTTCAGAGCAATTGTGACATTTGACACCGACGATTGAAGAATGCTTACCGCACACTGCAGCATCCACTCGTGGCTTCGCTGGGTTGTAAGATTGCATTGCCGTGTTTGCTTTCCATCAGCTTTGCAGCCCTCTAATCTCACTTTACTCCTTTCCAAGTTTCCGGACTCCTGTGGTTGGTTGCGTTGGTGGTGATCTCCGGTGTACTTTGTCATATTTCGCCTGAGATTTTCTCGAAGGCCCACCGGATCGCCGTGTATTCCTTACTCGTATGTATGGCTTTGCTAGTTCTATAGCAAGTTCGTTAAGAAACTTTCGGCGTCTATTTTGTTTTGGAATTGATGTCCAATTTGGATGATTGAGATCGTAAATTGTATGTGCATTCATTGCTCCAACGTCTAGCAAATTCTGAAAATGAACCACAGGCCACCTCTTAGTTGTTGATCGTGTAGAGTATGTCCTGCACATTTGGTCTCTTGCATCAACCCCCGCTTTCATTGCACTCAAGAATAATTTGAGGTTTGAATTTCGTTTGAGAAGAAGAAATTGAAGTGTCGTGATGTTGAGCCGACAACATAATAACTGTCTTGCTTGTTTTCGCCTTGTAAGCGCACATGGTGATCATCTTTTGAGGGCCACCAAAAACGAATTTGGTCTCATGCAGCGACATTTCTTCACGAAGAACTGGGGGTATCTCTCTCTCTCTCTTGTTAGCCACGAGGGGTCCGATGTACGTTAGTTGATGGTTTGTCATCAAATCGGATGCCAGCATAAAACTTGAAAAGTACCGATCGCCTGTTATGTTACGACCCGAGTTGTAAAAGGGGGCAACAAGATAGTTCACGAGGTTGTTGACTTTGTTCTGCTCTCTGTGAGCTGCAGCTGCGTCAGAATCAATAGGTCTTTTGACAAGAGGACTCCCCCGATAAAAGTATCTGAACTTTCCGTCTGCTACCCATCTGATCATTTCCCCATACTTTCCTGGTTTCGCAGGATTGTATGTTCGATGGGGAGATCGGCAGCGAGATTTGACGAGCTGTTCATCGACAACGAGTGAATGACTTGGTACAAAGAATGAAGGAAGACGGTCATTGAACATGTTCCATATTTCTCGAAAGGCACAATAAGTATCAGTCTGATCTCTTTCGGTTCGCGAAGATGAATCATCGAAGCGAAGAACTTTATTCCAAATCAAAAAAAGATTTCTCGACATAGCACAAGTGTAAAAGTCGCGGTCATGTTTACTCCATAATTCAGTTATTGGCATTTTTTGGTCATGGTGTGCACCTCGAAAATATAAAATACCAATGTATGCACGTAGTTGATCAATATCCAAGCGAACCGGTATCTCTAGAAGGTCAGCTTTTTTCTGGCTATATCTCACAATCTTGTGTAACAGTTCATCTGGAAAGAATAAGCTCCATGTTTCAAGCTTAGTTTCTTTCTTGGCACAAGAAGCTCGATTTCTTATAATATTTTCCGCTCCTCTTCTTCTATTAGCTTCCGGACATTGAGTACTCCAGAGATGGTTGTTTTTATCCACGAGATTGTTACTAACATCATCCTCGTCAGAGTCTTCCGTAGTTTCAGCTTCAGACGATCGGCTATGAAGAGGGTGCGTGTTTTCATCCTCAGGGCTTTCAGAGCTTTCAGAAGCACTTCCATTGTCTGATTCTTCATCATCAGTATTATCGTCATTTAGTAAGCGACGAATTGCATGTTCTCTAGCTTGCCGACTCGGTCTGCCTGCCATGGTTGAATATGTGAAAACGCTAACTCGCCTGTCGCATCGCAGCAGAACGGATGAGAGCAATTCACGATTATTGATTGGCCTAGCGCTCCGTACCGTTTTATTATTATCACTTTTGTTATGTTGGTAGCACAGCACAATGCATAATTGCGCTCGATTTCAGTTGTTTCAGTGCCTATTGTTCACTCCGTTTTTGTGGTAAAAGCCTATGCGAAATGAATGAAAGGTGATTTTAAAAATCACCCTTGGTAATGCGCGTATGTAACACGCAAATTTTGACATTTTGGAGAAAACAAAACTTTTATTTGTAGTTTAAACAACGGCTGATTCTGACTATACTCGTTCAACAGATGCGGGACATATATAAACTCGAAGTCCTGAAAGGACTTCTGGCTACGTCACTATATACAAGTTTTACATAGAAAATTCCAACAAGGTGATTTTTAAAATCACACTTGGTAATGCGAGGGTTAAGGCGCGTTTACACGTGACACGGTGACACTTCATTGCTGCCACCTGCAATCAGATGGCAGAGGCCGTTTACACTTGACACTAAAAAGTTGCTGACAGTCGAGGAAAAATTGCTACTGACACTTTATCGATCTATGATGAGTCAGAAAATTGCTGGAGATTGCAGGAGCGTTTACACCTGACACTTTTATTCGACACTTATTCTTCACATGTCATCGAGAAAGCGAACAGCTGCAGCAGTTACTGCATACATCTTGACGAAGAAAACAAAGCGTGAACGGCGAATATGGTTGAATATGATTGTACTGGCTTCTTATGCACTGCACAACTATCTTATGACGAAGAAAGAATTGGCGAAGAGGAATCCTCCAAAAGATTCATTTGACACAGAGAACTTTGAAAATGGTTCAATTAAAGACGGTTCTTGGCGCATGATGGAAATGCCTGAAGCAAACATGCTGCCAATTGAAAGAAGCTGCAGCAACAATATTGCGGATTCGGCAAAAACAACACGAGAGGAATTTCGAGATTTCCTTCATGACACCCGATGGTGAAGTTTCGTGGCAGTATAAATTTATCTGACATGAATTTTAACTTTGACAAGAAAGCTATTCATTTCATACTTCATTACTCGCACAAAGAAAACAGCTGTGCTATCTAATTTGTTTTCTATTGATTTTTATTAACAATTGTCTCTCAGCATCATCTATATACAGTATTTTGAAAATATGGAGAACCCAATTATGATTCTTTGGGTTCATTTATTATTATCATTATTATAATTATTCATTTATGTTTCTATAGTTGGTCAAATGAAAAATTCAAACCATTACCAATAGTTTTGCCGTTGTAAGTCGCGAACTCTCCTCCTTCATGCAGGGAAACATAAACGAATCGCATGCTATTCATCAATGGCCTTTAATAAGAAAGTAAGTCTTCCTAGTTATGCCATTGCATATACTCGTCAAATGCCTTCACTGTCTTACAGAGTTTTGAACAAAGTAATAGCTTCAGCTTTCTGTTAACAGTTCAGGCACATGACGGTATTCACCTGTCGAGATATTCGTATTTGCATTGATATCTGTATAGCCAGTAAGCAAACGGTTTAATTTTGAAGTGGAAAATTTTACAATGCCTCCATTGAGTGGTCCCAATTTTGGAAAAAACATTCAGTGGCGGTGCCAACTTCACATCACCGCCAGCGCATTGAGCTTTCGGGTTGGTGAAGAAACTTGCTGGCACAATGTTTTTGATGGTCATCTCTCAGTTGTACTTGTCTCGCGTGTTTTAATTGCGTATATTAAAAAAAGACTTCAGTGGCGGTGCTAACTTCACATCACCGCCATTTTGTGGTTTCGGGGACTAATTTCTCAGCAAGTACGGGGATTTAGGTGCTGAAACTTGCTGGCACAATGTCTTTGATGGTCTTCTATCTGTTGTGCGTGTTTCGTATGTTTTGATTGTGTATTTTAGAAAAAAAATTTAGTGGCGGTGCTAACTTCAATCACCGCCATGTCGAACTTTCAACCAGCGATTTCTCCTGAACTAGGGGGAATTCTTTCAAAATAGTGAGTGGCACATGCTGGCACACTCCATCTGGATCGATTCTGATCGTTGGTTTGACTGGCACATTCCATTTTCAAGATGGCGGTGCTAACTTCACACACGTCAATAGGCCCTATGTGCGACGATAAAATGACATAGAAACAGAACTGAAATAAGAAAAAAGCCTGTATTGAGTTAATGTAACAATCTATTTGTAGATTCTCTACTGGAGCATTATTGCTGAATAATTTTGGCAATTGTGCTTCAAAACAATAGATCGTTTTTGGAGGAAAAGAAAGGTAGGATTGACAATAACCCTTTACTGTTTGATGAATGCAATGACGACTATAAAATCGATATTATATAAAGCAACATTATCATCAATTCTCCAACTGACTGTCCATAATAATGTGCAACATACATGCAAATTTTTTCCCTGTATAATTGAAAGAATCGATCGAGTCATGGGATGCCGTCACTATTTGATTAAAAGCTTTCTTGGATTTCTTGTTGTAAGATATTTTTTGAAACGTTATTGGAACTTTTCATGATTAAATCAATTAACACAAGACTGCATGTAGCAACCGTAACTCATGAATTGTTTTCACCTCACTTCATTTCATTAAATGCTGTGTATTTGTTACTGCATACATCCAGACAATGCAAGAATGTTATACCACATTTTCATTTCTAAGTATACATGAATATAAAAGCTATTGCAGAAAGCGTACAAGTAGACCTAGATATGAAAACTTCGAGTCAAATCTATAGGCCTATGTGTAGCGCAAGCTTAGAAGAAGATGGTTCCGCGAACCCTCGTGAAGATAGCTTACACAGTTCACCATCCAAAATTCACTGCCCACCCCTGTTCTTCACCATAACATAAAAATAATACGTATATGTTTCTACAATTCATTTGCTAAGTAGTGTTAAGTTGAGTTAAGTTGTTATTTGCTAAGTTGAGTCCTGAGGTTGTGCATTTTTCGCTGAACCTCTTTGACTTCCATTTTACATTTTCCGGCAATCTTCTTCCATGCTTCGACCTTCCTTATTCTGTTGCGATATCCATGATTGTGGACGTTCCACGAGCACGGAAACAGTTCGTATTCACCGATCAGTTCATCGGTTAATGCTCTTGTCCACTCACATTTTGTTTGAGTCATTTCATTCTCATTCATCGTTGAACCAGCGATCATAGTTTCACAAGATGTTTTGCTGAATGTTGTATAAATCTGTCGATGTCGATGTCAACATAACAACCAATCAATCAATGATTCATTTTACTCGAGAAAGATGAGTCCCACCTGCTGATGCTTTTATCTATTGACCGGTTGTCAAGCGGCCTAGTACCGATACACGACTGCAAAGTCGACGATTAAATTCCCACGCATGTCTGTGGTGAGGAATTTCAGGTCAATTAATGCTTAATACTCCCACAAGCAGGTGGAGTTTCTTGTATAATGACAGTCAGGAAAATCAATTCTGTCCTGGCAAAATGAAGATGAAATTGATGTTCACTGTATGCAACTGAGTATTACTTCATTCCTCTGACTTTATTAGCTGTAACATTCGATGTCTTTCACATAGAGATCAAGTGATGCCATGGAAAACTTGTTTTGTATTTATAAATGTTAATTTTGTCGAAGTTATGAATAATAAACAACATCGCTAAATTAATTAAATTAAGGCAACCTATCATGGAGAATAGATAGCCTCTCATTAGAGGTTACTAACCATGCCCTGTTGCGAGTTGCGGGCGTGTGAAGGCTGTCCCACCCCCAGCTTACTAGTGTGGCTTTGTGTCTTCGGTGAGACAGGGATGATTAAAGAAAACCATGCATTCACGGCTATCTGCTGGTGCAAAGGGCTATTTGTAATGAATGGCATTCGGTACGGACATTGGACTGTGGTCACAAACTCACAAAATTGAATTTCATTTTAACTAGCATGTGTGACGGTGTGTATTGATAAAAGTGGGAAGATGAATTTGACACGGTCGCTAATATGTAATACTGACTCTTACTTTTAAAACATTTCTATACTCAATAGAAAACTGCAATAAAAAACTGCCTCAAAATATCTTAATGTAGTAAAATTTTAGAATCCTACTGATGACCTTATCTTTTCTTGTCTTCGATTTTATTATTGAATTTGCATTTATGAGTTTCACGTAGACATCAGTTGCTAATCTTTATGTAGTCGATTTCACAGAGAAATGAATATATCAGGCTATAGACATATATATAGACATATATATATATATAGGTCACATTCACTCATTTGTTAGAGCCATTGAAGGGTTTCATTGTCTGTGCAAAGCGTGAGTAAAAAATATGGTTAAGTGGAAGAAGTGGAATAGTTCTCGTATCTCGGAGACGCAGGGTTGGAACAGACCGGCGCATTCAAAACCAGCAGGTCGCTGGCCCGCTTATTAAAAAGCAGCCGGTAGGGGATGAGACGGTGGCTGGCGTCTCTAAACCGGTTGGTTAAGGCTTTGATCATCAGACATTACTGAGTCAACTTATGTCATTAGACATTATTCAATCTCCACATAGCATATGTGAATTGCATGAATGGTAGGCCTACCGGTACTCTATAAGCGAGAGTTACCTACAATACAATATTGCACAATGCAATTATTCGCACTTGATGTCATGTCTTGTGCGATGAACAGTAATGCTCGTAATGACTTATTCACATGTCTAATGGGATGTAGTCCTACTTTGCAATTTACGATAATGTTGACTGCACAAGCAAGTTGGAAACAGATAATCAAATAATAGTCCAAACGGGCATTGATGCAATAATAACATTGATTCAATAATCATATATGCGTATATCTATATCCCGCCTCCACAACAAAGTTTTAAATGGTCAGCAAATTCTAGGTTCCAATAACAAAAATTTTTCTAGCGATAAAATTTTTGAGGTGAACAATTTGATCACTGACTGTACTGATGCTACGAAATGTTGTCTGCGACGTGCAAACTTGATTTAAAGTGATTCATTGAAATAAGATTTACTTCTTCACTTGTGAGGGATTTCAGTGATTTGCGACGTCAATTGCGAACTCTCTCCACTGCAGTTTAGTTTCAGATCTTTTGAGTTTACATTGATGACGTAGAAAAGCCTGGAACAATGTGCTCGCCAAGCTTGTCATCAATTTTTCATTTCAGTGAGTGTTCCAAGTCCGGGAGCGTTGCTGTGCCCGTACGTCAATCAAAATTTATCACGTGCAGTTAGCTTATCAAGCAATTATCCACGATCCACTGACAGATGATCGGGTAGTAGGCCTGAAAACTTGTTGTATTGAAATACTTTACTCATTGCATCTCTAAGCTCCACGTGTTATGTAAACTATCCCATGTAGTGAAAGTATTCAATATCTGGAATAATGTCACTAAAGATAGGGTGAGGAATACATAATGCTTCCAAAATTCATGCTGGCTGGAATATATGATTCTGGAAACTTTGTTTGAGATAAGAAGAAGTGGGTTGAATGACACTTTAATTTTACATCATTGAATATTCGAGCTTTATTTTCAATATATTCACTAATCCTAAATTGAATATTATTTATATTGGAAAGTAGTATAGGGTATGACATCCCCACCCGATTTTTTTCGAATATTTTTCAATGTTTTACAAATTTTACACACTTGCAATTTTAGCGAAAAATATTACAAATATCAATTTCACGTAGTTTAAGAATTTCACATAGTCTACAAATATCAAAATATTTATTAAAAAATGAATGAAACAAAAGTGGAAGAAACCTCAAAAATATAAGGAACCTCAAGAGTATATCCTTCGCTATCTCAATTAAAAACACAAAGATAGAGTTAGGTATATGAAAGATAAGGAATCTCAATTATTATTAAGATTAGAACATTATAAAAAATTAAGAAAGAGATGGTTTAAAGTTAAGAATGTAACACAAGGAATTGGAATCTTTATAACAGTAAGTTTAGGTGCTTTAACAATTGTTATATCTTCAGGTGTTTTAGTAATTCCAGTAGTTGCTACTGCTTTAACAGATACGGGTGTTTTTGCAACTTCACTTGTTACAATGTTAGATAAATCTTTAATTACTAAGAAACGAAAATCATTAAAAAATAAATATTCTCACGTTAAAGAAGTTTATGATAAACTGCATTATTACTTTCAAAGAGTATGTGATGATAATGTTACTACGTTAGAAGAGATTGAAAAATTTGATCAAATAGCTAATGAAGCTAATAAAATATCATTTCAATTACAGACACAAGTTAATGACAAGAATGAACAGGTTGGTAAAGCAGAGCTCCTTGGTCGGAGCAACGTGACTTCTTTCTCTCTCTCTCTCTCGATCCTGTCTGTTACAGGAATATTGTATTCACAATGACATGCATTCTTTAAAACAATTGTTTGTCTTCAATGAGAATAATTCCCGTATGCTTTTAATAGAATGACCTTGAACGCTAATAGAATGACCTTAAACGCTAATGGAAATTTACACCAAAACTGTTCTGGGAGCTAGAAAATGTGTCAGAAAGGTTGTCGACATGGCTGTCGATAAAAGTGCCGACATGGTTGTCGATAAAAGCGCCGACATAGTTGTCGATAAAAGCGCCGACATAGTTGTCGATAAAAGTGCCGACATGGTTCGACAGTCGGTGTATTTTTCCATTCAAAATAATGTCGCATGAATGATTGTTATGGAAACCAAAATGAATGAAGAGAAATGCTCATTCATTCATTCATTTATTTATCCTCTCTCTCTCTCCCTCATATGTCTGTTGTGTTTAGATTGTATTTGTTCTTTTGTTCTTATAGTGTGAATGTAATTTCACAACCCGCATTATGCGCTATTGTCTGTGATTTGCCTCACCCCTATCAGCTGTCACAATTTTAGCAGCTGCTACACGCCAATTCTTTTGAGAAATTTTTTTATTATAAAATGTCTAGCATAACCGAGTTCTTTAAATTATACGGCAAACAAACCACGACAAATTTCGATTTAAATAAGATCGCAAATCAATTGGGAATAAAGAATTTTTACGTATTGATGAGAAATGAATTACTATTGATAAAAGATGTACCTGAAGTGAACTTCATAACAAATCTCCGCACATCAGATCAAAAAGGAATAGATTGGTCAGCAGGACAAAGAAATAAAAACGGTTCTAATTATCATTTTGATCGCCCGGAGGCTGAGAACTATTGGTTCGATTCATACGGACTTCCCCCTACAAATGAAGTAAAAGAAATACTTGGAAATGGAATTTATAATACTTTTCAAATTCAAGAACCAGGAACAACTTATTGCGGACAATCATGTCTTTACGTTTTATACAAATTGCAAGAAGGTGTACCATTTCTTGATATTATGTTAGAATTGAATAAGGGAATTTCATTCCCGAAACGTTAGTTCCAATGGCTAGCTAAAGGATACTTGTAATTAAAGTTCAAGCGAAGCTAGCTAAAGCGCCACCTAAAGGTTAAACCTCGGTTTTTTGTAATTCATTTTTATAGAATCTACCTGTGATTTCATCATCATCTAAATCTTTAATTTCATAAGTAATCGGATATGTTTGATTTATTTTACAATCTTCAAATATTTCTTTAGTCCAATAACCAACAACACCTTTCTCGAATTTATTTTTATTTTTGAATATCCTTACTCTATCTCCAATCTTAAATTTCGGCTTACGTTTCTGTAAATTCGGATTACTCTCATTCGAATAATTATTTTCGAATATTTTCTTTCGTATTAAATCAGGATCGTCAGAAGCATTCTTTGGAGTTTCTTCAATACTTGAATGAATCTTATTGTTATAATCCTCAACAGTTCCTGGTACTATTTTTAACCATTTCTGATTTCCTTGTTCTGTAAATTTCTTGAATATTTTATTTTTTAACGTTCCATTAAATCTTTCTATTACTACGGCTTTTCCAGCATTTTCAGTGGAATAAACTAAATAAAATAGTGGCTTAACATTTCTATTATAAAATTCAGATCCTTGATCAACGAATAGCTTCTTTGGCTTTCTATTACTTTCTTTAAAGATTTCTTCAAACGCATATTTAACTGACAGACCACTTTTGTTTTTTAAAGGCTTCACCCAAGCGTATCTAGTATACAAATCTATAACGGTTAATGCGTATTTATAATCTTTTTCATTCGGCATATGAATAAGATCAGCACTCCAAATATCATCTTTATTAAATACTTTTACCTTCAATAGATATTTCGGCTTTCTATATTCCTTGTGAATTTCAGAGCCATAAGTTCCACTATGCCGATCTAGGTCATTCGACATTTCGGACGCGTAGGTTTCAGTGTTATGAGTTTTGTCTAAACCCTGACCGAACAATATTTTAGCTTGTAAAGCTTTCTTAACAAACATTCCTTCAATTTTTTCTCTAAATGTAGGATTTTGAATATTATCTAATTCTTCTATCATTTTCCTATCAGCTTCATGACGAGATTTTAGGTCATGATTTCGATAAGCTAAATCGTGTCTATAAGCTGCTGCATCAACTCTGTTTATTGGTTTACTATTTTCTCTAGGTGTATTATCATCGTTTAATCTTAAATCTAATCTTGTACCAGGTCCAGTAAAATTATGTCCAGGAAGATGTTTTTCTTTTGAATATTTACTCCAAATAAATCCAGGAAAGTTTTCTAATGTTTTTTGTATGTCACCTCCGGTGTGCAGCCGATGGCCAGAATGTACTTTTAAGAGATAATTCAGTAAATCCAAATTAGAAATTTTTAATTTAATTAAATTTTCGGAATTTTTAGAACTTGTAGAATTTGTGGAATTCATTTTTAAAGATAAAATAAAATAAATGTTTTACCTAATCATACTAGGGCTTAGATATATTCCAGAACCATCTTTAGTTTCTTTTATTTCTATTAAATCATCAACATTATGTAGAATGTTTTTGAGAACTCGTTTTCCTTCATCAAGTAAAATTTAATTTACTAATAAAATTATCTACTACTCCTTGCCCCCTAGCAACTTTCTCTAACTCTCTATTATGACGTTTTTGTTCTTCTAATGCTGCCTTCCCTGATTTTTATTTACTGCTTGGACAATACCAACTGTCCCACCTGCTACACTTCCTGCTGCTGCTATGCCACCTATTATTAGAGGAATTAATGGGAGAATTCCACCTTTCTTTTCTTATTGTAATTTAATATTCTCTATGATTGGTTTACTTATGTAATATTTCTTTTTATCAATAGTAATAGTTTTAGGCGTATTTTTGTCAACAATGTTACGTAGTTTTAATTCAACAGTTTTATTATTACTTTTCGCTTGCGACATTTTTAATAAAAAATTTTAAGTTAGGAACAAATTTTAAGTTACCAAAAATTTTAATTAACCTATAGAACTTTGTTCAGAGGCTTTAGCTGATTGGACCAAAGGTCCTCAGGTTACTAACCTATCCTAACCATCTTTCCATTAAGAATTTCAATAGAATATTTTACATCTTCTAGCAGTAAACCATAAGCCATTAATGAAGTTGTGGAATCTTTTCAATATTAATTGTTACATCACAACCCTTTTTAACAATATCTTCAGATTGTGCACTTAAATCGAAACAGAAAACAGGATATAAATGTCTCCAATCTCCAGGAGTTAATTGTGGTTCAACTCCAAATTCTATACAAAGATTTCTATAAGCATCATATCCTTCCATAAATTGATTATTGGTATCATCGAATCTTAATGTATCAATAGGATATCGGGTTTGATTTAAAGCAACTTGTAAACTTCGAATTGTGTTAATATGGAAAAGATTGTTGTTCTTATCAAAACTTGGAGAATCATTTTTTTGAAAAGTTAGTAATAAATGTCTTGGAGTATTCGAAGTTCTAGTAAAATGCCAGTTAAATCTTTGTTCAGAAAAAGTTACAGAACTAGCAGTACGCTTTAGAAAATTTACTGGAATTGGTTTGTTAGTATTTAATCTTTTTGCAATAGTTACTTCAACCTCTAAACTAGGAGTAATATGTTTTATCCACCATTCAAGTCTATCAATTTTTAAATATGCTTTTTTTCCAGTCTTACCAAAAAATATTAATTCATTATTTGCTGTGTGATGAATTATTAATTTAAATTTAAATTGATATGATATTTTGTCATAATCTAAATATCCGAATAATGGACCAATGACCAATTTACTGTCTGTTTACTTTTCTTGTTAAATTCACGTCTTTCTTTATATGCACTATTGTTTGTTTTATTTAAATGATTTGCAATATTTTCTACATCTTTCGCAATTCCTGCTGCATCTGTTCCAGCGTGAGTTAAATCATCAACAATTATACCATCATTATTATCTGGAAACCAACCTTCGATTTCATGCTTTTTATTATTTTCACCAATTGTTACAAATCTAAGCATTGTATCAATTACACCTGGAGAATCACTGATTGTTTCTACACTCTTAAAAAAATTGGTTTCCTGGAAAACCAATTTTGGTTTTTCAGCCTGTCCCGGGGGTGAAACCAAATATGGTTTTCCAGAGAACCAAGTGAAATTGGTTCTCTGGAAAACCAAAAGTCATCGGTTTTCTGGGAAACCAAAATTGGTTTTTCAGCTTTATATCTTGGTTTTCTGGAGAACCAATATCGGTTTCACGAGTGACCCGATATTTGCTTCCGATAAAATTTAATATACATACTAAATAATAGGCCTAATATAATAATAGTATAAAATAATATTGTTAATTCATTTTTTATAATATAATTCTGATATGCTCTAATATATTTACTTCATTCGTACTAATATCATTTTGAAACAACATGCACAAATTGTTGGCTGAGCATAAAATAAGCTCAATAAAGTGTGCAAAAGAATTATTGTGAAAATGTGTAAAAAATGCGTGAATACTCAAGTGAGGTATTTTGAAGTTTACAATTTATCTAAAACCATACAAGATTTCCCAGAAAAGTCCCCGAAACGTCAAGAAGTCATTGTTTCTTATTTTTCACTTTTTTCAAGTCAAGCTTGCATAAAATAATACAAGAAAGACGAGGGACGATGTCTTTAGTCACAAAATTTCCCATGAAGTTGAGACATTTGCTAGTCTTCTCCAAGATAGTAAACAAAATCACAGATAGGCCTTCCGCAGGATGCACGCCCAACTAATCCGGTGCAGCGCAAAAAAACCACGTCGTCGAATTTTTCGATGCCAATACTCGTTGCCACTGGAGTGGAGCTCGCTACTGAAAAAAGGAAAAAATAATCTCAGAAGGGATATCCTCAATATTAGGACTGTGTAGAAGAAGCATTTAGATAATTGCGGCAATATAGTACGATGTTATTGAAAAGGTGTGTAATAAAACTCAACTATGAAATCAATGTTTGTTGATGCGAAAATAATGCCATATAGGCCTACACTGTCATAAATGGTATCACATACAGTCAAAGCTCGTTAGTTCGAACACGGATAATTCAGATTTCGGTTAATTAAGATCATACGGCCGTGGCATTTTTTGTATCTTTTGCATATATAAGCTGATGTTTAATTAAGAATTTTGATTATTCAGAGATTGAAAATCTGGAATGTATGGTCTTAATTAACAAGCTTTGACTGTAGTGTAATCAGAAATAATGATAGGCAATAAATTTCTGAGACAAAATTTTGTACACCATTAGCGGCATGCACATATAAAACGACGCCATGTGAACCAAACACCACAAGAAGTTTTTCTGTACAATAAGCGGCATGCAAAGTAAATTCGGCTGTTAACAACAAAAGAGAGTTACGCATTATACCATGCAAAATAAACTCCTCTACACAGTAAGTGGCATGTTGGGCTTTCACAAAACATGGCGAAATCAAAACCAATTAATAAGCATGCAAAAGCAAAGTTTTTCATGCAAAATCAGCACGAATTAAACGGCAAAAGTTGTTTACTGCAGCTACTGTAATTTGGCGATGATATATACGTGTACATTAAATGACACTTGTTCTTAACTGAAAGTGCAAAGTAAATAAATTTTATTTATTTATTGCATTTGCACTTTCAGTTTTGAACAAGTGTCATTGGTATAACTAAGTTTCAAGAATTCATTTATTCATGATTTCCAATGTATGAGGCAAATTGGAAATTCATCAAGACTAAAATTAAACTTGTATAAAGCTACAATGTTCAGCAGATAATATAGGACTTCATATATATTCTACAACGCTATAAGGCTGATATAATACATCATATTAGTTAGACATAGGGATTTGTAAAAGCTTTGAAAAGTGGTCGAACATGAATATGAAATCGTTCGTATACATGTATTGTAAGCGATTTCTACATAAATGTAGGCTACAAACAGAGTAGTCACGGTAGTCATGAGATTTAACGACAAAATTGCTAGATGCCCGAATAATTTATAAGGGAATACTTACATGAATACTCATATCCACTCATAATTAAATAAAGTAATTTAAGATTGAATTGCAAAGAGTATTTAAGCATGTCAGCTATACAGTACATGAAGGACTGTTGGAAACAACTGTTAAAATCTTCTGATATACTCACGTTTTGTGTGGATCATATGTAATTCCATACACAATGCAATGAGGGATAAACGTTGAAAACCAAAACAAATTTCACAGTACCACAAGAAATAAGATGACAGCACGTTTAAGTCACTGTACATGACACGGTCAGTAGAACAAATGCGTCAATGAAGGAAGAAATCAGACTCACCTCATTCTTGACGTCATGGCAACGACACAAATGTAGATCCTCGAAACCGATTGTTTTTCGTAAAGAAAGATTTTGCTATCAGTAAATCATTGGCAATTTTATTAATGATTTATTACCTTGTACATACATCTGTAAAAACTTATCAAAGAAGTATGCTTTCTGTTAAAAGCAAAGTGTCACGTAATATTTTCCCTTTGGAGAGATTCCGCTCGCTAAATTTAGGCCAAGTCATCGCAGCGAGATAAGAGAGTGCGAGGAATCACGATATGTGCAGCAGTGAATGAAAGAGAGTTAGCCTTCAGTAGATGATAAAGAAGACACCGGAGTGTTAATAGAGAGAGAGAGAGATCTCCGCCTTAAAATAATAAATAAGTGTGATTGATAGTGTTGTTGCTGAATCATGTGAAATAAATAAAATTTAAATGAAAAATAGTAATCATTAAATGCCAATAAATATAAAACATTGAAATTATTACATGCATCTGAATGACATGGATATATATATTTCAATTAATTTCATGGATGATGTCTCCTCTCCTTCAATATATGTTTATTATAAAATATTCACATCATCCTTTCATTTGAATCATGTGTTGACATTAATTGAAAATTACATTACATTGACATTAACAACATTGGTGATGGTCATCCCTCCTATTTTCATATATCTGTGATTCTTCTCTGGGTATTTTTTTCGACAGAAAAATAAAACCCTTGAATTTTGAATTTTGAGAGAGAGAGAGAGAATGGTAAAATTCCTTAACTGCCCAACATTCAATTCTAAAGTAGAGTTTTTGTGTTTAATGAGTCCATGAAATTTAAATTTCTGGTGTGAAATGAGAATGTGAAATACAAATAGGCTGGGAATAGGTTCTAAGCAGCACAACTTTGAACACTTCAAATCATCCTCAAATAATCCATCATTCATATCACTATTGATAGATCAGGATTCCGCGTGGTTAATAATCTAATATACTTTTTGAGAAATCAGTAGTTCTGCTATCACTAACATGAATGTCCGTCTACAACTCTACACAAACGAAGATCTGTCAATAGATCTCCTTCGACATGCAATAGTATGTAGAAAATCAAATTTGATTTCCACGACACTTAACCCTTACCGTACCAAGGCTCATAAACCAGGATTCATCAAAAATCAATTGCATTTTCATTAATTGGTCGCAATCATTTGATTGTTGCTGTCAAACGTTGCAATTTTTATTGATTGCCTCTTGCATCAAAATTGATCTGCTGGTTGACCCAACCCAATATAATTGCAAACCAAACTGGTTTTCTGGAGAACCAGTTTGGTTTTCCAGAGAACCATTTGGTTTCCCAGAAATCCTTTTGGTTTTCTGGAGAACCAGTTTGGTTTTCCAGAGAACCATTTGGTTTTCTGGAAATCCATGTGGTTTTCTGGAGAACCAATTAAAAACCAAAATTTTTTAGAGTGTATATTTTGAGTTGCAACATCTAAACGCATTTGTGTAAATAATCTTGGAAAGAAATTATTCTCTAATGCAATATTATCGGTAGCAGGTAATGGTGTTGTAAAATCAGCATCACTATATAAAGAATATTTACAGTGTAAAAAGGAATCCGGTAAATATAAATAACTTTGTTGATTATCAACTTCAAAGATTAAATCTCCTCCAGTATTTACTCTTCTAGAAGATCCGGGATTCATAGCAATTCTTATATAGTCATTCTTTTTTTGATTATAACTGACGAACGGAGGATCGTCTAATCTAAATTTACTTTCAATCAGGGAAGACATTTTTATAAAAAATAATTTGACTTTTTTGTTTTTTCTAAAAGTAATTTTCTTAGGATTCTTTTTTAGAATATATTTTAGAATTTTGCTAAACCATTGCCTCTTATTTCTTCAATTGATTTTTCCTCATGTTTACTATCAGACCCTGCTGCTATATTAGCAATTTTGTCTTTTGTTTCCTCTGAAAGTTTTTTTAATTTTTTTAGTTCTTCAGAATCATTCTTAAGTTTACGAATAGTTTCTAGTTGTTTTAATTCGTTTTGAGACTTAACAGCATTTGATGTTGCACTAGCTGTACTACCTATGGCAGCTGCTCCTTTTGCAGCAGATGTAATCAAATCTTTATTATTTCTAATAACACCAACGATACTTCCTATATTATCACTGATGCCAGAAAATATACCAGCTCCAGGGTTTACACCAGTGCCTTCTTTTTGAATAGTTTCTACATTGTTATAATGGTAAACAGATTTCATAGATGGTTCATGGGCAATTTTTTTATTTGAAGCAAAATGTTTGAGATTGTGTTTATAAATTATAGGCATTTTTTATTATTAAATTTGACTTTTGGGGGACTTTATTAATTTTCTGTTGCACTTTATCAAGCAGTGTGTGATGTATTTTAATTTTCTTTCTATTAACTTGCATTTTCTGCTGATTCATCGTCAACGCCGTTTTAAGTGCATTCAATTGAACTTGAAGAACATCTAAATGATTTTTAACAGCATCTAATTGTTCTTTATTTCCTTTATAATTTTTCTTTAATTCTTTTTCTAAATTGATTTTAAGAGTTTTCATTTTATCAACTTTTTGATTTAGTGAGTTTACTTCATTTATTATTCTATTCATCTTTTTCATTTGTTCAGTAATTTTAGAACTTAATTCATCAACACTTTTTTGGAATGTAGCTTGTAACTTATTTAGATTTTTAAAATTTTTTTTTTAGGAAGTTTTTCTAATTCATTTTCTAATTGTTCTTTCAATAGTTGTATCTGATGTTTATTTTTAATGACTGCAGATTTTAACTTAATAGAAAGTAATATTAAAACTTTTGATAGTTCTGAAATTTTTTTAAAAAGTTTTGCTATATTTACTTCTAGCTCTCTATCCTTTTTATCAAGTTTTAATAATTTTTCGTTTAATGATTTGTCATTAAGTTTTAGCAACTTCAATTCATTCATCAGTGGAACCAAAACATCATTTATATATTTTTCTTTTAAGTCATTGATTTGTGTATCAACATAGTGTTTATTCATTTAACTCTGTATTTTGTTGCGGAAGAATAGAAAGATGTAATGGGCCAGATAAAACGTCTCCAGTTTTCATGATATAATTTTCTATTTCTATTTCTGATTCACGATTATTCGGGATATATGCACCTCCACCAACATTTGGTAACATCATTTTTTGAACAATAAAAAAATATTTTTTTTCTAATAAAAATAAAAAAATGGAAATGAGTCAAATGTGCCAAATTATGAATCCTATGTCAGAGTTTTATGATAGTAAATATCAGTGTACGGATTGTTTAAAAGCAAAAGTAATGTGTTTAGGTTGTCAAAAAATTCTATTGAAGAAAAAAATGGAAAAAGCAAATTCAGAAAAATTATATTCGCCCGTATCATCCTGTTCTTATTCGACGAGATCATCGGGATTTGAAAATAAATGTTTTGATAATAATAATAATCCATGTATAGATGTTAATCTTTTGTTTGAATTACAAGCTGAAATATTTAAAGAACAGACTAAAGGTTTACCTTCTATTGAAACAAATTATTGTATATTTCCAGGTGATCCATTTATAAAATTTATGGATATTGTAAGTAAATATAATGATGTTGCATATGTAGAACTGAATAAAGAAAATATGGTTATCATAGGATATAATAGTGTATATGGGTTTATTAGAGCGGTTTTACCAATTAGTAATACTGATTGGATTGAAACTAAAATTATCAATTATATCAACATTAGAGAATTAGTAAAAAAATTAAAATCTTTCTCAAAATCTAAAATTAGATTATTTGTAGACGAATTAAATCAATATAATATTCATATTGAAAGTAAAAAACATAATGATGAATTATTATGTCAAGTATATTATAGAGATACTGTTTATAAAAGAGAAATGGTAGAAATGCCCCAAAGATATGATAATGACACATATGTGGGATTCTATTCTAATTTAAACATTAATTTATTAAAATCTTATATTAATGGTTTAGCACAAAAAGAAAAAATTTATATGTGGACAACACCTTATACTGTTAACAATGACCATAATCATAATCATAATAATCTTGTGAATCATATTGAAGAGCATAATAATCTTGAAGAACATAATTCATCCAATAATCAAAATATTTCTCATTCACTAAAACAAATAAATAATAAAAATACTAGTAATTGTAAAAATTTAAGTGAAGAAAAATTTATATCTCAACATGATATTAATACTACATATAATCAAAATTTATCTAAATTTCATTTTTTAACAATTGAAAATAATAATAATGGAATAGTTGAAGATACTATTAGACAACTATGTGTTGGGTCTACAAAATTTAAATTAGGATTCACATCTTATCAATTAAAAATTTAATCATCTTTAATAAAAACTAAAAATGATTCAGATTATGGTGGTGTTATTAAATTTTCCAATAGAGATCAAAGACCAATATTTTTCTCTATTATATTATTATCAGATAATAAATATAATTTGGAATTAGATATTCCTATCAGGGAATGGCATCCTATACCAAGAAGTGTAATTTATGATGTTGATGAAGAATCAATAGTTAGTGAAAATAAATTTAAATTATCTTTTAATAAGACTTTATATGATAAAGAGAATAAAATAACTAACGAACGCGATATTATGCGTGAAATATTTCATTATCTTCCTAGTTATTATTCCAGTCACGAAAATAATGTTACAAAAGAAATTTATGCTGACCGTGATAAAGAAATATATTGTATTTCACATCATGATAAAACGGTAATTCATTTCTTATATTTAAATTTCGTAGAATATAAAAATAATATTCCGTTTTTTAGAGAAGATAATAATGTGAAAAAATGTGATATAGAAATTTTGGAAATTGTTGAAAAAAAGAGTAGGAACTAAATATAAGGTTCATAAATTTTTAGATGTAATAATTTTTTAGATATAATAAAATTTTCATATGTAATGAAATTTTTAGATGTAATAAAAAAAATTATTCCCACGTGTCATCATCATCACTTAAATTACTCTCACTGACAATTTTTTCAAATATTTTGCCTTGAATATCTTCTCCGTTATAAAGTAACATAATACCATGTTCATCAGGTGCTTGACGTTTAAGAATATTTATTTGACCAGAAAATCTTTTTTCTTCAGTATTATTATTTTTATCAGGAATACTAATGCCAGTTTCTAAAGATTTTTTACATGGTTTATTGACTGTAGTCGTTAATGTTTCACCAGAATATAATTTTAGAAAATCTACTTTTACTTTATTTTGTGATTGACCTTTAAATGTTTTCTTTTCACGGAGTCTTCCTTGTTCATCTACAGTGATACAATATTTTATTTTAGGTGCAATGAACATTGCAAATATGATTCCACCATTTCCATAATCATTTTTCCCTTGACACAATTCTCCACCAACATATCCAGCAGCATCTGGTTTATTGAAGAGTACATTAGAAATGTATATACTATCGGTATCTGTGTAATATATGTATTTTTCTTTGAAACCATTAATTTCTAAAATAAAATTATTCATGATTCTTCTAGAGTGAGAAAGAATAAAAGAACCTAAAAATGTGATGGCATGAATGATGTTGTCGCGCAGCTACTCAGGCCTTTGGCCGTGGATTCATTTTGAATATTGGCTTTAAGAAATTCACCACCTTCCATTTCTACTTTCGCTAAATATTGTTCATCATTTACTTTTTCAAAATCTTTTACTTCTTGAGTAAATTTTTCAATGTACTTTCATTCCATAAATGATATTTAGTGGTTATATCTTTTTGTACAGTTTTGCCATATAGCGAATTCATCAATAATTTAATTAACTCATCACCTACAGTGTTTCCTTCTGTTTTATATTTTTTTCTCAAGTTAAAAAATTTCTCAATGTATTTTCGCAATGGTGAAACGTGATAATTTTCTTCATAGATTTTTTAATTTTCTTTAATTTCATTTTCATCTTTTGATTGTTTAATTTTAATCATATCACTTAACAAACGTGTGTCTAATTCTTTCAATCTTTGCATTGGTAAACAAGATATAAATTTATTAAAATTAATAGCACCTAAAGCATTAGCAATAGGATGAGCTGTGGGATATTTTGGATCTGGATAAGTTTCGAGATCCCATATATATGTTGAACCATAGTCAATTGATTTCTTTGTTGTAGTTTTATACGGAAGTGTTGTTAAATTTTCATCATTAACTGTTTTATATATTGGTTTGAAATTATTTTCAATTTCTCTAATAGCTGCGGGTTTATGATTCTTGTCTATTAAGCAATAGTGACCAATTGATGAACCTTCATGAAAATAATTATAATAAACATAATTTTGAGTCGTTTTAATATCTCTAGGATTTAAATGACGGTTGGCAGGACTGTAATACTGAACACATTCTCCAAAGTATTTATTGAATTGAGAAAATTTGCAGTTTGACATTACTCCTGTTCTAGATGTAGCTTTTTCTTTATATAAAAAATTGTTAAACATTTCTCTCATAATTTCGTCTTGTTCTTTACTGAAACCACGTAGAACATTATAACATTTTATAAAGCAGAAATCTTCAGAAGGAATATAACAATATTGACCGAAATATTCTTTGATTCTATATTTCATATTAATACCAGCACCTCTATGTGATCTTTGTACTAACTTCATTCCATAATCTTCATATTTCATATTTCCTGTAAAAATCCATTCACTACTATCTGATTTTTCATCTAGATTAGAAAACCATGTTTCAAATGATTTTTTATTATAGAAGCTTACGTAAAAGTTTTGAATTATATTATCACTATCTTTAATAACTTTTCCAAGTAAATAAAATAATTTTTCCATTTGTTAAAAGTTTACGTATATCATTTACTACAGTAATAAAACATACATTATCATATTTAATTTCATTCGAATTAAAAAGATTTATTAAATCTTCTCCCACTTCATCCTTAATTCTTTCATCTTCAAAAACATCAGTAATAGTTGTTTCTAATATTTCTTTTGTTCCACGTTTCTGTTTTTTAATACTACGTTTCAGTTTTTTAATACGTTTGTTTTTGTGTACGTTTCTGTTTTTCTTTAATCCATTTCTGCTTCTTTAATGAAGCAATTTCTTCATCAAATTCTACAATTTGTTTTTTTATTAATTCATCAATAATAGGTTTCATACCTTTATTCATCTTACGATTCATATTTTTAAAGAAAATTATGATTTTTTATTTAAAAAGAAATTATGATTTTTTATTCAAAAAGAAATTATGATTTTTTATTCAAAAAGAAATTATGATTTTTTATTCAAAAAGAAATTATGATTTTTTACTCAAAAAGAAATTATGATTTTATTTTAAAATTTGAAATAAATAAAGGTATATTCAATTGTTGTAATGTTTTTAAATCATAAACTGTTAAATGTTCTTTATTTATTAACCACCATAAATTATTAAAGGCTAGAAATACTCTAAAACCTCTCAAACAAAGCGGAAAATCATTTGTTCTTTCATAACTTTTTATACCATTTTTTATTTTATAGTCTTTGACGAATTGCATATATCTTCGGTGATAATAAAATTTAACTTCTTGTTTAGGAGTAAGAGGATTTGTAGGATGCCTATAATCTTTTAAAACTGGTACATGTTCTATCTTGTACTCATTCCACATTTTGCATTTTTTCAGTAAAAAATTTCACTACAGCGAAAAGTTCAATGTAGAAACATTATTCATTCACTCCGCAAAAATATTCTCTATAACTCTTTCATGTATTTTTTTATCAATATTAATTGTAATGAAACCATAATCTTTTGACCAAGCATTCTTACACGAATGCTTAATTTCATCTTTATTTCTTACGCATAAATCTCTTAACAAATCACTTAAGTTTCTTGCATTTATTTTAAATAGGATAAATATATTTGCATTCTTTCTAATAACACTTCCGTCTAATGAATACATACTTTGTGTTAAATGAAAAACACTACAGTTATTATGTCTACCTCTTGTGAAATAATTTCTCTGAACTGACTGATTTCTGTCATTAACGCAATCATCAAAAATTACACAATGCTTCATTGTTTTATCTAGTTTACAAGGATCTTGCATATTACCACTATCATCTATTAATTGTATCTTTATATGCTTATTTTTATTGGATTCTACTAACTGATTATTTTTTGCTAAAAATTGATAAACAGGTTGTTCTGCTGTTGTTGCATAAATTATAAGATTGTTATAATCTAAAAAGTTTGGAGTAGTTAGAATTTTAAATAATGGATATGTTTTACCACATCCTGATCTTCCACAAATAACTGATTAAACTTTATCGGATAGATTACGGTTATGATTGAATTTAATTTTTTTATTTAATGCTAGGTTTGTAGAAATTTCTTCACTCATTTTTAATAAAATAATTTTTATTTTTTAAAAAGAAGAAAATTAAACTTCTCTAACCAAAAGATCCATCATAATCTCTTCGCCTCCAAAATTTATTTCTTGTTATAGGGAAATATATTAATGTTTGTGGAATTACATTTAATCTATAACTAATGGGTACAGTAAAAGCTGGAAAACTGAATATCAAATTTGACAATTTACCATTTATATATCCTCCTTCAATAATGTCACAATGTACAACAATTGAATTTATTTCAGTTATTTTAGGAATCTTCTCACCTAAATGATAACCTTGACTATAGGTTTGTTTATTAAATCCCAATAGTTTTGATAATGATCTATCATGATTAAAATCAACTTGATGATTTTCGTCTAAAGTAAGAGAAAATTTATTAACTGCTGGTTCAACTGCGAAATGTAATTGTTTCTTATCTTTAAATGGTATACCTAAATGTCTCTTAATTTCATTTGATATTGATTCAACTTCGTAAGAACCAGAAAGAAAAGTTAGTACTTTCCACGTTTTGCCTTTATCAGTAGAATATCTAAAATGATCATTCACATCTTTGATAACGTTTTGAATGGTGTTAAATGTGGAGAAACTAGTTAATGCAATTTGATAATTTTTATTTTGTTCCAATTGTAGAATGGGTTCTAAATCAGAAGTGTGTGATGAAGTAGTTGTTATAATTTTTAACGTCGTACTAAATTTTGATGAACCGAAAATCTCTGTTAAATTTTCTAAATGATTATTAATTTTTTCTAAATCTACTGAACACATTTTTTAAATAAAAATTTTAAATAAATATTTTTTATAGAAATTAAAAACAGCATATTTCAGCTATACTTTTATAATCCTCTTCATTTATAATCTTCTTTTCTAATAGTCTCTAATAGTCTTTTTAATGTAGCATGAATTTCATTGAAACTAGAATTATGTCCTTCTTTTATTGCAGATATTAAAATATTTAATCTATTTAATAATTCCTGTGGATCATCTGATAAAAATATAGTTGTTTCTGTTTTAAAACCTTTTCCTACTTTAGGTGCCGTTGGTAATAAATTTTCTAATTGTTTATAACGTCTAAGAGATTTTACTGCATCAACGCTATCTAACATAGCTATATATTTTATAAGATCTTCTGCGGCATATTTTTTTAAATCTGCTCCTCTTAAAAGATCAACAAAATTTCTATCTAAACTAATAGGTGATTTATCTGGTGAAAAAATTAAGCCCCGTAAAGGTTGTGGAAATATTTCTTTTCCTCCAAGATAAAATCTTGCAAATAATTTTTTATCTAAAAAGAAAGTAGAATGTTCAAATAACATAGATTTTGGTAATTTTTTTTCTATATTTGCTTCTAACAATCCATAATCATCTAGTAATGTTTTAAGTACTGGATCTGTTATATTTACTCGGTTATCCTGATTAGCAAGTTCTTTTTCAAGAGTTTTAAATGGTTTCATAGTTTTTTCAAAATCAGTTTTTACTTGTTCGGTTTGCTGCATTTTTTCAAACATATCAGATTGAATACCAGCTTTTGTCATTCTATACTGAGAATGATTTTCTTTCATAATATTTTTTTGCTTTATTAACTCATCTAATTGTTGAATTCGTTTTTGATTATCAGCTTTAATTTTATCCATTTTTAAAATATAATATTTGAATTTTGTGGTAACATTGGAATGCAACAAAAACATTTTACTGAACAAATTATTTTTTTATTGCTTTGTCGTCTGACATCTTTTCGTCTAAAGTTTTGTTTAATAAAGTTTTTAGTTCCTCTAAAAAAATTTTATCATTTTCTTCATTAGAAATTTTACCAACCTGTTTATTCTTGTCATTAACTTGTGTCTGTAATTGAAATGATATTTTATTAGCTTCATTAGCTATTTGATCAAATTTTTCAATCTCATCTAACGTGATAACATTATCATCACATACTCTTTGAAAGTAATAATGCAGTTTATCATAAACTTCTTTAACGTGAGAATATTTATTTTTTAATGATTTTCGTTTCTTAGTAATTAAAGATTTATCTAACATTGTAACAAGTGAAGTTGCAAAAACACCCGTATCTGTTAAAGCAGTAGCAACTACTGGAATTACTAAAACACCTGAAGATATAACAATTGCTAAAGCACCTAAACTTACTGTTATAAAGATTCCAATTCCTTGTGTTACATTCTTAACTTTAGACCATATCTTTCTTAATTTTTTATAATGTTCTAATCTTAATAATAATTGAGATTCCTTATCTTTCATATACCTAACTCTATCTTTGTGCTTTTCTTTATCCATTTCACTTGTTTTTAATTGAGATAACGAAGGATATATTCTCGAGGTTCCTTCCATTTTTGAGGTTTCTTCCACTTTTGTTTCATCCATTTTTTTAATAAATATTTTGATATTTTTAGACTATGTGAAATTTTTAAACTACTTAAATTCCCAAACTACGTGAAATTGATATTTGTAATATTTTTCGCTAAAATTGCAAGTGTGTAAAATTTGTAAAACATTGAAAAATATTCGAAAAAAATCGGGTGGGGATGACATCCGGTGCGGAGCGAAGCGAAGCGGAGCGTAGCGCCGGATGTCATACCCTGTACTTTGGAATGAGCTCGTTTTTATCTATAGGGCAACTTATCTCAAGGAATTTCATCTGCAAATCTGATAGAAAAATAGTAGCCTCACATACTAACCAGTAGTAACTTTTTAACACTGAATTGCCGATGACATATAAATGTGACTGCATTATTAATTTTTGCAGTTTAATTGTATCGTATGCGCGTAATATCCACTTGTATTCAGATACAGTCAAATCTCATTAATTAAGATCATAAATGCCAGGCATTAAAGGTCTTCAGTATCAAATATAGCAATTAACTAGCGGCCATTGTATGTAAAAGATACACAAAGGCCGTACCCGTATGGTCTTAATTAGCCTTATTGATGACGATGAAAAAGTTCGCTGTGCGGGGAAACTTCGGGAATTTAATGCATACGAGAAACCTGCGCACCTATCATAATCAGTACTGAAGGAAAGACACTGGAAAGGAGATAATAAAGGATATAATTTTTCGTCATTGTATATTCGCTTCACGGCTGTGAAGTGAATGAATAAAGACAAAAAAGCTTCTCGTCCGAGGTTTCGGATATCTTGTTATTGGGTGTCTGAGTGTCCGATATAATCAAAGAATATAATCAATGCATTACATTTGTAGTTCAATATTGTATGCGAATCTATAATTGCAATTTCCCTACAGCGGTCGCCGATCATTGATGGAAGTCGGACGTTCATATTCGTATTAGTAAAAAGTAATGAAACAACAAGATTGTCAAGATTAGGCTGAGGAGGATCATCAAGATGTGTTGTTTCTTTGCTAGGATCGAAGATTGAAGTCCATTCATGGGTTGAATCGCAGTTTGTCATCATTTCATGTACAGTTTACATGAACGGTTGCTGTTGCATCAGGATCATGAAATTTTCGGAGTGGCTCACGATGTCATGTGATATGATGGATTAACTTACTGACTGAATTTGAATAGTTTCACCGACTATGCTTAGACAATAAAGTTGCTATTCATTCATTTCATTCATCCATTCTTTTCAATATGTACAGGAGGAGTTTTGAGGGACAAATGATTTACAGTAGATCATTTCTCTCATTGCCATATAGGGATCTTTCTGGAAAGGAGCTCTCAATGACGATTAACAACTCATTACGAAAACTATTTTGAGTACAGAAAAATTCACCAATATCATATTTGAAGAGGAATGAATTGAAGAAAGCTTAAACTGGTGACTGAAGTAGAAAATTAGCACAATGAAAAACCTTTTGATAAAGAGTTTTGGTGTTAGAGAGAGGAAAGAATGCTGCAGAACTGTCATAAGAAAACGTGCTTGTTATAGACATGCCTTTGCAGGAACATATATATTGTTACTCCTAATTATTTCTAATTTATCATTTTATTGTTACATTTGGTTTTGCCCCATACTGATCATGAACTTTTTTTGCACTGCAATTTAATAACGTATCTGAAAGAATCTGTAAAGACGAAGATCAACTATTTTGCTTGATCTTGGAGGATCATGCGACTATGTATCAGATATCGAAATTTTGGAGGCAGGCATGTGATTCTTCCCTTTTCTGACGGAATTTCGTTAGGAACTCCCTTGAGAGCTCTTAATGTAGATGTGTTGTTTTCTAGTATGATGACTTGAGATGGTCATCCCTCTCAAGTGAATCTCATGCCTAGTGTGATACACTTCAAAGCGTTTGTTTGTGATATTCTCACATGCTTTGAAAAAATCTTTCAAATGCATCAGTGCTGTATAATATCAAGTTTTGTTTAGCAGCATAGTGCTTATAAATGCCATGTAGTTCCTCGCACGCGGTATACATAATAATGTAGAAGGGGGAAATTTTTGATTTGATAATATGCTGATTATTTTCTGCTCGAGGATTTTCCTTTGTACGACGAAAATGTGTGTTTCTGAAATTCACCAGGAGTGGTATGTATGCTCCATTCTATGAATTCGCGTTGCAGAAATCGCTGGAAATATTCCATTTGCAATGTAGGTCACATAATAGGATAACATAAAATAGCTCAGATCAGGTTGGAAAAATTAATTGATTGGATCACATGCGAATGACTCAAATTAACTGCAATCATTTGCTTAACATAAGTCTGTAGGAACTTTTTAATCTTTATTAATTTACAACATTGTTCGCAGTATTACAAAACTCCAGTGATTTTCATACATGTACCTTCTTACTTAACTAATGGTTCCCTACACTGAAATTTCAATCAAATTCCGAAACTCGAATTTATAATCAATCTCCAGTCATAACCGGGAATTTGAAAACCAATGATTGAAAATTAATTGCAATTAATTGATTGTTAAGAACAATGAGATGAAAACGATTATATTACAAACATTTTTTTCAGCCCCTTTCTGAGATACTCACATGATATGACATAAGTGTCGATAAAAGTGACCTACATTGCAAGTTGAATATTTCCAGCGATTTCTACAACACGAATTCATAGGATGGATCATACATACCACTCCTGGTGAGTTTCAGAAACATACATTTTTGTCGAACAAAGGAAAATCCTCGAGCAGAAAATAATCAGTATATTATCAAATCAAACATTTCCCCCATCTGCAATATAATGTATACCGCGTGCGAGGAACTACATGGCATTTATAAGCATATATGCCGCTAAACATACATGCACAATTTTCCTTGAACTGAAATACAAGGGACCATGCAACTACGGATGAACCTTAGAATCATGCAGTTGATAATGTTCTCAAAATGCATGGTGTTCGACTAAGTGATTTTGCTACAGACGAGAATGCCAAGATTTTGTCATATACCAGAAAAGAAAACACGTCTGTGTCCTGAACAAAGTCACTTGCATAATCACGTACATTTTAAACAGGAGCTTAATCTTACTACCGACTTTTACATTTTTCAGTGAAGATGAAGAAACAGATCTTGAAGATGAATGGCGCCAACAGTCCGATGATGAAGAATGTGTTTGGGACACCATTGATCAACCAGATGATGCTGAATTGCTGGAAGAAGCTACGCACCGCCTCTGCCTTAAACACATGGATTGGGAAAAGATCAAAGCGCGTGATATATTCACCCTTATCTCATCTTTTGTACCAGCGAACGGGAAACTTATGCGAGTAGCTGTCTATCCATCAGAGGAAGGCATTCGGAACATCGAACTAGAGGAAACTCGAGGTCCAGCAGTCATACGTGAGTTAGATGAATTAGCTGAAAAAGATGGGGTTGTGAAAGTGCCTCTAGAGTTGAAGAAAGACAAACACTCTTCCAACCGGAAAAAGCAAGGTAAAAATAAAGGTGAAGAAAATGTCGAGGAGATGCTTACTGACAGTCAGCTGCGACGCTTGGGAAAATTTCGACAGTATGAGTTTGCACGCCTTAAATACTTCTACGCAATTCTTGAATTTGATTCTCCCGAAAGTGCTAATGTTGTGTATGAGGAATTGGATGGAACTGAGTACGAATCTAGTGGTTGCCGACTAGATCTATATTTTGTGGAAGATGGACGAGTTGTCGATCGTCATCTGAAAGGTATTCCTAACGAATCCGACTGGCGTGCGATGATCTCAGTCTGGCCAGAAGGAAAAATGGACATAAGTGAAGCAGTCAGTGGTAGCTATAACCCTCCAGTGTTCACGAACAATGCTCTGCGACATTCACATCAATTTGGATTATCATGGGACGAGACTCCAAGCGAACGGACGCAGTGGATACAGTCAGTATCAGAAAGAGACGATTTTGATGAAGAATGGGAGGAGAACGTGGATATATCAAAGTATGTGGCTATTTCGGACAGCGACGATGAAGTAGAAGCACAAGAAATGGAAAGAAAGAGGAAATTGATCCGAGATGTTTTAAATGAAA
This sequence comes from Prostheceraeus crozeri, assembly GCA_907163375.1. NCBI lineage: Eukaryota > Metazoa > Platyhelminthes > Polycladida > Euryleptidae > Prostheceraeus > Prostheceraeus crozeri. Next base: position 71,393 of record CAJQUW010005195.1, read on the forward strand.
TTAAAGCCAAAGAAAGCAAGCAAAATAAACGAAAGGAAAGAGGTTTACTTAAAGCCAAGGCTGCTGCTGGAATCGACGTGGGGTTGGAAGACGAATCTTCGGACTCCGATGAAGAAGAAACAATAAATGACAATGATGCAAGTCCGATTAAAGATCACGAGGCAGGTGATATTGAATCAGACGACGAAGAGCTTTTTGAAGATGAAGTCGACAATGAAGAAGGCTCTGAAAAAGACGACGATGAACTTGAATCTTCTGGTGATGCCGCTCCTCCACCTAAGAAGATCAGAAAGGAATCAATGAAGATCAAAGACAATGCAAATGATAGAGGTCAGAAAGAAGGTAGCAGGAAAAGACGCACACAGAGGCAGTTGGCAAAGGCTAAGAAGAAAGCTCGAGAATTAAAGTCTGAGAAGAATCCTGAATTGGAGCTGCTATTAAGTGATCTCAAGGGCAAAAAGAAAAAGAGAACGGTGAGTTTTTGAGTATGTTCTAAATTTTACGAATAGTATGTTATCAATCGTTGAAGGAAGAATCCATTAATCAGATGGTAAGGGATCGTTCAAGAATCCGTTGTCGCCTAGGGGAAGGGTAATCGAAATGACGGGCGATTGGGAGGGGAGGAGGTTTTAAGGAAGCGATTACATAAACGTTGAGAGGAAGAGATTATTGTCTGCTAATTGTTAATTTTCTATGAACAACAGTTTAACTAGCGTATTATGGCTCCAGTGCTTTATAATATGGATGTCTAGTTGGACTTGAAACAGTCATTAATGCTGTCAAATATGTACACAGCAGCAATCATTTGTTTATCATAAAAATTGCATTGTTAAACCGTATTAAAAAAGAATAATTGTATATTGAGTTCAATGTGTCTACAAAGTCCTAGAAGTCCTAAATGTCTTAAAACCCGAAAAACCGATCCAAAAGTCCGAAAAAGTCCTAAACATCCTCAAAGTCTAGGATGCCTTTTTGAAAGTGAGATCTTGGCTTTGCGTTTTGTAAAAACTAAAAGGAAGGAGCATCAACGTAATCGCTTTTCTTCTTCAAAATATTGTTCTTTACTTTCATGTGGATTAAGCAAATGAGTATTCAGGGAAGTGTTGGCTTTTTTACAATTTTGATGTGTAATATTGGTATGGTTGTCGGAATTATCATAGAAACTGCTGCCTTCAACATTTTTCCTCCTCGAAAATTTGATGATAATAAAAAGATTGCTCCTATCATTTGTCTACAGACACCAAATCACTCCACGATAGGATCCAAATTTAAGTTTCCAAGTATAAAGGAAAAGCAACTGTCCGTCACAGTATTTTTACCTTTTTAGTGAGTGTGATGAGTGCCTGTCATTGTAGGCTACGTTCGAAAATGCACCGTGAGCAGTGTGCGGGTAGAATGTCAGTGAGACAGTGAGAAATATGCTGAGCCGATTCTCGGGAATAATGAATTCCCAAATCCCAGTGATCATCGTGACGAACAAGATCATAGAAAAATTTAGATGTGTTCGGATGATCTACATGATACTCGTCACTCAAGATGACGCACTATCTTTTGATAAGTAATTAAAACTTAGCCTTCTATTGTCATGGGTTTGTTATCGACCCCGATGCTTTCAGAAAGACTCCAAAATGTCTTATGTAAAAAATGCGACGTTACTTACCACGGGAGTGGGTCCAAGGTCATACATATCTTGTTTTTCACAATGATATATGTAAGATAGACTAGTTCGTTCACTCTTAGCTCCTAGTTTGGTGATGAAAACAATGTTGGTTGATAGCCATGTCCTTTACTTCAACAGTGACTGGTGGACTTGATTTTAAGTGATTGTTGTGCGACATAGCCTACCTGTTGATCAACGGTAACAAATATTTCAAGGTTCAGCTTTTCTACAGTCCAAAGAAAGATGAATGACAAATTTGAAGCAAGAAAATAACAGCATCCTGTTTATACCGCAACAATTTCAAAATGTGCTGTGTATTTGCCTTTCATTTCGATAGTCAATTGAGAAAGCAAGAAGCAAATTCACACATGACGTTGGACTGCTCTTCTACTGCTCTGTTCAATCAAATTGATGAAAAATCTGAAGATGAGGAGAGCAAAAATCTTAACCAGAGAAAGTTGTGGTATACTTCTTTATAGAGGACACCATAACTTTATCCTGAAATGAAGACTGACATGTCTGAAACCAATTCTACTCAAAACTCAATCTGAATTTATGTAAAAAATGATGACAAGCTGTAGAAGCAATAAGAAGATCAGCATGGATGAAATCTGACATAAACTCAGTTGAACCGACTTACCCTGAGTAAGAAAACTCCGTAGCCCTTCCGAATCTTTTTCCTGTTTCATTACGAATTAAGTCTGGAAATAACGTCATTCTCACACGTACAAGTGAATAAGACGATTGTGTTGTTTTCCAAGTAGCAAGCTCACTGCGATTCGCGTTCTCGAGAGCAGGTCAAAATTAATGAGTGGCACAATGTACCTGGTAGGGCGATCTGAGCAGAATATCTGAAGATTAAATCACGTGTTGACACTCCAAAATAACTTCAGCGTTAGTCGTTGGCCTGAAGACTGTTGTTTAGCCTATTTCCATCGGTATTTAGTTCATGTTGTTGTATAAGCAGCCAAAAACTAAAATGAACAAAATTTCTGCAAGATTCAGTCAGTAGATATAAAGTAATTACGGACCTGCAACAGATCTCGGCTAGGATGCATGTTTGACATCGCTTGCGACCCCAACGGTAATTGGCGTTACTGAGAGGGCTATGTTGCTATCCTCATCATATGCAAAAAAATTGTTTGTAATATGTCACATTTTTTGTGACATTCGAATTTCTAAGCCAATATTGTGCGAGTATGAAGCAACCATGGTGACCCTGACTTATAATTTTATATTTCTCAAGGTGCTTTTATCAATGTTTATGTCTTCAATAATGGTTTGAGTTCAGCTTCCTTTTTTCTATCTTGCCTCAAATATTCTCAGATTTATAGGAAATGTACAACTATTTCTTAACTTTGTTAAGCGAATCTTGCAGTTGGGATATTCATTAGAAAAATATAATGGTTTGCGGAAAACACCAACTGTTCTCTTAAAATATCTCTGATTATTTGCAGACGTTTCGGTGGCAATCTGCACACCTTGATCACTGCTGATGGAATGGAAGAGATCGGGCAATCATCAATCATGTCACCAAGATTACTGTTCATGACCTAGTTACAAGACACCAAATAAATATGAATAATAACTAAAAATCAATTCACAATAAGATACTTTTTGAGATACTACCTAAAAAAGCTAAAACAAGTAACGAGTCATGAAATTACAAATTGTCTGGAGAATTGCGAGACAACAGGCTTCAAAAATGTCACTTATATCGATTCCGCCATTTCGATTATACACACTGTCACTGTTTGAATATATATAAATTGATTCTTTGACTTTTCTTTTGAATGTGTTCGACTCCCGTGCAATTGGTATTGCTTCAAAGTTAGGTCGATGGTTATTTATATGAGTGTGTTCGGACACTGCCGATGAAAAATTGATGGTCTTTGTGTCACGTTGATGTTCATTGATAAGCGAAACACAATATATAAAGTCAATTGCAAAGATTGTGATCGGTTTTACATTGGAGAGTCAGTCAGGAAATTGAGTACAAGAATCAATGAACATCAACGTGACACAAAGACCATCAATTTTTCATCGGCAGTGTCCGAACACACTCATATAAATAACCATCGACCTAACTTTGAAGCAATACCAATTGCACGGGAGTCGAACACATTCAAAAGAAAAGTCAAAGAATCAATTTATATATATTCAAACAGTGACAGTGTGTATAATCGAAATGGCGGAATCGATATAAGTGACATTTTTGAAGCCTGTTGTCTCGCAATTCTCCAGACAATTTGTAATTTCATGACTCGTTACTTGTTTTAGCTTTTTTTAGGTAGTATCTCAAAAAGTATCTTATTTGGAATTGATTTTTAGTTATTATTCATATTTATTTGGTGTCTTGTAACTAGGTCATGAACAGTAATCTTGGTGACATGATTGATGATTGTCCGATCTCTTCCATTCCATCAGCAGTGATCAAGGTGTGCAGATTGCCACCGAAACGTCTGCAAATAATCAGAGATATTTTAAGAGAACAGTTGGTGTTTTCCGCAAACCATTATATTTTTCTAATGAAGCATTTAGACCTTATGCGTTAAACTAAATATTGATGGTTGAATCCTCGTAAATGACTGCTATCGGCAGAAATTTTGAGGTGCTCTTGTTAGAATATATGGAAACCTGCAGAGGCTTTTATATTGGATTAAATCTTACTGGTATGTCTTTACTGTCTTATCCTGCATGCTATCATCTAAATAATAGTAATGATCATCTCATTCTGTGAACGCATAGCTGAAGTTGACGTTTGTGATCATTGATTGGTCTGCTAGTTGTCTGGTAGACGCGAGTTTTGACGCCGTCAGCTCGTTCGACGTCAAGAATCTGCCCAATGATCGACAGTCTTCAATCATGAAAAGTGACGGCTCGCGCTATACCCGTTTCCACTCCTCTTTCTCTTTTGTCTATGGAAATAACTTACACAAACTACTGATCAGCGCTAGTAAGATAGGAAAGGTCTATTTTTCATATAGTTTTTATTTATTATAAGTTGCCATTATTGATGCCGTTGATACCTGTATCACACACAGAGTGGTGCACATAGAAAGGAGCAGTCTAGTATTTGTAAATGTATATGCCTTAACGGTATGCACTTCTTTAAGTAAAACTACTTTTCTTCCGCTTATCATTGTGTTTTGCATGTATTTAATCATAAATCATAGAAATATTACCCATCTGAATCGGATTGAATGACGAAATTCTCGAACACTGAAACACTCAGATAGAGATGGCTCTCTAGAGATAGGCATTATTCCTATAGTAAGCGCTTTGTAGTACTCATATATCAAATACACGAACAATTTTTAAACTCACACATATCATTCAATTTGTACATTCAAAAGCAACTTTTCTATTTTTTTATCTGCAAAGCATGGCTTAGTGGCTGTTGACGTTACATGCCTCAATGCATGCATCTCCCGATTAAAAAAATAGCCTAATTCAGATATTAACTAGCTTCTAATCTCAATTTCAGATGGCGAATTCGGCGAAGGAGGATCCCAGGTTCAAGGCATTATTCGATGATCCTGATTTTGCTCAAGACAATGCAAAGTTGCAGACCAAAATCTCATCAAGACTTTAATGAGATTGGTGATTCTGATGAATAAGACAGAAAAAAGTGGTGTGCATTCATATAACGCGCTAATCGATCGACAATTTTGTATATAATTGTAAATAAATTCTTCAATTCATGTCGAAGTAATGTACATACTGGATGAAACTTCGATATAGTTTTCAATTATTTTTAGACATTCAGGTTACAATTACAATGCGAGTTTGAAAAACTGGGTGTGGAATTAAAGATAACATGTTCATGAAATGTAAGAAAATATTCGTCGGTATGTATGGGAAAAATCGGTGTTTGGCATGATATCAGGCACATTTATAAGACGATGTGTAATGCAGTAGTATACAGCGGAAGCGGAACTAAATTGGGTAGTTTGAGTTTGTCGGCCTCTTAGCTCGTGACCCGTTGCTCGAATGAACTTCAAGAGAACTATTCATGGTCATTGACTTAATTGTTTATCCGCATGTGGCAGCGCAGGAAGACAAGTGCGCACGCACTAAGATGAAAATGGATAAATTTGATCGCTGAAGTAATGACAATGAAATTAGACGCTTTTTTTGATAAGCCTCATTATTTGTAAAAATCGATTGCTCGAGGCAAACGAAAATTGCCCCCTCATCGTAACTTATTTACATGCAGATTAATAATCTAACTTCCATTTAGGCCAGCGATTGATATTCCGTGTAATGTGAGTCTAAGTCAGGAAAAGGCTCTCGGTTCACCAATTTTAAAAGGCAGTTATTAAGCTTGAAATTCTTTTATTATGCGTGTATGTAGTGGTCGCATGTAAATGTAGCCTATACAATGCTGTACGCAGCTAATTTGTTTTATAGGCATTAAACATAAAAATTGATGACTCAATGACATCGATGACTTTAAGATTTTGAAAGTAATTATAGCCTAAACTATAATAAATAAACCCTATATTAATCAATAGCTGAAGTGGTTCCATAATTATTAGCTGAAGCATCAAATCAATGTGAATGAAGACAAGTGAAGAAAAAACTTTCAGTTATACACGATTTATATAGGCCTATTAGAAATGAGTTCTGGGATGATTTTCATCATCGCATGAAATTGATCGATGAGCTCATTTTCTTCCCAAGCTTACCGGATTTTAAACCAGGCAAGACCGCATCATCGCTCGCGATAATGTGAAACCATCTACCATCAATGATCCTCTCACATTGGCTAAAAAGTGATAATTAAAACAAAACTCCTTTCAATGATGAATACCGACGTTGCAAGTAAAGAAAGGTGTCGCTTTAAGAGTTCTATTGATGTTTGGAAGTTTTTGTATGAATCTGAGCCTTCTTCCATCAACTATTTTCTCTTTCGAAAGAGACAAACAGGTCCACCAGCAGGCTAAGCTTGTATCACTTAAATTCATCAATGTAAAAGTGAAGTCAAAATGTTTTATTGCCGACTTGCGGTTAACATAAAATGATGATAATATCGAAGAATACTGAAGTTGAAGAAGAAATCGTTAGAAAGTTGCCCGATGTCTCTCGGAGTCAAACTGCTTGATGGCGTAATTTGGACGGAAGATCTGAAATGGAATAACCATTTCAATATTGTAATGAGAAAGGCTTCACAGAGATTGTATGTAATTTGAAAATTGAAAATACTTTAAGTCAACCAGAAATTCTCAACACATGCAACACCTTAATTTTTTCAACTGTTGAATATACATGTCCCATATTTGGCAAATTGCCATCTTCAGCTAAAAATTCCATCATATACCTTCACTGAAGATGCTCCAAGATCATGTGGAAAGAAAATCTATTTCAATGCCCCCGGCAGCGTTTGGACAGACAACTTATCACTTTGCTTCAGATTTCGAAAACATGCATTCCTTTTATTCTAATGTCGATTCATGTGTTGTTTATGACAGAACAAATAGAGGACAAAATTCTTTCTTTGTCTACGCGTAATTACATTTGAATCACTTTGTGCCGACATGAATTTATTTTAAAAATTGTTGTGTAGCAGAATAATCTCTTTTATTTTAAAATATTTTATTCACGTTATTTTAATTGAAATCTACTTTCATCATGAAAATACGACCGCTATTTTCTCTATTTGGTATTTTCTCATTTTGCTTTGACTGTTATGTAAGATATTGTAATTTTTCTGTCATTCACTACGCCTACAATGTAGATAATTCTTGATACCATTTGTATTTATTATCTCATGCATCCCTTGTAACGGATATTGTCCCATGTTTTGATTAAGAATTGAAAATATGTCTATTCTATTCCATTCTAACATAAACATGGTCTATAAACATAGTGTTCTCATTTTTAAAAAATGAAGTAAAGTGACATAAAATGCATCATTAATTTTCATTTATTAAGCTCAGGTATAATTAAAAAGTCTAATCTCGAATAGTCGAGGTCTCGGCACTGCAATCTCGACATATCGAACGCCTGAAAAATGGTCGAGATCTCGAGATTGGATTCACTAGTGTCCCTCAAATTGAAGTACGCATATAAGCGCCAGCTTTTAACGAATCACTTATGCTGGAGTGCGAGCGCAGATCCACACGTACCCGGTATATTTTTCGTAGACAATTGACATTATGCCATGCAGAAAAGAAGATGGTTTATTGCTGTGATATTGAAATCAGATATTTTCTCATTGATCTCTCTTTTAAGGTTGTTACACAATCCTATTAACAGCATATTTTGCTAAGCCTTGAAATAATAAACTGTCAATGGTGATTAGGTTTCGCGCTTTCTTATCTCATGATCTCAGTGCATTGCATCCTTTTAATTAGACGACTTCACAACTGAATTTGTTCTGACAAAACGTTAGGAAGGTGTTACCTTTGGGCATAATATTAGTCATTGTCTGTGTTCACTCACTTTGAGCGATGCATATCGAGCGTAAGCATTTGTTATTCACGAATACTCAATCGAGCCGACAATCTTCGATGATTGCAAGCAAATCGTGTTCGGACAATTGACTATAACTACCAACATTGCAATACTTACCGGAAACTTCACTTCACTTGGCAAAGAGATTTTATTATGCGCCTTAAGTTATATTATAATCGCTTTACAATACTTGATGAACTGTCTCTCATCAGGTTCATTATTCTGGAACCTAGAACCCGTTGACACAATTTTATAGTTGCGATCGTCAATGATTAGCAATCTGAAACTGTATTTTGATTGATTGCGATAAACAGCAGACAGGTGTAAAGGAATAGTTGAAGAATTATCACATTTCTCCAGGGTTGCTGTGGAAGTAACTTGATGTTCCATTCAATTTCTACGAATAATGCATGGATATTTCTAAGAATATTAGAATCAAGCAAAATTTCCATTTGAATTTCCGCCATCTGATATGTTGGCCTATTTATGTCTAATGTCATACATGGTTGCATTCGAGTGATGAATTGTTTTAACTGTGCATTATATACTGGTGTACGTACATGCACAGTTCAAGTCGTACAGTGCACGGTCAATATGCTGACCAAGAAGTTAGGTAGGCCAATTTGTTAGATGTCATCATTAAAGGAATAGGAATAAGATATAAGTTTTCTTATAGAATGTTTTCGGACTGTGTTTATATATTCTTCAAATGTACCAAAAATGAAATTATGAGGCTATATTTTCGCACTTTTGTGCGTGCGCGTATGTCCTTTTTAGGTGAATTTTTGATGAAAGCCATGCGACTTTAATTGATTCATTTATATCCGACTAGCTTGCACCGTACAAACAAATTATTATACCATTCGCAATACATGTTGGGAGCCAGTTTGCTATTTTGAAGGATGACGCTACTTATTGTAATATCTGATCTAATCTAATCTGCTATCTTTGCAACTCTATGCTGTATTAATCAGTATACACATTAGCATGCACAGTATAAAGGGTACATGGGTTCTCGGCTAAAAACACAGCGTACACGCATAAGAAAACTGAGTGTGTATTCAAACCATGAACATATTCAAACAAAGTTAAAGAATAGAAATGTGTCCAATCTCATAGAGTGAGATATTACATCTCTCCCTTTCCACAAATCACGGAGTAAGGGATCCGTCTGCAAAGATGTCACTGTCGGTGAAATAGTCATTCAAGTATATTGGTCTTCTTCTGGTACGTGTTTGGTTCCGGTTGCCTCCGCTCAGGTGCTCGTGTTTCGGTTCGTCGCTGGTTGTCGATAGGCTCTCCTGCCTCGTCTCGTCTCGGTTCCGGTTCTCGCGTCTCGCTCCTTCTACAACTTCGTTCTCGTCCTCCTGGATCGGTTCGCTCGTCTCGGTCGGATTCTCCTGGATCGGTTCGCTCGTCTCGGTCGGATTCTCCTGGATCGTCTCATCGGTGGCTTGGGTCTCCGGTTCTGCTTCGGTTCTATTGTCTGCCAGGTTCGCTCTCTTGAACCTGCTCGCATCTCGATAGATCGTTCGTCCGTCGGTTGATCTTCTCGCCTTGACGTTGGATCCGTCCGTCTTCTCGATGGTGTACAAGTTCGGTTCGTATGGAGTGGACCATTTGTCTCTCTTCTTCTGTTTCACTAAAACGTGATCCCCGATATTGAATCGTGGATCGTGTGATCCTCTATCTTTATAGTTCTTAATCCTGTTTTTGTAACTTCTGTCTATCTCATTAATGGCCTGGTCTCTATCACTGCTCGGTCCTTCAAAGGTTAGAGCTTTGTCCTGACCTTTCTACCCATGAGTGCCTCGTAGGGTGAGATTCCTGTAGCAACATGTGGGGTGAACCTAAAACCCATCAACATCTCCTGGACAGCTATCTTCCAATTTCGTCCTTCTAAGTGGGCTATTCTCTCAGCTTTGTTTAGGGTCTTCATAAAACTCTCAGCAGCGCCGTTCGCTCTGGGGTGCTCTGGCGTAACACGGTGGTGGTGAAAACCTTGCTAATCGGCGAAGTTTGAGAACATCTCCGAGTTGAAGGGGGGTCCGTTATCTGATATGACAGTACTGGGAATACCGTGGGTGCTGAAAATTTTTGTGAGCTTCTCAATGGTGGGACCTGATGCTGTAGAGTAGACAATTTCGACTTCTGGGCACCGTGTTCGTAAGTCTATCACAACTAAATTGTAATGCCCGTCGGGGTAGGGTCCCCCAAAATCAATCGAGACGGTATGCCATGGCTCATTAGGTATATTGGTCATCTTGGCTGGTAACTCTCTATGGTCATCGGTTGCAATCTGGCATGGTTGACAGTTTTTGATTGTGTTTTCTACTAGTTGGTTAATGTTCTCGAACCAGTAGCTACTTGTCACGTATCATGCGCTTCGTCTTCGTCATTTGTGTTTTCTACTAGTTGGTTAATGTTCTCGAACCAGTACTTGTCACGTATCATGCGCTTCGTCTTCGTCATCCCGAAATGGCCCATTTTGTGAGCTGAACTGACAATCCTTTTCTGAAGTTTTTCTGGAATTATAATCTTATTCATCCTGAAGAGGAGTCCGTCAGCCTCATAGATTTCTGTCTTAAGACTATAGAACGGTATGACATCGGGGTCCCTTCTCATAGCTTCCCATGATTCGCTCCTTATGGTCTCTCTCAGCTTCTGCAGTTGTGGATCTCTAGCTGTTTCTTTTCTAATCTCGTTCAAGCCGGTGTGTTCATGAGTGACTATGCATCTGACATATCGTTCGGTTGAGTCTGAAGCTGTCTCAGTTAATGGATGCCTTGAGAGGTAGTCCAGGGGATCTTTTTCATCTCTGCCCGGTTCGTAGATCATTTCATAGTCCACATCCTGCATGTCCATGATCCACCTCTCAAGACGTGGTGGTAAGTTCACTTTCGTCTTGTTGAAAAGTGGAATCAGTGGCTTGTGCGAACAAACTATCTTGAACTTCGGTGCACCTAGCAAGTACATGCGAAATCTGTTTTTCGCCCATCGGACGCATAACGCATCTTTCTCGGTCTGGCTATAGTTTCTCTCTGTGCTAGTCATCGACCTGCTAATGAAATGAACTGGCTTGATGCCTGATTCTGTCTTCTGGAATAATCCTGCCGATAGACCTTCATGGAGGCTCGCTTCAGTTCTCACGATAATAGGGTATCTAGGGTTAAAGAATGCCACGGCAGCATCATCTGTGATGGCCTCTTTCAGCTTCTCAAATGCCTTGTCTTCAACCTCGGTCCACTGGAATTTCTTATCTTTCAGGGTTAGGTTACGGAGTGGAGCTGTTAGGTGCGAGTAGTTAGGTATGAATTTTGACAAATAACCAGTCATTCCTAGAAAACTGCGGACTTCTGACTTAGATTCCGGTATGCTGCATTCCTTGATGGCTTTGACCTTCTCGGGAGCCGGTCGCAGTCCATCGTCAGAGAACTTATAGCCGTAAAATTCTATCTCTTTCAGACCGAACTGACATTTCTGACGGTTGAATGTGATGCCAAAATCTCTCGCTTGATTTAATACCTGTTTCAGAGCTTTAGCATGCTCCTCTTCGTCTCTGCCGCCAATGAGGATGTCGTCTCTATGGTTCAAACAGTTGGGGATATTGCCGAATATTCGGTAAACAACTTCGTCGAAGCTATCTTGGGCTGATTTCGCTCCGAATATCAATCTGGTTGGGCGCATGTTGCCCCAAGGTGTGCTGAGCGTGGCAATGTTTCTCGACTTTGGATGAAGGCTAAGCTGGTGGTAACCTTGATTCATGTCAAATTTCGAAAATATCTTGCATTCACTGAATTTGTGGGTAAAATCCTCGACTGTGGTGCCCTGAGTGATACTGTTTCTTTCCATGGCCTTATTTGGTGCTCTCAGATCTATGCATGCACGGATCATATTGGACTGTAATTCTTGTTCATCACGGTATCTTGGCTTCGGCATGATGACTAATGGTGAGAACACCAACTAATGGCTTCATTATCTGGGACGCGCTCGTAAATTCCATTTTCTACACATTCATCTAGCAATGCTTTGATTGGCTTCAGGAGGTAGAATGGGACTGGACTGGGCTTCTGTGCGATCGGTTCTGCGTCATCTTTCATGTGGAAGTGTGCATATATCTCGAGGTCATTCTTCTTGTCTCGGATGTGGCCTATGCCCTCGAAGACTTCCTCGTACTCCGCTAATATTGCCTCGCGATCTGTAGGCTCATTCTTAATGAGGCGTATCCTGAGGTGATTCTCGCGGGCGAATTTACCGTGGGAGTTTATCTTCAACATCCCTAATGTTTCTAAGGTGTCTCTGCTTAGTAGGGGTGGAGATTCTAGTCTGCCCTTGACGATAACGAATTTAGCAGTCGTTCCGCAAGTTATGTTCTTGATAGTGGTCTCCATCTCTCCCTTCACTAGAAGCTCTTTCTGGACGGCTTTCAACCTAACAGTGGAAGGTTTCAGTACTAGTGTACTTGATGATCTGTTGGTCAGTGCTTTGAACTGGTGCTCATCCATGACATTGACTTCTGAGCCTGTGTCAGGTTCTATAAGTGTTTTCACATCTGCGACATGAACAGTAATCAATTTGTCAAATTTCTGGGATTTCTTTTGCATGCTTATCTGTTTCACGCGAAAAAAATCATCATCTGAACTAGTCTCGTTCTCTGCTTCTTCCAACTTCCTAACGGATTTCTTCTGCTTATTAAACCTCTGGCTCTGATTCTGGTTAGGCTTGCTGGATTTACAAACATTGGCCCAGTGGTTCAACCCGCCGCACTTATGACATTTCTTGCCGTAAGCAGGACAATTTCTCCCCTTCTCGTGTGTGCCTGACTGACCACAATAACCGCAGGGGGTCCTGTTTTGGTTTGGCTTGCTAAAATAAGGCCTAGCTTGTTTCGAGCTATGTGGACGATTTCTGATTTTCGCGATGGTTTTGGAATCCCTATCTTCCGATAATTTCATGTCGTTAAGTTGATCTGTCATGGCCTCCATCTGCTGCGCTTCCTCTAGAAGCTGATCGAGCTGCCATCTTTTATTCACAGAGTTTTTGATAAGTGTCTTGTCATCAGTGGTTTGAATAATGTGCTCAAGTATCCTGTCATCACTATCAACAAAATCACAATAATTGGCTTTTTCTCTAAGCCGCGCAGCATAATTACCCATTGGTTCATGCCTATTGGGTCGCATCTTGTTAAACAGAAACTTCATGTGCTGGGTATTAATCTTTCTCATGAAATGATTGTCTAGCTTACATTTCAGTGTGGTGTATACATCTTTTGTCACACCCTTGGGTAAAGTGGTGGGGTCTGGGAGGTGCTTAGCCAAACGCCTTACCTCTGGCCATCCGTAAATCAGGACAGCATCCTTTCTATCTTCTGGATCACTAATCCTACGAAATCTGAATTCAGTTTCAATCCCCTCTATCCACTCTTCCCACTGCATGCCTGTGGCAGCAGCATCGCCGATAGGGTGAAAAGGTGTGGCTCTTAAATCACGGTTCTCTATTGCTGTAGTAGCCGTTCCCGTCGCCATTGTAATATCTGATCTGATCTAATCTAATCTGCTATCTTTACAACTCTATGCTGTATTAATCAGTATACACATTAGCATGCACAGTATAAAGGGTACATGGGTTCTCGGCTAAAAACACAGCGTACACGCATAAGAAAACTGAGTGTGTATTCAAACCATGAACATATTCAAACAAAGTTAAAGAATAGAAATGTGTCCAATCTCATAGAGTGAGATATTACACTTATGTTTGGGTCCACTGTTTAAGAATATCTAACAGTGGGTTGTGGTGGAATGTGCTGTGGCCCTCAAATCTTAAATTCCCTAGGCAGCACTTTTTTATCAATTGCTTGGACTTGATGAATCATATCTATATTATATCTAATTATATCTATGAGAATAAAAACATGAAAAGTACTCGTGTGGTTGCAAATACGGCACTTCTATTCTCTCCCCCCCCACATTTCTGTTGTTGACACCCGGAAGTATTGTATCGTCAACGATCTTCTCTTGCTTGCGGGCAGTTTCACTAACGTCGCATAACGTTGAGTATGTAAAACTCCTCTTATCTGACTTGTAGAACATTCACAACCTCAGAATTAGACAACTGCTCGTCATTTGTCTGTAGACAACAATCACACGAAGTTCATGATCACAGCTATACCTTGTATTCAAACTGAGTATCCAAAGGATACTCCTTCATCCCAGGGTTCAAGTAAGACTTCTCAGTCGTGCTTGTCACTCAGTGACAGATCAAGTCTATTTTAAACCAATGTGACCAACTTTGGCGAAATTTGATAATTTTGGAAAACTTGAAAAATGTGGTGGGGGAAGAATAGAAGTACCTCAAATACTAATGCACAGCTGCCAGTCAACACGAAAGTTAGATGAGTGATTGTGAGGAAAAGAGACGGTACTTCTATCCCCCCAGATTTTTGTTGTTGACACCCGCGAGTGTTACATCGTCTACGATCTTCTCTTGCTCCTAAATGCAGCTTTACTACCGTCGCAAAGCATTGTGTGTAAAATTCCTTTGTTTTGCAGAAAATTTACAGCACTTGCCTTGTCTCTCACTGTAAGTGCAGACAACAATTCCACGAAGTTAATGTTCACAGATGCATCTTGTATTGTAACTAGGTATCCAATGTACCAATCCTTTTTCCCAGGGTTCGGGTTGACTTCCCAGTGGTGTTTGTACTGTCACTCAGTGGCAGATCAAGTATATTCTCAATCCAATGTGACTATAAGTCTGACGAAATTTAATGAATTTAGAAAAATTAGAAAATGTGGGAGTGGGGGAGGGATGGGGAAGAATAGGAGTGCCAAAGAGACTTGTAGTTTTCTTATAAATTTTGACATCAAATTCACTTTGTGACTCTGCTGTACAAGTGCAGTATCAGATGAGGTGGCAGTCCTTTAACTTGTGACGTCGTGATCTTTCACTTCGTGCACAGTTGCACACCTGTTCTGCTCGTGCATGGTAATTCTCTGTAGAGGTGTTTAACAAACTTAAGACAGTCATAGATTGCTTTCATAAAACGTCATTGAGTGCTTTAATTGAGGGTTGTTGATGTTTTGAGTTTTGAAACTGATAATGCAAGTATAACTTTTATTTTCTCTGAATTATCTGCAGTGATAAAGAAAGTGAAATGGTTTGTTCAGGTAACCGCTAAAGTGAGAACTAGCCAAAACGCAGAACTAGTCTTAGCTTTGATAAACTAGCCCCAAAACAGGGAACTAACCCTATACTTTAGTATCAACGGTAGATTTATCTTGTCGATATAAAAATAGTTACTAAAATACAATGAATAAATTGAAGTCCAACGTCTATTTTTTTAAATCAGCATTGATGCTAATACTCCGAAATTAAAAAATCACGTATTTGACAGCGCAGTCATCTTGTATCCAACGAAATTGTCATTTGAAATTTCGATGTAAACCTCGTGTTTTCAAACTCATAATTCTTACTGAAAACCATCCAAAATGAAAATCTACGCATAAAAATACCAGACTTGGATGATAACTAATTAGTTGCCTGTATGTCCATATGTAGTTGCCCATATGATAATACAATGAAAATGTGCATATAGATTTCTTCAAAAAATACGAAGAAGATATATTTTATAGCTTGAGCTAAAAGTACTTTGACAGAATGTGATGGCTTCAGAAAATCTTGCGCATTTTATTTATAACTCCTACAAGTCTGAATAACACCAATTAGCTGAACATAGAGCGCTTTCTCTATTACAGACATCAGGAACTTTTTTTCTCATTTGTACGAGTACATAACATTCTGTTAATTGCACGAATTGATGACGTCATCACATGAACAAAACACTCCTCAATGACATTCAGAAATCATTTGACTTTTCCTATTGATATTTCCTGTTGACAGACTGCAAAAGTAATCAAGTGATTAAAATAATTTAATCTTATCAAGAAAGCGTAGCTTCCAACCTTGACGTAAATCACGCGATCTTGATCAAGTCTTCCAAACCATCTGTAGATCGCGAGACACTCACAATGAACAGTAGCCGGTCAGCAAGCCCCGCACAACATTAGCGTTCAAGAGCGGAGGTGGACAATTCGTTTGAACAGGTGTTATCGTTGTTGCGGCCGCGCGTGAGGGCCAGCCTTTTTTAAGCTGCTTATTTTCACAGCGGATCTCGTCAGCGCCTTGTCTTAAACAAGCAGTCTTATAATCGTTATTTCTCATGAGTTGGATTAACAATTGTATTTGTACATCAGTACCACATGCTACGCTATGTAAAATGTTCTTCAGAGTTTGACCGCGATCTTTCCAAACTAATTTCAATAGAATCAATTACGTTACAAAATTGTTCTACACACTGCAGCACAATTTTCGCAAATGCCTACTTATGTGACGAAATGACCTAAATGAGCTCAACCAAATAGTAAAAATTAACCAATAAAAATTTCATTTATTAGATCTGTAGGTTTAGAAACAAGTGGACAAATCCTGTGGATTAAGCTTATTAAACAATTTATCAGACAAAATATGAAGGATTCATAATTTCTGTCAAAATTTTCATGAAATCAATTCACTTATGCAATTTGAAAGCATGCCTATATAGGCCTGCCCCAAGGAAAAGTTATGATTCATTTATAAAAAATATACTTTCGTGCATGTCTAGGGCCCCTATACATCAAAGGACCATCCTGTGAACCAAACAAAGGGCGTGTAAATAGAGCCTGTGTACGACAAGCCATGTTCTGAGGCTGCAAGTCATGGCCATTGCTTTCATTCATCGAAACGTTAATTGAGTTTGTGGAGATATAGATGCTGATGTGGATATGAAGTGTCAGAATCAGACAAAAAATCGAATGACAGCATCAGAAAAAGCACTTAATCTTGAGAGGATCAAGGAGAGGCCGGATATGACGCTGCTCTGGTCACGTGTTAAGAAGAAATGAGAGAGTGGGAAATTCACATGGATGGTAGTGGATGATAAAAGAGGATCGGGAAGATAACAAAAGATGTGGAAAAACTTGTTGAAGGAAGACCTCAAACGCGTTGGATTCCACGAAGCGGTTGACCGCAATCGGCCGAAATCTAGGTTGATTATTGTCATTTAAAAAGCAAAAACCGTCTAACCCAGCATCTTCTGAAATCAAGGAGGAAAGAGAGATAAGTGACTGAAGGTCCCTAAAAATTGTAGTGATCAATGCACGTACACGTACGTGTCACATAATCGAAGGTATTGATTAGTTTTCGTCCAAAATTCGATTCGCACACTAAGAGAATGTCTACATGTCGAAGCTGTGCAATGTTTTGAGAAATGGGGCTTCCGGATCTTCCTCCCCTTTTTGTCTAAACTTTTATTAAAACTTTTACATCCTTACCTCTAATCCATATCATTGACCACTGAGCGGGCTATTGTATCACTCAATATTTATAAGTAGATAATCAATAGTCATGCAGTTGTTGTTTGAAGTTTTCTAGTAAATGGCTTGTAGGTAATTGATTCTGGACAAAATTAAGCGCAAAAGATTTTGACATTGCAAATGATATCCTTTTTGATATGATGATAAAAATGTATATTAAACTTTGCTAATGAAAAAGTCTCTCAGTATCGCATGCCCTCAGAGGCGAAAATTTGCAGAGATCTGATTTTCGCATTTTGCTTTGTCAATTGGATCACTACCAGAAGTTGGTCACACAGGGAAAACGAGCAGTCTAATTCTGTGGCTGCTCCTGAGCATGATGCCAACTTGTTCTACTGTTTTCAGTGAAATATCGAATTGAAGTAATATTATTTAAAGTTGGTGAGACGAATGTTGCTTTGATATAAGTTAAGCAAAATGTTCAGTTGTCACACTATCTACATTACCACAATGTGGGCCTATGAATGTCTTGAAGACATTCAAAAGCCATAAAGACATTATCTTTATATGAGCGAAAGGATCAAAGGGCAACAAAGTTGAAGCAAAAAGGCCATTCTTTTTCTTGATTTTCTGCTGTTCGTATATAAAGTAGAATTTTATCTACCATTGAGCAGAGGTCGACAATTGACGGATTTTTGTTAAAATTTGGCAAAATGGTTGGATTCAGACAAACAACAACTATATGAAAATGGAATGCACTTTGGATCGTCAATTAATCATTTATTACTTACAAGGTTTTACTTCCTTAAAAGAACACCAGGAATGCATTTTCAATTTGTTTAATAAATTTCGATGATCGGATCTCTTCCTTCTTTGACACTTATGCTGTACTCAACATTGAACAAGTTCTTTTCTTGGGCTTCATTCTCTTCTTCGATGCACATATTTATAGGGTAAAGTATTCAACAACAACTTTTAAGAAGTTTTGTAGAACTCTCCAATAGCCTTTTTTACTCGTACTTTTCATCATTGCTCTTATCACATGAATCAACAAAAGATGCATTTCGTTGCATTTTGAGGATCTACAGACAGCGTGAGACATCCAGTACCAGATAGCCACAAGAATTGCATAATTTTGATTCTCAGTATATCACAGGCATAGCCAGGATTTCTTTGTTCATAATTTTGTAGTTGACTTTACATTTCAACAACTCAACAAGCATGAGCATGATAACGGAACTTCTTATTCTGGGCATGAGCACCAAACCAATTAAGTAGCCCATAATATAGAACATAATTTGATTAAACGATCGTATTTCCCAAACTATGCTAAAACTTGATATGATCGATAGGAATCTTGAAATAAAGTGAGCAAATCGCATAGTAAGTTTACCCAACCATATTTAACAAAAAGTGCAGATACGTTATTTTTCATTGTTACAAATTCTTCAAATTGAGTTTATAACTACCAGCAGTTCTCACTCAAAGTAGGCCAGTAGACCTGACTCTCTCACTACTTAAAAGTTAAGGGGGCAGGCCACACAGGCCCACCTAAATACGCAATATATCAAGCAACGGCTGTCCGGTCACATAAGGGGAAAGTTGGAGCTGGGACAGTGGAAGACCGGGTTCGAACCTCTTACGTGTAGGATGTCATCAACAGATATTATAAGGCACAATCACTATGATACATTCCTCAATTTTATAATTCGATGATGCTTGTGCTCTGCATCATTTAGCAAAATCCATAATTAAGACTAAGTTGCTTGACCATTGACTTTCTCCTTCTGTCAGACACGAATAGGATACTACACAATTTGACGAATGACCATGCAGCATCGGTCAATGCGAACCAGTTCCAACGCTGGCTGGAACTAGCCTTACACACCAACATCCCTACACGCCTTGGATTGGAACCTTTGTTCGCCCGCTACTCTGAATTTGACAGTCGTGCACCCGCTTATATCATCATGTTTGACTATAGGACCAAGAACGAATATTGGGATATGACAGCCCTTACCTCCATTATACAGGAAGTACAAGGATAACGATACAAAATGTATTCGGTTGCGTCCTCGGAATGTCCAGTGTAGTAGATCGTGCCGGATACTTTCACGAGAGCGGCAGTAGTTCCTCATGCAGACGAAAGAGTTTACAAATTAGTGTCAGACTAAGTCCAACTGAATTGACATGTAATAGCTTTTTAAATTGCAACCAGTCTGATACTTCAAAACAATCATTGGATTGGTGTGCATTGTGCTATGTTGCATGATGAATGATGACAGATGCTGCTGCGTTTCAAATGCCTCATGTCCTCATGTAATTAAGTTGCCTCTTTATGATAGCACTCGGTTTTGAGGACTTGAGGGACTTACTTCCTATGGGAGGGAATTGTAGGCCGCTACGGTATACACATAATTTGTTCTTAGCTCATTGTGTTTTGTCTTTTATTAACAGAGAAAACTTGCAAGACTTTCATTGAGTAGGCTACATTTTGTTTGAAAGACGACGTCTCTATTGCTAATTATTGGAATTAACAATGGTCTTGAAGAACACCGAAGATCATGAGATTTCAGAGGCTGAATCGTCTTCCAATTTTGCTGTGGCATACTACGCGTATTCGGAAGAAACCCCACCATTTGTTAATAAAATTTGGTATCTACTTGTGTGAAGGTTTAGTTACACGTTGTGGGTTACATCAGGAGAGGGTTCGCCAACCAGGACCTGCAGGGAATTTAGGAATCCGAAGTGCAAGGTGATTAGCATGAACTAAACAGCTGTCCACCAAGCTTCTGTATGTATGATGATATTATCTGTTTCATAGTTTCATTACTTATAACCCACCAAGAGAATAGATTGAGTCATGTTCAATGATCAAACAAGTTAAGTATTCAGATCTTTTCAAAAACAATTTTTCTGCCTAAATTCTTTTCTGCATAAGATATGTGATTGCAAATTCATATGTAAGATAATTTTCTATTTAGCGATATATGAGCAGCAATCCTTTTTGTTTACATTTCTACCTTGATATCATCAAGCTATTCAAATTTCTATTAATAAGTGACTTAATTTCAAAAGCAACTACTGTCGATATCTATCTATGCATATATACATCCACATATATGGACATATTTTTTTTTAATATACTCAGCTACGAAGAACAGGAATTATTGAACACGAGAAGTGGTCTGTGATTCGTCCTTTCTATTTTGTCGTTGTTGGATAATAACCCCCTGAATGCTCTCATTTCAATGTAGACCCACGTAGCTTGATGTAGTTCAGCTGTATTCCTGGTGTTTTGCTTTTTAAACATGAAATAGCATTCACTATTCAAAATATATATATATATAATAAAAAATGTTAACGCATAGAGGAAATAGCAAAATGTAAGTTTTTTTACTATGTCTCCCGACTTGCGCCTCACCCTGCTGAATAGGAGGCATTTTATGACATTTCAACATGGTCCCTGGGGAGTAAACTGCAGTGCTTTAACAGTATGGTCAACTTCAGGAATAAATTTTAGATCACCTAGATCTCAGGATTGAATGCTCAATGTGCTACTGCAAAATCCACCATCACTACTTCATGAATCCTTTTAATACAAAATATGCCTTTCAACAAATTGATACAAAGTGATGATGTGCATGGTACGGTTAATTGTATGGAATGGAAATAAGTCGAGATGCATATTTTCACAGATATTTGCTGATTCGTGGCAGAAAAAAATCAATAACAGCATTTGCACTCTTTTCATACGCTGCTGATGAGTTGTTCGATCTGTTCCATTTTAACCCGCTTGGCGCTGGGTACTGGAGTCCACAAATTCCCTCTTGGTAGCGTGATGCTCCTCGGAAGGAAAAATGAAGCAGGAGATTTGCGTCTTCCTGGAGGTACGAAGTGCATCATTAATGGTTGTGTTAGGTCACATAGAAATTCTGCATCTGCTAATCTTTCGGGCGAAACAGCAATATCTCCCATTCCTGAGTCCTCGCCTTCTAATCGACATTGCACTGCTTTTTCATTCTCTGTCACCTGCAGACTTGGAGCTAGAGGTGTAGCGCTGGCATGACTGTGTCGTCTGTCAGCTTCCATAACTATTTCTGTACTTTCAAGTCTTTGCGAAAAGGCTGCATGGCCCGGCAGGCCGTACACAGCAACGAAAGATGATGCAGAGTCAGTCTGAACTCCAAGACTACGCCTATGAACGGCCAAGTCAATGTAAGGAGCCATAGCTCGCTTAAGTGTTCGTCTGCGTAACCGTTCTTCTTCCTCCCGAATTTGAGGTTGACATCGGAGATAGGCATTAATCTCGGCGTCAACGTCTTCCTTCTCAGATCGCCGGCGAATATTGGAAGCAATCATAAAGATGATTCCTAATGCGTAGACACAACATACTGAAACGACATATGTTAGTGCACCTTCTGAGTCATAGTCAGAAATAATCACTGACGAAGAGTTGTCCGCCGCTGTGGGCAGAACAGGAGGCATCGACGAATGTTGGAGTGACTGCCCAACTGGCGACTATGTCATCAATATGCGCCATTGGCCGCGAACGGTAATCCAACAGCGTCAGCAGCTGCCCTCAGATGATGCAATAGTCAATGCATCCGAAATCAACTACATATATGTCAAAGACAGACAGCAGGTTCGAAGAGATTGTTATAGCATGGTCTGATCATTCTTGCGGGAGGAAGCCTACGGTAATTGAAGAAGCTTGCACGAACCGGCTCATTTCGAAATTTTTGATTTAACTATTGAATGCTATTTGATGTTTGAAAATTCTTTGTATCGTATATTTCAAATTATGGGAAATTGTTGACGGCAGCTCCATTAAGTCGCGAGTTTTTCATTGTTTTTATATTTTTTCCTCTTATCATTCGTTGATGGATTGTCATTTTCGGTTGACGTGGCTCTTGCCTTGAAGTTTTGAAGTTGCTCTCACAATAGGCCTACTTCCGGTCATGCTGATGCTGACTCGCTAATCATGGGTAAATGCGTTACACAGGGGTACAGGGGTTGTCAAAATTAATTGCATTGCAACTAATTTTAATAATATTGGTCGCCATTAACCCTTTCATTCTTGAATTATTTTCAAAATTAAAGTGTTTTTTGAAAAAAAATTCAAAAGCAATTTGCGGGCGTTCTAGGCATCGTGCGAGGTTGGGAGTGGTGCCATTAGAAACGCATTGATCTCCTCTTTCTTTCGGTAATAAAGTTTTGCCATTATGGAATCAACGTTGCTGTGCAATGTTGTCCCAGAACATGCGGGTCGAAATGTTGCCAAATGCACACTATATGAATGAAAGGGTTAATTGCTGCGATAAAAAATCAAGATTAATTGATTGGCACCATCCAATGATTGCAATCTATTGATTGATTGATTGATTTGTGTTGTAATGCGAAAGTATTTGTTAATTGACTGATTTGCTTGCAATACCGTCACCATCGTAGGATAAGTATCCCACCTTCAATGGTATACTTAGACACTTAGCTTGCTAAACATGTCTTACTCACACACTGATCGCTTTGTGGATGCTAATCAGGAACTATATTGGTACATAGTGTACGAGTATTTCTATATTACAATATTCTTATGATAACTTCTGAAACTCTATTTTATGCTTGCCATTTCATGCCCGCCAATTTCCCATAGCATTATAACCATGCCAGATAATCATGAACCACCGTCCGTCCATTCGTCATTCCAGCGTGAGAATCCATTAATGAATGAATTCATAAATGGTAAATTCCATTTGTTCGCTCGTTACATTGTGCACAACATCAGCAGTTCCGCTGTCTATTCAAGTTACTATCAGCAGTCGATATTGCCATCATTTTATCACATCTTTGTTATTTTACTTCACAGTAAAAAATTGGCTCCAGTTATTCATTCGGTTAGCCACAATTCATATTTTTAGACCGTGTTTGCTCGTTACAAATTTCGGAACTCAATTTCGCAATCTCTTGCTTAAGCTCAAACTCTGCTCTGTTCATCCATGGACAGATAGTAATCTAGCTGTCCATGGTTCATCCAAGTACTCGATTTATTCTACCTTAGAACTCTTTCTGATGATAAATAGACCATGTACATATAAATTGTTTAAGGGAAACGTTTTTAAATTTCAATTTAAGGATTTTCAACAGTAAAAATAGTGTAGGCCTCCCACAGTGTACAATATGACACTTTTGCAACTTGGTATTTTGTCTCTTAGACCGTACAATGACGACATCATGCAATCCAGGGCTCATACTGCTTATTCATCACTTCATCTGGAAGTCGTCTTCCGTTGGAAGAAGGTGCGTCGTCAGATTTGAGTGTAATACCAATAGAGGTTGCGAGCTCTTCTATTATTACTCGTCGCTTTCTTGGTGAAGTGGGCAAGACCCTTCACACTTTGTGAACCGCCTTCATTTTCAAAGATGAAGACGTATAGACTCTGTGTGTAGATGTGTAGACTCTCCACTGATTGATCTCAGCTGATGCTCACTTGGCCTTTTTTCTCCCTGAAGTTTCGGACACGAATTCTTATTCGACATTTCATTGCTGCATGTGTCTCTCTATTGGGTTTGACTTTCTTTCTATAATTATATAGCATTTCTTTGTTTCTCCCTTTCTCAGTGCAATATTGATCAGTTTTTCAGTTTTCTCAGTACCATTTTTCTCGTTCAGAGGCGATGGCATGTTGAATCGGAGTCAGTGTACTTCGTATAAACGACCAGCTCGTGCAATCTCAGATCAACTGAAATATTATTATGTGTTAACTAAAGCAGACAGGAGACATCATAGGATTCTTCCTATTCGTCCGACTGCAAGGCATCTCCACAGCAACCCGTACCGGCGTCCTTCAATGACAGACAAGCAACGGAAATCTCTGTTGTGCACAACAATTGTGACCAAGAGTAAAGACTTCGGGGCCATTTTCGTCTCTTAAAATGAAATGAATAAGGGATTAAGGCAGATATGTACTGAGTTACACTTATCACGTACACTTTGACCTGAGATTACTCTGTGAAGAAAAACTTCTTAAGCATCTACACTAAACTAAAATAACACTGAAAAAGTAAATGGGGAAAATATGAAGTTTCATTAAAATCCGATCATTAGTTTAGCTGCTACAATAAAAAAAATAGTCATTTTTCGTTCGCTCGTCACAGACGAGTTATAAGTTTTTTGAAGCACCATGTAGGCAAGGTAAACATTTGAAATGACATCAACTAACCACGTTCTATATGTCCATGATCCCTTTATTCCGTACTAAATTTGATTGGATTCCAATAACAATTTCGGCAAGTACATCAACTACAAATTTAACATTTTTCATTAAAAAATATTTTTTTAAATAAAAAATTCAAATTGTCATAAAATCACAATGGTATCAATAATCGAACCAAAATAAAACACAAAACAAATTTAATAATTATAGAGCATGTGCAACAACATTTTATAAGCGGAATTGTCTGATTAAGTTTGAAAATTCGACTTGGAGTTTCACTTTTCGTGGAATTTACCAAATGTGACTCAATGCTATTAGGATGCTATAGCATTCTATCATGGATTTTTAGGGTAGATGCATCAGACATGGACGAGGCTGCGTTAGCATCAATCTATCCTCTCATATTACACGTTGTCGCTTGCTAGAAAATTTTCGATCATGAATGTTAACATATTATTTTCTTCCACATAAGACTATAATTTACAATTTGCTTCTTAAAAGAGTGGAAAAAGAAAAAGAACAAATGCTAGCTTAAAGTTAGTCTTTCTTTGCACCAGTAATGCGGAGTCGGAGTCCCGGAGTCCTATCATTTTTGCCCGAGTCGGAGTCCTATCAAATGATTGGACTCCAGACTCCGGCCTATAACTAGACCCCAAATATAATATAAGCAAATTAATTATCCTCGTGCATAGCTGTCACTGTCTTGATGTCAACTTTCTCTGTCAAACAAAAGTACAGAGACACTGCTGCCTGCAAAGCTTGTAATAGTTGAGGGAATGAACCGTGATAGTGAGAAAAGGATTGTCGTTTCACTCGGTGATTTAGTAGAGAAGACAGCCTTCCCAGCCTCGATCACATCTACGCACCAAAGGTTACATCAGAGACAAAAGTGAAATGCTATTTTATTTGAGAACATTACCTCTTACCCTCACGTTAATTGTGTGATGTCTCCTCCAAAGAGCATATTAAATTCGAAAGTGTACTCATATTTTTTGAGGAAGGGGGATTTTACTGCCTGGTAGAAACTGGAGAAAAAGCGTGTAAAGCACACATCAACAAGATGGGAGGAGCCGAGTCGCATGCATCCAACTTGAAGCGACATTTGATAGACTCATCGAAAATGATTGATAATTGATACAGCAATGATCACTGAAAATAGGTTCAGGTAAGCCTATAAATTATCTATGATCGATGTGTGTTACCAGTTTTTTCAAAAAACTAGGCTATATATATAACTTGCCACACGGAGTCGGAGTCCTATAAAAAGCCGGAGTCCTATCAACCCCCGGAGTCGGAGTCCTATCAAAATGATAGGACTCCGCATCCCTGCTTTGCACTGGACGCACTCAATACGTGTATCTTGTCTCGATCTTTTAGTAGTGATGCAAATGGAAAATTTTCCGGAAAATTTTCCAATTTTTTCAAAATTTTCCGGAAAATTTTCCAGTGGAAAATTTTGAAATTTATTTTTTGGTGATTGACATTTTTTCCTTTGTTTTGGAGACCTGTTGTAGTCGTTTGAAAAGACTATGCAATATGCAAAGACCGAAAACTTCTCTATCATTCCTGCATGTTGCCTTATGGAACCATGCACCCTTTCCCTGTCTATTTCAGATCATCCCAAATGAATTTCAGATATTAGATGGATTTCAGATTTCTCTAATTGAATTTCAGATATCTATCAGAAACCCAACTTTGAAAGGATCTTAAATTCAACTGGAGAATCTCCAATTCATCTGGAAATGTCTGAAATTCATTTGGGTAGATCTGAAATCGATTTGGAACTATCTGAACCATGAGGTTGAAATGGAAGATGTGCATGCAGTTTGTCCTCAACGAAGATCGGACAGTATGCCAGAAATTAGAAACTGTCATTCTTCTACTCATCACAGATATCTTTTGTTTCCAAATATCTCACGAGTTTACAGTCTTCCAATATGGTTGCTCATGTATTGCGTGGACTGTGTGCTTATCCTTCACATATTCATCAACATATGGAGAATTTGTATCACTATGATCAAGGCTGCACAATAAAGCTTAACTTTCAAGCTAACAAGCAAACTTCAAAATTATTTTTGCTCCAGATCTTTCACATTGCATGAAATTATACCTCTATTGTAAAGCAAGATTCACGTTATCCCAAACGGTGTCTGTGTGATAATCAAAAATGCTATCAAATTAGCGCAAGCCACTGGTGGCAAAGGAATGTTCAAAAATCCGCGGACGGAACTCGTAGTGCTACGATCGCTTTAATCGAAATAATGATGAAATCAAGAGTTTTAGACCCACTCTATTGGTATGTACCTGCCTCGGCTGCGGAAGCGCTCAGATTATAGGGCGTACCACAAAAATCAAAATTTTCCATAATTTTCCAATTTTTTCCATAATTTTCCATGGAAAATTTTGATTCAAAATTTTTCGGAAAATTTTCATCACTATCTTTTAGTAAGGTAGAAGATCAGCGTCGCTGAGGATAAAACATAAGGCAATTCTTTATTTCCTCACAAATCAGGGTTCGGTGAGCACAACACAAATGTAAAAACACACAAAATCAAAATACAGTGCACTGGTGCATCACAATATTTTAAAAAGGAATCTCGGAAGATTTTTGTCTTTGTGGGAGGTGACTTCAAGGAAAGAGAGTTCTTAGTCTGAGTGTATGTGAGCTCAAAAAACCTCACATGCAAACGATGGTCATCAGCGTATGGATAGACACATATGGACAATTTTTCACATGACCGATGAGTAACACGCAACAAATTCTCATAGGTCAGAATTGATTACCTATGAAATACATACTTTCTAAATTTCAAAGCTATTGCTGAAGACAAAAAGGTAAATTACAAAAAGATGGGTATGCATAAAGTAATACAGAACAAAACCGTAGCGAAAATCAAGTTATCAGGACAGCCAGAGCGCTTCAAATTCCTGATTATAGAAACCAGGGATGAGGAGTCCTATCATTTTGATAGGACTCCGCGTGGGAAGTATGTCAGCCTTAGTTCTGGTGACCTACATCATAGATCATTACAGGCTAACCTGAGCCTGATTTTAGTGGTCATTGTTGTATCAAATCAATCATTTTCTATGAAAGTTTACCAACTTTGCACATCATTGTTGGAGTGTGCTTCACACGGTTTTTCTGCAGTCTCTACCAGGCAGGAAACTCCGCATTCTTCTCAAAAAATGTAAGTGCACTTTCGATTTTAATATGCGCTATGGAGGAACCATCACACAATATTGACGTGAGGGTAAGAGGTAATGGTCTCGAGCAAACTATTATTTTACTTTTGTCTCCGATGTGACCTTTGGCACGTATGTGTGATCGAGGCCAGGAAGCTCTGTGGAGGAGACATCACACAATTAACGTGAGGGTAAGAGGTAATGTTCTCAAATAAAATAGCATTTCACTTTTGTCTCTGATGTAACCTTTGGTGCGTAGATGTGATCGAGGCTGGGAAGGCTGTCTTCTCTACTAAATCACCGAGTGAAACGACAATCCTTTTCTCACTATCACGGTTCATTCCCTCAACTATTACAAGCTTTGCAGGCAGCAGTGTCTCTGTACTTTTGTTTGACAGAGAAAGCTCCAAAGCTGAGATGACACGGACAATCTGCAAAATAATATAATTTCCTTCTGCTTTGTGCTATCATGATCAGTCAATTTCGCTGTAATTTCTTCAAAACTGCATAAATGTGTATCTCACATTTTGAAACAATTCCGACTGTACCTCCTTTGAGTTTATTTAATAAAATCGAAAGTGTATACACATTGGGGATTTAATAAATGTGGAGTTACCACTCTGCCAAATCTACTTACTCTACGGCTTCAGTTTAACGAATGAACATAATCCAAAAATTTTGTTTGTACATATCAAATAATAATATCTACTACATCTAAAATAATTAAACTCAACAATAATATCATCTGGTGACTTTCCATTAAAACTTGTTATTCTGAAAGACTTCTTCTAGTAAATCGGCATGATGGGTTAGAGATATGTGACGATTTTGTCATATAAAATTGATAATGCCGTTTCATTTTTTCAAGAAGCAGCCGAAGACACCAAAACCTGACTATCATGGTCGCATTGAAAGTTACTGTGATTTCGTAAATCAGCATACACGAAGAAAAAGGTAAAATATTGGAATTCTAATAGTTGATTTCATTATTCAACACGTCACCCCATGTGTCATACTTAAAGCCTTGAACGACGATGGCGATCTTAATGATTCTGATTCATCAAAGTCCACATGACCCAGATATTCAGCGATGTGTGAAGCTTTAATGTCTTCACTTCGAAAACATCTTTATTGACTCTTTTAAGGAAATACCCGGTGTTACTCAATTACGGAGGAACATCAGAATTAGTTTTTGTTTGTGTTGGCCAGAGCATCAGAATCATTTCTTGTCTATGTTTATGAGATTGCTTTATAGCATATACATAAAGGTGTGGTTTAAATCATCGGAGAAGGGCATGAATTAACTTTTCATTGACTGTAATTTTCATTGATATTAATGACAGTTATTCTCTGTTTCAAAACAACAAGTGGTTCATGAACATGTGATGTCAGCGCTTTTACACAACGCAGAAAATTTCACAAACGATATTTTGTGGGACACTTGTTTACGCTGGTGCGTTGAAAATTTCCGCTGGCGTCTGTCAGCGGTGTTGGTATTTCGCACCCAAAAAATTCAGAGGCAGGGTTGGTCTCAGTATTGTATGAAATTTTACGAATAAATCGGACACAGGTTTTGTTTAACATGCACTGAAGGAAGGGCTTTAGCCAACAACGGTTTGCCAAATTATGCAATTGTCCAAATTTGCATAATGTACATTTGCATAAGTACATGGAGCGCCTTAGATGGTGTGCCAGCTGATTCCATCGGCCCGCCAGAAGAGTTTTCTATTTTTAGATTCTTCCGAATTTCGAGCGCTCGACCTATGTATTTTTTAGAATTTCTGAAAACAAACGTACCGACGCCAGGGCCAGGTGGAAGCGCCACCCTCGTGTTATTTAGTGTACAAAAATAGGAACTAAATCCAGCACTATATCTTGAGCATTGCAAGATCCCCAAAATGGATGACAGACACCAACATGATTTGAAAATTTCGACATATCAACAAATTGCTTTCGACTTTAGGTTCGTTATACTGACATTTGAAATAATAGAGAGACTCAGATCAGATCATCAATAGATGGCAACACTACCACCGTTATCGTCACTGTCAAGTCTATCAGAATTATAGCCAGGTATGGAAACGGAAATATCGTCAACATTTTGGTCAAACCAGTTCTCAGCATCACATAAACAACATAGATAGGTGTACAACATAGATCTTCTGCGAATTTCAGAACGCGGAGGCGGAGGTGATCAATCTTGTTGTATATTGACATGGCATGATTTTGGCAGCATTACTGACGGTGTTGGAATAGGAGGACTCTGATTGGGTAGGGCAGACGACTGATCTTGGCAGTGTTGACGGGCGTGGGTATCTTGGGCGTCTAGGGTCAATATTTGATCAAATGAAACGCAATCAGAGGTTGCCACAGGAATCGGAAGAAATGCATCGCGCACTGGAAGTCATAAAATCTTGTGAAACCACATGCAGCGGCGGATGCGTCGAGGGATGATGAAATTCCGCTTCAGGCCAAGGAGTTCAGGTCTGTAGCACTGAATCCTGCCAGATGACATGACAGATATAGAGATAGTGAATTGCAGTCGAAGCAGAGGATGCGAAGCAAGCGTGCGGAGACTAGGAGAGACAGGTAGTCACGCGAACACATACGTCAGAGTGGAAACACTATCGCGCACTCAAAGAGCGACCGCAGTGGGAATGATCACTGATTGTGAAGCGGGCAACCACTCACACGCGGAGATGGTCAGGCAGCGGCAGGCAGTTAAGGCAAGTCGAACGATGAATCAACCTATGTTGGGGACTGTTGTAGGTCTGTAGCAGGCATGAGTGCCGGAAATTCGAAGTACAAAAATGCATCGATCGCGTTTTAAAGCGGATAGTTCGATGATGCTTAATGGCTCCAAAAAAATAATTGGAACTTGGTAGAAGCGGATATCACGAGGAGTCGAATCATGTGGAAATTTCTGTGAAAATCAAGCGCGAAGTTAGCGAAATTCAGAAAATGTATAATTGTGAAACCGAGTCAAGTATACGATCGCACACTCCAGCGTCATGAGATGTTGTGAATTTTTTGTTGTATATATTTACCTCCACAATATCCAGAGCGCTTCCTTAACCGCTCCGTGTAAGTGGAAAATTAGCCGCATGGAATGCCAATATTTTGAATGAGATAAGCCCCCAAGTGACCCCAATCTATCATCTACCATGCCACTCTAATAAAGAAGATCGTGGAAGACAGAAAACACATGATTTGTTGTCTTTTTATTTTCTATGTGCTTGAGGAAGAGAGATGAAGCTCCCTAAAATCCGGATGATGCTGTTTCGCTTCTTATCAGAAAATGAAATTACGTTCAAAATTTCGTCATATTATTTATTGATTTTATTTTCTGCTGCATTTTCTTTCATCAGAACCTCACGTTGGAAGAGGAAAGCAACACAACTTCTCTGAAAAAAGGATTCGATGGGATTGTATCAAAGATTGACAATATTAACGATTTTGTATGAAATAAATAATTAAGTGTCGAGAAATAAAGTGAAATAACCGCCTAGTCAAAATACACTTCAGCCTGCAGATTTTGAGCAGGTACCATGGAACGTGATTGAAAACTACAATATTAGAGTTTGCAAAGGTGTTCTGATGTATAGGCTTGAACTTTTCTTGCGCATTTATCACAAAGTATTTGTAAAGTAAATGGTTTATTTATGGAAAGCAAGCAGATTTGTGGCCTAGACTGCACAAATTATGAATGTGATCCGCAAAGTGAGAGTGTGCATTTGTGTTTTTGGTCTAATAACTCGAGAGAGTAGTTGTAGAAAGCATTCGTTGATGGTATAACTGGCAGATTTGTGACTTGACTTGCACAAATCTGAACAAAAGAATCTGCATCATTTTCTGGCTCATAGTGTTTCATTTGATCACAAATAGCTGCGTGTTTTCTAACTGAGAAGTCGACTGAGAAATTTGAAAAAAAGACTGAAGAATCTAAGCGTTTTCAAAGGACAATTCAGAAAACGCAGCTGGTATTTATATGGCAGATTTGTAGAAGCAATGTGGAAGTTGAATTGAGGATGAGAGAAAGTTGTAACGAATTCCACTTGATTTGCTGTTGCAATCTGCATCAGCAGAAGCATTGGAGTCAGTAGGTTTACTGAGGGTAGCTGCCGGTCACATTTCAAAAATATTCGTGACTTCAGGTAAGTGGATGTTATTGATAGTCATTGGAAAAACACTATATTCTGAGCAGTGGTTCAAAAAATTTTGAGCTGCTCTGCAAGTTGTTCAGAGTTTTTAAGAAAAGATCTTTCAGAAGTATTATTCAGAAATTTTCTATTAGGATGGAATTGCAAGCCAGGCTGCTGATGCCAGTATTTTATTAGGCCTATATAAATTCTCGCCGATTAGACGGCTTGTTCACCTAAAAAGGATGATATCATGCAAGTCACGTATAATTCAAGATATAAAAATTTACACAGACGTCGGACATGTAAAACATGTAGAATAGAAATCAGGAAATAGATGTTGATAACTTTGACACTCTTCTTTGTTGTTCAATGGAAGTGTTAAATCTTTGATTAAGATGGCTTCTCTGAAGCGCGAATCCATTCGTGACTTCAACTGGAAAATCAAAGGTACATTTTCCAAATACATTTTCCTAGAAATTTGATATCTTTGCAAGTGATGTTTTCGCTACAGGATGACCCCACTGTCGAAACTAATGCAATTTGTGGCGGATGAAGGCATTGTTCAGTGTGTGTCGCATTGATCAGAAAATGAATCACCAGATTAATCACTTGAAGGACGGGATTCATAACAGTATTAATTGATGCAAAATTGCAATGAAAAACTGTCTTTCAACGATGAAGGATATTAAATAAACTGTGAAACCTACGATATAGACGGAGGATGATTGGAGCAAAAACTTACATGAAAATATGTGATTACTTGCAAACTGACAAAGAATTCAGGCACTTCGTTTCTTGTGACTCTTTCGTCTTCCTTGTTTCTCCAAAGACTTGGAGGGGCGTATATGATTATGATTCTTAATTGTGTAGGAGACTTATACTTGCATGAACGTCTTATGCATCCTCGCCCTTTGCTGCTATTGTCATTGCTGATAGACAATAAAAGTTTGATCGCAAAAGTTGTATTTAATTAGAAGAAAATGCATGCATCTGCTTGATGAAGCACACTGATTTAACTCTATTGCTTTCCGAATTTATTACTATTGCGTTTCACGGAGAGCGCTGAATAAAGTGGTTCCTATAATTCCCAGGAAATATTTCTGGAAAGGCTCTTAAAGTAATAGCTTCAAAGATGACCTGTGGAAGAAAATTGCAATATCTGGAGCTGAACATGAAATCCAGATAGGCGCCAGTGCTTCTCAAATTCCTGACTATGTAGAAATGTTGGACGATGTAATTTTAGAATTCAAAATGCTGTCGATTTCATAAATAGAAATTTACAGTTGATAATCAAGAATTGATTAGTCATAGAATATGAGACGGGCAGGTCAAATTTTTTGTTTCTGATAATCATTTTATTGTAAATTATAAATATCGATATTAAGTTCAAATTGAATTAAAATTTCGCAACGAGGAATGCAAATACATTAGTCGTACAACAAATGACAAATATTGCAGTTACTTTCCAAGAAATAGTTGGTAAAAATGACAAAATATTGCATCATGCACGTGTAATAGAAACATTAGATATACATGGATAACATAGACATTGACATGGCTGTACACATGTAGGCCCTATTTTGCTTCAGCGAATAAAAGCGGCATATTTGTCACTCTTCATCACCATTTTTGCGACAACGCATCCTAAGCTAACACTTCGGTTTCGGTATTTGCTAAAGAACTAAAGTTGTCGCACGGTTGCATTTGAGATAATTTATATCTTTAGAATTTAAGGAAACACATGGGAGCCCCACCATCCAGTGAAATGCGTTCTTCTTGGACGCCTGGTTGTATAGGCCTTATATAACGAATGTTGTAATTTTCTGATGATGCATATTTGTCGATTGGTAAATTTTCATTGGTTTTTTGAAAAAAATGAATTCAAAATTTTTCGATTTTAGTGATGCTTCCTTATTGAGGAACTTCTCGGGTGATGCGATTCGTCTAATCGTTTTCAAAGATCAATATGGAGACTCTGGTGACGAGAGAAATCATGATCAAAGAGTCATCTTTGATTCCAAGTGTGTATCAACTGAAAAGGTAAATCTTTGAAAACTAAGATTTCTGGGGATTGCATAAAATATGAACTCTTCCAATGTCTTCACGATTATTCACTGTATTCTGAAAATTGACATACTATGCCTATATCGTGCTTAGATATCGCATCATGCCATCTGATCACATTCCTTCATGAAAAAGTGCTTGCAGTAAACTACAGTTACACTTTACACGATGTGAAATTGTATTAGGCAATTTATATTATTCATTTCAGCTCATCAATATTATAAAAAATAATTAATTGAAAAATCTTTTTTGAGACGTAATTTTTGGAAAGAAATAAAAACGAAAATTTTTATCTACGTGGGATTCACGGCGCGACACCTGTTCCAAAGAGTTGAAGAACATCGGCACTCTGTCATAAGTGAGCATCGCCTACAATCTAGCTGTGACCAAGCAATTCCTGTGGATAGTTTTAGGATCTTGAAGAAATGCAAGAAGGACGATCTAAGAATCTATGAAATGCTATTTATTCAGAAACTTCATCCTTATCTGAATGGACAGAAGGATTCTGTGAGACCTCGGTTGCTTGATAATTAGTTTGCTTTTTATTTTCCCAAGTCTATGTAGCACAATTTACTAGATGTCTTGTTTTTTTACACATAAGTTAGCGATGCCATGGACTCCTAGATATATAACACTAGATATAGGAGTCCATGGCTATGCAAATGTAAGATATACGTGGTGTGATCCAAAATGTCCCGGACTAACCTACTTGCAGATAACCTGTGATAACGAATACTACTTCAGATGTAAATTTAGGTCTTTAAGGCATGAGAAATATGGTCGCCGAAATTTTTCCGGTCAGTTTTCTATTTTTAAAAAATATTTTTACATTTTAACATGAATTTCTGTATTTTCTGAATTGATCGAGATCCGATTTGTCTTATTGTTATAGTTAGATTGATTTTGATTTGTACCTTATTTGACGGATATCTTTGCCATGAATATTGCACGTCTTTTGTTAATTGCTTCATGTGTTACGATATCAATCAGTGAAGTTCATTCAGCACGTATTCATTAAGAAATCCGTGTCAACGATGGTTCTTTGTTCTATCAGTTTTCATGATGGATGTGACAAGCGTGTCTTCAGTCGAATATCGCAGTGTGATACGATACCTCCTGATCCGCGGCTTCGCTAATGGTGACATTCTAAAGGAATTAAGCCTGGCATATGGAAGCAAAGCTCCATCGATAACTACTGCTTATTTCTGGATAAGCGAATTTAAACGCGGAAGACAATCTGTGGAGCAAGATTTTTCAACTGTTGGTCGGCCGCAGGAGATTCCGGAAGAGAAATCGAGTCAGTGCGATGAAGTGATTACAGCACACAGAAGGATAACCATCCGTGAGTTGTCAAGAGAGTTGCGAATCAGTTATCACTCCTGTCATGACATCATCGAAAGACTTGGATATCGCAAACTGGCATCACGTTTCGTACCGAAGTTTCTGTCACCTGAAATGAGGGAGAACAGATTTCTGGCGGCACAGTCAAATTTGGATCTCCTCGAAATGCACGGAGATCAGTTTCTGAACTGCATCCTTACAGAGGATGAAACACCTTTAAGTTTGTATCTGCCTCAAAGTAAGCGAGAATCTGCAGAGTGGCGAAAATCAGGCGAGTCTGCCCCTTTGAAAATGCGATCCGGAACATCACATCGCCGGTCGTTGATGCTGACGGTCTTTTGGAACGCTTCGGAAATCCAACTGGTTGACTTTGCGGATAAAGGAGTAAGAATCAATAGCGAATATTATTCCAATCTGTTATCTGAAGCGAGGAAGAAAATAAGAAAGCCACGAAACATTCCCCTCTACTTGCTTCATGACAATGCTCCGATTCACACCTCGCAGGAGACAACCAATGCCTTAACGAGAAACGGATTTCAACTATTGAGCCATCCTCCTTATTCACCTGACTTGGCCCCAAGTGACTTCTATCTGTTTAGATTCCTCAAAAAGCATCTTCGTGGACACCATTTTGAATCGCCAGTTGAACTGCGGGATGCAGTTACTGAGTTTTTTGATTCTTTGACACCGGAACTTTTTCATAAAGCTTTTTGTGAATTGAGACTTCGTTGGCAAAAAGTGACGAATGCTAACGGCTCATACATTGAAAAGTAAACTGTTTTCTGGAACAAAACATTTGTTTTTCCGTTAATTATTAGTCAGGTTATTAGTGATAGCTTAACTGTCAAGTTAATCTAAATATATTAATTCTAAATCGCTAGAATTTATAGGAAAATCTTGAAATTCAGACAAAAATGTTTGAAAATTTTGAAAAAATAGAAAACTGACCGGAAAAATTTCGGCGACCATATTTCTCATGCCTTAAAGACCTAAATTTACATCTGAAGTAGTATTCGTTATCACAGGTTATCTGCAAGTAGGTTAGTCCGGGACATTTTGGATCACACCACGTACTTAAATCCCTTTTTCCAATTCTAATCGTTTCGTAATTGCTGCTTTTAACTCTAAAATATCAACCAAAAATAATTGGAAATCGCACGATCTTTTCCAAAGTGCGTTTGATATTCTTCGTTTTTAAATGTCTGTCTTACAAAGAAGTGGATCGTAGTCAATATACTGTGACCTATCTGCAAATAGAAGATAAAAGTGTTCAATCCAATGCGTACTGAAAAGAGATCAGATAAACTTGAAGAACTCCAAAATATAGGAACTCGAAAAAACGATAGAGATTTCCTGGATTGAATGTGTCCATGGTGGTGTTGGAATGCATTCGCCTCTTTAGTATCATGGCATCTGTTGTGTCCTTAGATAGGATTACTGAAAATAATTGTTCAATAAAGAGAATTGTGTAGATATCGTGATGTTTGCTTGCAGGCAGTCTTTGTTTTTGGAAATGTTTAGTGATTCTCTTGTACAAGGGGCGCAAAGTGCTATTATGCACCATAACATAAATCAACAGTTCTCTTCTTCGTGTCAATGCACTTTTTCACTTTATTTAACAGTGTTAATATTGCATCTTATTTACTCGTTGTCGAACTTTGATCAGATATGATTTTATTATACAGGGTGAACATAAAAGAATACCCCAACTTCAAACAATCGTTGTTGCAAGACGTATGAGCTTTGGTAGTATACTACTTGAAAGATAATACTTCGAAGTATTTTTACTAGAAAAGCAATATCCGAAAGTTCTTATTAGTGCTAACAAAAATAATTTAATGCTTTTTACATTCATAACTGAACTCAACATTGATAATTTTCATATCTCGCTATTATGAATAAGCTTGTGTATTCCATTATCGTATTTTTTCCGTTTCCCATTTAAATTTCTTTGATAAAGCAACAATTTTGCAGCATAAACAATCTGTATTCTTAACAAAATGACGTCATAAGTGCTCAATATGACCACCTTGAGCAGCGCGAACAACGTCCATTCGATAATCAAACTCATGCCACACATTTTGCAGCATTTCTGAAGTCACTGACCGAATGGCTGTTGCAATTCGGGATTTGAGTTCTTCTAAATCTGTTAGAAGAGGTGGTAAATATACTGCATTTTTAACATAACCCAAAAGAAAAAAATCGCAAGGGGCTAAATGTTGCGGCCAAAGGTGAAGGGGTTTATCTGCAGATGAATGGCGTCCAATCCAACCTTTGGGACATTTCTCATTCAAATACCGTCGGACCGATAGATGCCAATGATGCGGTGTCCATCTTGCTGGAAAATAAATGTTCTCGCATGCTCTTCTAATTGAGACATCAGCCAGTTGGCGAGCATCTCCAAGTATGAAGGTCCTGTGATAGTGGGTTCTTGAAAATAGAAAGGACCAAAAACCATCGACTCGGAGATGGCATAGAACACATTCACTTTAGGTGAGTCTCATTCAAGTTCAACAGATTGTTGTGGATTCTCATTGGACCATATATGTACGCTGTACTTGTTAACCTTTCCATTCACGTGGAATACTTCTTCAACGGAGAATACAGGCTTCGAGATAATAGATTCATTCCGCTCAGATTGTTCAAGGATGAAGTTGCAAAACTGCACTCCCCGCTCTTTATCATCGCTTGATAAGACTTGGTGGTGTTTTAATTTGTACGATTTCTTGCCCAACTGATTTCTTAAAACTTTCCAAACAGTAATTTGAGCTCAAGGCTCGCTCGAAGAGGATTTTTGCGTACTTCGTACAAAAACGTTTTGAATACGCTAAACACTCTCCTCCGTCACTCTAGGTCGGCCTGGACTCTTACCTTTGTGTAGGCATCCAGTCCCAACAAATTGATGGAACCAACGCAGCATGTGTTTCCTGTCGGGAAGACAAGCTCCAAATTTTAATCGAAAAGCGCGTTGAGCGACTGTTGTTGATTCAGATTTGCTGAAATTAATAACACAGAAAGCTTTCTGTTTTGACTGAGCCATACCAGCGAACAACGAAAAATGACGAGCTGTTTTGTTTAGAATCGCTTATAAAAGTCATTTGTGATTCAAGATTTTATTTATGTTGTGAGAATCCCAGAGTGAAAAGTAGATATTGCTTGATTAAGTTATTTACCAGTATGGGAATCCCAGTGATGTGAAATCAAACTGATTAAACCTGCATCTGGTAGTCATGACCGATTAAAGTTGGAGAATCTGCTAAATATGTAACTAATGAATGTATAATGCATATGAAATATGTAAAAAACCTTTAAAGCGTCATCTTTCCAATGGTATATTGCCTGATCACGTACGTTATCTTATCTTGCCATAATAATTATTTGAAGTTGGGATAATCTTTTATGTTCACCCTGTATTATCTCATGAAAATCATCATACAGCAAAATTCACCTTCGACGATACAGGTGCCCATATTTTTTGGGCAATGTATTGCTGTCGTGATATTAGATAATACAGTATTAGAAGTGCTCAGTCGAAGAACTTCCATTCTTAATAGAACATGTTGCTTTCTTTCGACTATCAACAGGAAAGTTCAGTTGTATGCGTAAATAATGTGCAACGCGCCCTCTATTAGATTGGCTAATCATGTGATAGAATGCGCAAATAACTGATAGTATTGATAATGACTTGTGTAATTAAAAGTGTTGATGTTGTTGGTGGTTGTGCGTATGTCACACAATGATGATTCCCTATTGAAAAGTTGTGAGATTTATTGATTGATGGGTTTTTAATAAAAGGCTAAAGCTGTAATGCTGATACCATCAAGGTACCATAAACAGAAAATCAGTGAAGGTGGTAAAGAAAGTGCTCGATGAGGGAAGGGGATATGAAAAACCCAATCAGAAGAAATCATGTAACTACACAGGAAATTTCATCCTTAACTTAAGTTACATTATTCGCTTTTATCATATTATAGCTATATTCAATCGCTCTTGACTTTAAGTTGCCTAATTATTTACACGATTCTCCACTATGGTAGTTGTCTAACTTTGGTATCTTCCGCGTCCTGGATTCTTTGAATTTTTTACCGTGTCGTATTGCAATTTAATTCAACAAATGGGGAGAGCCGATTTTGAGAGTTCGAATATTAAAAAATTTAAAACTTTCTTCTGTCAAGAACTTAATTTCAAAACTTTTTCGGGCTGAAAAAATAAATTTCATCCGTTTCTGTACGCTATTGAAATGGATATGCACAAGATGTCACAATCACATGAATATAAATGTGTCATGAAAGCATCCATTTTAGCACAAGAGTGTGCCGCGTGCCGATAAGAAGCAGTGACCGAGAAATTTTTGTATACTTGATTTTCGCAATTTGAATATCGATTGACGAGATTAGATGTCCGTTACCTTGATATCTAAAAAATATCATTAATAGAAGAGCGCTACAACTCCCACACCATTTCATTACAGAT
This sequence comes from Prostheceraeus crozeri, assembly GCA_907163375.1. Classification (NCBI taxonomy): domain Eukaryota; kingdom Metazoa; phylum Platyhelminthes; order Polycladida; family Euryleptidae; genus Prostheceraeus; species Prostheceraeus crozeri. The sequence goes on from CAJQUW010005195.1 coordinate 111,279, forward strand.
TGACCTTTGCATTGTTAATGATGAAACCATACATGGTTGTGACATTGGTTTGCTTCAATGCAGATGAATGGAAAATGCGGCATTGTTTAGAAAGTCATTGTGCTCTTGTCCGTGCTAAAAGAATAGGTGCTGCGTTATGCATCAAATCAATGCAATAAGCTATTTTTGTATTGATTGACTGCTATAGTGCATCGGGTGAATAATGTCGGCTGATTGCATATTAAGTCCAACGCGTTGTCTGTTTAAAGGACCTAACCCACTTTTTGTGTGTTGTCAGTATTGTCTTCAACGATGGGGGTCGTGCACATGTTGCGTTACACCAAATTTACGAAATGTTAACCCCCCCTTGTGATATGGCGTCATATATCCTGTGAACCCCCTCCCATATCACGTGATATTCTGGTCTACCCCCCCCCCCAAAGAAAAATTCCATGATCTATTCTATATATTTATTTGAATTTTGTTGAATATATGCCGTACTTTCTACTTGTTTTTGAATCTACGATCAAATATACAGCTAGAGATCGGTTGAAGATAGAACAACTTGTGGGCTTCATGGAATTAAGAAGTAAAAACATCATCAATTCCTATAATAGATGTTTTACTTCGAAGCTGCCAATTACACAAAATTTTCTGTTTTAAGGAAGGCAAAAATATTCTTGTAGACTGGCATTGGCAGCGATGCGTCACCTTCAACAACGGGATCAACTTCCCCATTCTCATCTAATTGCGCCTTGAAAGATGGCGGATTCTTGAATATGACGTCAATCAGCTAGGCATGTGACATTATTTTGCATTCAAACCGCGTGTTTTTACCAAGCATTCGATGGATTTCTGCTTCGAGATACTTCAAGGCATCAGTAACATTTATTTTCGTCAAAATAACAACTTCTAATTTATATTGCATTTTATTTGAAAGAACAGTATAAGTTTATAGTATGTCATGTGATATTGTCTGTGTACCCCTCCCCCATGTGATACCGCGTGATATATCGGCTGAACCCCCCTACCCCTTTGCGCATCACGCAATAGGTGCACGACCCTTATGGAGATCTAATACAAAGAAGAGGGAGGGCGAGTGCTGCCACTGACTGCTTGCCCAAACTTAGCAGTTTTTTGCCTGATATTTCTAATGGAAATTTAGAAGGTATCACTAAAGCGATTGCTTTAAAGATGGCTGCATTTTGCTCGATCAATTTTTGTGAATAAAATTTTTGTTCATTGGTGGGAGCATTTTCAAAAGTTGCAGGCTGTTAACTACCTGTGTATTATGATCAAAACTAAATGCATTATTAATGATAATACTTGCAGAACACATTGAAACAGAACTATTCCTTGTATTATGCATGCAATACTAAAATAGGCTCAAGAAATCAAAAGACTTCTTTATTTTATGGGCACCGCCGAAAATGAAAGGTGACGCGATATGAAAATAAGTTGAGAAACGCTGACTTTTGTGAAAGCAGGTACTACGTATACAACATCATCATCGTTTGCTTTGGGGACCCTAATCGCTGATGATAGTCTCTGTGGGATAAATTTGTGAGCAGAGCTGTCGCTGATCGACTCTGTTTCATCGATCGGCATTTCCAGATTTTAAATGATATCATGTAAAACGATTTTGCTATAGTCATCTTCCGCGACGCATGAACAAGGGTTAAATTGAACCCAAGCGATGTTCTGTAACGTATTCATTGTATTGCTGTTACAGAAACTGCCTTTTGGAGCAGTAGATATATTCTGCATGATCCGTCAGGCAAGGCGGACAAAGTTCTATCGCAATTACATGTTTCAAATGCAACTGGCAGTGAAATAAACCCATAGATAGTATAGGGACAAAACTATGTTTCCAGTCATTCAGACATGGAGTTCAGTGATGGTCTTCAATTTTAATAAAGATACCAAAAGTCAGTCATCCTATGACTAAATTTAGAGCTTCTGGGCTCCGGAAAGTTTAGGCGATGAAGTTTCGTAGCGCAAAACTCAAGTCATTTCGATCTTTAGGAATTCATTTATCAATGCTTTTAAATCCGATTGGCTCGCTCAATGCAAATGACCAAATTTTAAATGACTTACACATCTCTGGCTCCTTGGTCAGTGTTTGCCCTTCATCTACCATGAGACGGCGATCTATGTACAGAGTTTGACAGTGTTAAGTCGTTTTAAGGGTGATCCAATTGGTTTATGATTTTAGCATCAACTTCATCTTAATCATTAATTTAGTTCATAGCCTGTAACATTTAGATGTATTAAGACATTACGAGATATAGTCAGTCACCAATTTAAATGGAGTTTCTTCTTCTCTTTACAGGGGTCTGGACACCAAAAGATGAGTCGGAGTCAATCAGATCATCGTGCCCTCCTTGATTTAGTCTTTGGAAACGTTGAATTAGCTTTTCGTGGAGATTGCCTGCGTATTCACTGCACAACGTGAGTTTAGTCATGGCCAATCTGACTAGTGAATTGTAGTTCCCTTGTATGACTCCGTATGATGCGACCTTCATTGCTTTGTCATCAGATTATAGTTACCACGTGATATCAATCAGAATTGCCGGAATGTGACAAATTGTTAAATAGCGTTGCAGTTCCTTTGCAAGCCTTAGATGACTTAAGAAATCAATTGATATTTAAGAACAATGATGGTGTCTTAGTAATAGTTGGTTGTCTACAAGCATCGCCTTTTCACTGCTTTTTGAATGTTCTTTGATTTCTACAAATGTTTATAATTGTGCCTTCTTGCAGTTTCAGAAGGATCGAAATGTTCTAAAAGCAAGGAAAACATCTGTTAGAAAAGTAATCATTGTGTAGTCGTCAAAAACTGACAAAACCGACTCGAACGAACGAAAGTAATTCAAACCCGACTCGACACGAAACCGAAATTGTTCGAAAGTAATTCAAACCGAAATTTATGGTAGTAATGTTAAGATATCTGTATTTGTGCTATGTACTATGTGCTCTCAAAGCCCAAGGGCAACATACCGGACTGCAACCTATTGTCGAGGGGCTGCCTCGCTTTGTGTGCGTTAACAGCCAATTGATCTAAACAGACAATCCCACCTACACTACTTTTGCCTGGACATGAGGATTTCTCGGCAAATCTTTTGACCTAATAAAAACTAGCAGTTAGTACAGTGTTTTTTAGGGATTTAGCTGCACGCATTGCGAAAAATTAAAGCGAAGACCCCTAAATGCGCCTATGCTCTGAATTAAATTCGACGCGCACTGTGGATGATTCCACAATTTTTTTTTGAAACCAGAGCTACTCTGGGCCTTCCCAATTCAATGAGTGGGGGGTAGAATCAGGGAAGGCAACGCCGGCCCCAACCGTAGCATTTAAAGACTTGCGATAGTGTAGCCGGCCTGCCGGTCGGCGCTATAGTAAACAGACCAGCGTGGCTTAAATGAATTTTATCACACTGAAATCTATCACGCGCAATGAATCCAATCAACAGTGAAGTTGGGTCGAAATTGGTCATCACGCGCCTGTCGATAGCGGGACCTTCGGTACTCAGATTTCAAGCTGTAATATCGGTGCACTTTGATTAATGTATATTAGTAGAAATTGCAGGTCTTGCTTCAGCAGCATACTAGATCGACCGACCGACTGACTTACCGGAGCATGCTAAACCGACCGATGACCGGAACCCGCGCATTTTCAATTACATCAGCAGCCGCGACCGACTGCGGCCGATCGTTTACGACGCCGACCACATGCTCTGAAGCTACTGGCTGCTTTAGGGAAATGACGGCCGTCGACTGACTGGTTTTGGTTTTGATCACACCGGTTCCTACCCTGAGAAGGATACAAGAGACATCCCCACTGCGTTTCTAGCTGGAACTATCAATATTTATGTGGATTTCAAGACTATGGAAATCATTTCCTTACTTTGTAATATTATGCGTCATATAATTTAATAATGCGGCGCAAAATGATAGAAACTGATCAAAATCGACAAAAAACTCACCACTCCGTGCAGATGCACTTCCCGCATCGCATATTGCGGACCAGATGGACAGAGCGACGATCTAATGAAAGCATCTTACAACAGCTATCTAATTCCCGCTCCTTTCTATATAATTTGAAGAGCGTTTGAGAGAAAGAAGTGTCAGAAGAAAGTGTTCGTTCTAAATCTTGTCACCATGTCCAAACACAGATTTGAGTAACAAAGACAGCATTACAGGGGAGGGTGAAAAGTAACTAAGGTGTCTCGGTCGTCCTCATGCGACATCTATTGTATTATGGTCCTGCGAAGCTTCGAGATTCGATTAGATCAATCCAATTGTTTTATTTTGATTGATTTATAGCTTCTCGTTCGACACGACTTGAGCGTGTTGTTGTAATTGGCTTGTGATTCTGGATTCCCACTGAAAGTTGTTCAAGACGTCGGTTGTTAGACAGAGCTAGTCGAAGCAGCTATAGTATGCGGTACATGTTGTTAGGATGACTCCTGCTTGCAAGCTGGAACTAATGAAATGTTTTTCACTCCAGCCCGGGTTCATGGGCACGAATCTCTGTTTTTCCATTTCCAAGCATGGGCTAATCCAAGCAAATTAAAGAATAACATTGTGGTGCTCGAAATCTTTTGCAATCTTTTACTTGCATTGGACGTGTGCTTGTGTGACATTGAGTGATCAATTTACTACATAGTTTAGTCTTTAGCTGTAAATTCTGCCTGATTAAATTAGATGCGAATGGAAACATCGGATAACGCTAGATTTCCATTCTAAAAATTAAGATAGAAATGGTCTTCGATAGATATTCCCGCTAGATAGAAATAGAATCTATACTGGATTTTAGCGCATAAAAATTTGTGCTTTTATGGGTTCAGAATATAAGTATTGAATCGATTGATGGATATTGCGTTTCTAGTCCGGGGTGAGATCCGTAGAGCTTTCTTCCACCAGCCCGAGGTCTTACAACTAGCCCTTGCTATCAAGCTATCTATTTTGGCAAAACAATCCCAATAGGAAATCGCATGTCAAAATCAACATCCGCTGTCTAACATTAAACCTATTGTTAAGATGGAATGAATTGAGTTATGGACCACACCAGACTACGATAATTTCAGAAAAACAACGACGCTTTAATTTGACTGCTTATTACTTTGAGTGTCAAGGTGTCACTATATCTTTCAATGGCCATCTAAAACATAATATTGCGTTTTATTTTTGTTGTTAACACTAATGCTGTCAAGTAATCGTGTATCGAAGTATGAGCTGAGGGAGGCAGGTATTTTCATATTTTCTATTATTCGATTCGATTCGTTCTACATTTTAAATGTCGCATAGACATCGTATTACTATTACTGCAGTGTTAACCGGTTTCATTTCTTTAATTCCATAGAAATTTCTTCTGTGCAATGTGTCCAGTATATGTTCTATTGCACTTTTCACATTCAAGAACAGCTACGTGTGTATGTTAGCATTTGTCCATGCTCGTGCACTCATTTTTGATGTCATATAGACGATCACACTAACTTTCGAATAAAAAGGCTCTATATTATAGTCTCTTTATTCGAAAGTTAGATATCGTTCAAATACCGTCTCTTTCTTCATCAAACCTCATTTTGCATCATGCCGGATGCTTTTATGTCCTGATGAAATTGGAGGATGCAATTGACCGAACACGCTTTTGAAGTGACTGCGAGAGAATTGTGTTTTAACTTGATATTGTTTCCATTTGCTTAATACCGAGTTTTAGAACAAAAGACTGCCTCGTGAATATATTCCATGATTGTATACCACATTTAGCACAATGCTGGTGAGATAATTGACACCGGTAATGCAAGTAGGTGTACCGTTTCATGTTTAGATTTAACATTTAAAATTTGTTGTGAATTATTTGTCTGTTATATCATCGCTAAACTAATATGACAAGTATGATATTCAATTGTCATTTTTTTATAAGTTGAAGTTAAAAAATAATATTATTTTTCAGTCTTTCTACGCACAGAAATCAACAAATTATGTCAAAATATATTTCACCGATCATACATTTTGACATAATTTATTGATTTTTGTGTGCAGAAATACTGAAAAATAATATCATTTTACTAATTCAACTTACAAGAAAATGATATCAATGTCTTTCTTTACCAAATCAATCGAAATTACTGAAAAAGATATTCAATTGTATCGATTAGAATTACGACTCTGCATGTAAAATATGTGAGCAGAAATATCAAAAATGGACAAAAGTGAAAACAACAAATTGCGTTCAGTGCGTTCAACTGAGAGTGGTAGCTTCTATTTACATTGAGCTTGACCTTTTACGGCTGACGAGCATTAATGGGAACTTCTGTTCTGACATTGCTTTTCTATATATATATATATATATATATATATATATATATATATATATCTGGCTGACAACACTTCTGTGGTTACTCAAAATGAGTTTCCGAGATTTTCATATCCCTGAGTTTGCGTCAACTAGGAATGGTGAATCATGGAATATGTGCATTGCACATTGAAGAATACATTTTCAATCATTTCATTTCATGATAGTTGATAATTGAATCATGTGACAATGAAAGTGTAGTAGTGTTTAGAAAGACTATGCATTTTTCTCAGTAACCTTAGGGAAGGATATTGACTCACAGACTGCAATTACTGTACACGCATATGCAATGCTCTTCGAAGCTATTAGCTTAAAATAACATTGCGAATAGTCGCGCTATACTAATAGGTGGAAAAACATCTTATGTGAGGTGAATATTCAATCATCTATTGAATGCACACTTTACGTCTTTCGACTTTTCGCCTAGTACTCGAAGAGCATTCGCATCATCATGAAAACTAGTTTTCCAAGGTAGTTACGGCTAAAGAAAGAAGTCTCGTTCGAAATACGTCAATTTTAACCCCCAGATACCTGAGCTTTTTCGCGATCTTCACAAAGTGTTAGTTTGCGTGCTTAAATCAATGTTAAAACATTAGGAAAGATGATTTTAAGTGAAACAAACATATCTGCGTGCAGCTGATCGATATATTTTATCTTTTGAGTGTCGTTCAGCCTTCTTTGTAAATAAATACGAAAATATAGTGTTTTATAAGTCAACGACATTTGGCTCAAAATCAGTTCTGTGAGGAAGCGGCAACAGGATGTTCACTGTCACACTACAGCCTGAGATGGTTAGTTTTTATTGCAATTAATTTCTCCCTTGAAGAATAGCCCTTGCATTTGTTCATTATTTTAATTTCATTCACCCTCGTCGTAAATAGGCCTACTGTACCCTTGACTGTTTCAGTCTTAGACCCCCAAAACAGATGTGGAAATCCATCTATGAAAGCCTGACATCCAAAACAGATGTGGAAATCCATCTATGAAAGCCTGACATCCAAAACAGATGTGGAAATCCATCTATGAAAGCCTGACATCCAAAACAGATGTGGAAATCCATCTATGAAAGCCTTATGGAATTTCTTTTGAAGTAGGAATAAGCTTCTTATGTCTTTTATTCAGATTTGTATGAAAATTAGATTAAATAGTGGGTCATTTTTCCCTGTATCGAATGTATAAAAATATTTCATCTGATCTAATATAATGCAAATTAAAACTACATTTTCGAATCTTCATAAAAATATGAATATCTGAAAAAATATGCATGTATATGTAAATTACCGGTTATTCACATTGATTCCCAGATACAAGAATGAATATTTGTTTATACTCAACGCCTGTGAATTTGCCATCTTTCATCAATAATTCGGTTTGTACCGATAGGTATTTGAGATGTCAACAAATTTCTCACGTCAAATGCTACTTCTGGACAGTGAGAACACCTTGCGTGACTCTAGGTATAATATTTGATCACATTTGTAAATAATTGATCAAGTCTGTACAAAATTAGTGCTATTCTATCACTGGTATTGAAGCAACGCACTTAGCTGAAAATGTAAATCTGATTGTAGATATTAAAGTTAGGTTACTTGTTATGGAGATGTTTAGAGAAAATAGTTTAGTAGACTGCAGATGTTAAAGTTAAGTTGCTTGCTATGGTGATGCAAGGTTGGATCTTGGGCTTTGGGTCGACCTTGGGTAAGTGATACAATACTTGGGTTTTCTATTAATGCTGAATATATAATAATAATAATAATTCTTTATTGTTAGTACAAAAGCGGTACATAAAATGGGAACATCTGCACATAACATGGTCACGAGAATGAGGAATATTTGACAACAGATTTTCGATACAGTTTGGATTTTAAAGGCAATGGGAGGAGTATTCTTGAGTGTCTAATGTCACTACGAGTTTCCCTCAATGAGAAAAAGCCAGACAAGGGATGTGAGTTTTTGTTTCGAGCAATTTTGTTGATGAGTCTGATGCAAACCTTGTCGAGACGTACTTGAAACTTGGTTTATCGTTTGACTTCGACCATCGTAAGGCAATTCGATCAATGCGTTCGAGTTTCTTGAATAAGTGCTGGCTGATGTCACACATCGCAGGATAGCAGTAAGATATATGACAAAAAACTAAACTTTGATAACATTTCCAAACAATACAATCTGGATTCCTTAAGTCTTTTGACAAATGATAAAGACTTGCAACACTTTTTATACAATTCAGACACTTGTCTGTTCCATGAAAAATCAAATGAGAAAAACATGCCCAAAATGTTAATATGTTCAACTTGTTCTATGCGACAGTCATTTATGTATACATTTAGGAGTTCAGCCTTCTGATATTGTCTAACTACTGACATGCACTTGGTTTTAACAGTGTTAACGGAGAGATGCTTAGATGAACTCCACTTACAAAACTTAGATGAACTCCACTTACAAAAATGATCAATGGCAGACTGGAAATTACTTTGAGAGTTTTTGTTTACAAGCTCAATAACAGTAATATCATCGGAATGAGCAATTATCTTGCAGTTATCAATTTCAGGTAAATCATTGATCAAGAGGACAAACAGGAGGGGGCCAAGGACAGACCCTTGGGGAACCCCACTCGTTGCGGGTTTCCAGTCAGTTACAGTAGTTTTTGTACATACTCGCTGAAACCTATCAGATAAGAAACTTTCAATCAATGATATTACATATGAATCGAAACCGAAACGATCAAACAAAGTTTCAATTAGTTTCAGGTGACTTACAGAGTCAAAGGCTTTCTTGTAGTCAACTGCTAACAGTCTAGCATGGTTTGATGGATCTGCGGAAAAATGTTGCGTAAAGGGTTAAGCGAATGGCAGTTAGTGCATTTGTGCAACCACCGAAACTCTTCGGGATAAATCCAAATTGATTTAGATTTAGTCGATCCTTAACACACGGGAGCAGAACAGAGTCTCTGATAATCTCTGTAATATACAGATCAGGTTACAAAAATTACGTAATGTTTTGATTTGAATCTTAGGAGAACTACAGGATAAGAGCATAAAAGTATAATATTTTATCAAATTTCCAGTGGATTCACAGAATATTTCAAAAATGAAATACTTGTGATTATTAGCTATTTCATTCTGGGCTTGACAATATCGCGCATTGAAAGTTCATACATATTATATCTACTGTAAGCTTACATGCATTTTGTTGCATTTGTGCATATTGAATTTTTATATATTCCGTATATTTTACATCTTCGCAGTTATCTTCGCACCCTTTCTGCGATAGCCGACATTTATCCAAAAATAAATTCATTCCGATTTCGCATTCTGAATATGTTTGACCATGCACTTACTGCGCAGCTATAATATTTATCAAGTTTGTTTATATTTCTGAATGATAAAATGAAAACAATTGCTTTGCTATAAGCAATGTGTAACTAAATCACAATTAAATCAAAGATCTTCATTTAGTCAGTATATCAGTGTAGGTTAAATTAAAACAAAACTTTATGACGTAATACATGTGGCCTAGGTTACTAATTACAATTATTGCAATAATAAATCGTTTCCGACTAATACCACGTCGCATGGACCCAATAGGAATTTTGGTCCATAGAAGAATCTTTATGTCAGCACAAAATGCAAAGAATGCACTTCGTTTGCTTGATTTCATTCATTTATTTAAACTTGGTTTTGGGTTTTGACCCCAAGTTTTTGCCGAACCTTGGGTGATGTTCAAAGAAAATAATTTATCAAGTTCTCTTCTGAGTTCTATGTGTTCTACATTGTCTCATACAGCCACTCTCTGTTCAGCGACAGATTCACATAATAGAGCCAATTAGTACCTAATTTTCAGTAATTTCAACTGAATTGGTAAAGAAGTATTATTTTATTACAAAAACTAAATGAAATACTACTGATTAGTTTCTCGATGTACAAAAATTGATGATACAATTCAAAATATGTTCAGATGAAAAAATAGATTATATATGTGTATGTGTATTTAAGAAAATGATCTGTCTGAATTGACAAGGTTGACAAAGCACATCGTCAAGACACATTTTGACCTGTCATTAATTTCATTTGGCTCAAAAGACCAAAAAATATTATTTTCTTAAATATTTAAGTCATAGCAATATATTTAGTTTAATTTTTCTCCATTCTCATGAAAAGCTTTTACATTCATATGGTATCATTTATTAAGTTGTTAGTTTCAAACGGTATTTCTGTTTAAAATTCTCATTTGAAAATGATAAAGATCGCTTGCATATGGCTCAAAGTCCATCGCCAACTGAGATAGAAATTAGATTGAACAACTTTCAAATCGTTGCTATTCAGAAAAGATGCAAGCTTGATTGAAAGTGAAAGCTATTGAATTAAAAAAATTGCAAATAATTCTTGATGCTAAACACGTTCCACGGAGGGTCAAGTATTCGAGAGAAAATAAAGTGGCGGACAAATAAGACAGTCTCAAGACATCAGAGTCATTTACTTGTTCTCAGTAAATAAGAAGTCAGTGCACATCTTTCCATCTTTAGAAGGAAGGCAGTTGGGCCGGATGGAGTTCCTCACTGAATTCTTCATAAATCTACAACAGCACTGTCTCCGGTAATCACTCACATATTTAACGAAAGTTTTCAGATAGGTGTCTTCCCGCCATGCTTCAAAGCGTCCTTCATCATACCGGTCCCAAAATGCACCATCATATGTGTCCGATTTTCGACACACCTCGATGCTGCCTATTCTTTCGAAGGTACCAAGCGCATCGTCGTTCAAAAATGGATGATTCCTTTTACTCGAAAAATCAGATCGATGAGTCACAATTTGCTTATACTCCTTGACCTGCTGAATCATCGTGTGTTGACGCAGGATCTTGAGCAGTGCGCCTATTATCTACAGACTTCTCGAAAGCCTTCGACAAACTAAATCATTCATTGATTGTCTCGTCGTACATTAGACTGAGTTTACCGCTGCAGGCATGCAATTGGATCAAGGACTTTCTCTCCTACCGGACCCAAAGTGAAGTGTGAAATTCAAATGGTAAGGTTTCCTCGACCTCTCCACTCACAACGGTGTTCCGCAGGCCAGCGTAATCGGCCCTGTGTTGTTTTGCATAGCAGTCGACCACTACAGCCCCAATTCAACAACCCCAAGCTTATTCGTTATGCTGATGACTTCACTCTTCTCCATTTCATTAACAACATTGACGAATGCAGACTTCAAGCTGAGTGAGGTGCTTTAGAAACTTGATCGAAAGAAATAAGACTCCCACTCAATCATGAAAAGTGTAAGGTCATGGACATAATCACGAGCAAAAAGTCTCCATCTCGCCGATGTATCAACCTGAAACGCTTCAAACGGGTTGACAGCTTTCCACTGCTTGGCGGTATTCTTAGAAGTGATTTTCGGTGGGACTGTCATGTGACCAAAGTCATTATATCAGTCTCGCGCAAAATGTGTATAATTCGCAACTGAAGAAGATCAGGATGTCCGAAGGAGTGTCTGTATATACAACGTCTACATTTCCTGTATCCGTAGCATTTTACATTATGCTTTTCCTGCCTTCCGCAACTTGCCTGAGAGACTGTTTTCCCAGCTGGTGAAAGCTGAGCAGATGGCTCATCAGATAGCCGCAATGTCGCTGGTCGCCAAGAATGATACCCTGAGGGTCGCCAGTGACGAGCTATGTGGCAACTTATTCTCGCAGATTGCATCCAACCACGCCATTCCATCTTCAGCATTTTTCTACCTCGCCCACTAAGATCGAGGTTGAATCTCCCCATCATGTGGCCTAAAGCACGCTACAAAAAACTCGGAAACTCCTTTATCAAGTACTGCCCTTAGCTCAGTTTTCCTATTATCTTTCTCTGTTATTCATGTAATGTGCTCATCGATTTATTTGAGACAATAAAGATAATTATATTATATCGTTGACGAAATGGTTTTGCGATTGTGACAAGATATGCAGATATGCAGCAATGATATTCTTATTTCTTTTACATTTATATATATCTTTTCATTTTAAAGGACCTTGCCTATGTCAGCACTATTCAAAGCATGTGGTGACCTTACTTTGTAAAATTCGTCCCTCATTACTGAGCGACTTAGATGTCTCATTTACCACAATTCTGCTACTCTAATCCATTAGTAATGTTAGAAATTACCTCTCAATGAATGATTTAAAGCTTTCATTCTCCCTTTGAAACAGCTGAAGATTCGGACATATTTCGAAAATTGGAACATGAATTCTCTCAACAACTTAATGTATTTGGTCTTCATGTTCTCTTACAGGGATCCGCTGCATCTCTACCTGAGTACCGTCTTCACGCCAACACGTTCACGATCCCGTGAAAGTTCATTGTCGAGACAGAACTCCACTTCCAGCCTTGCGAGTATTGTGGTCGCTGCTGATGATAGTTTGTGTCTGGGAGCGCCATCCGCTGCTATTCCAATGCATCTAGTTGCACAGTATGCCCTGGATAATCAGATATTGAGTGATGCTACACCCAATACGTAAGTTTTTGTTTTTATTCGCACATTTTGAATGAATTTTAAATTCTGACCGGCACGGGGAATATGCAGACGAATATTTGTTAATTGTTGTTAACTCCTATCTCTAACGTTGTACGTCTTTAATTTTCTACTGATGAACAAAAGCTTGATTGATAGCACCTCGATACTTCATGGAAATATCTTCAGGTTGCAGCTATAATCAAGTTCCTTCTCTATTAGGGTCAGCCCGTGATATCCTAATAAAGTTAGACAAAGCAAAGTTTTGCCAGCCTGAACTGAATCTTTACTATTGCATGCGTAATCCAGACGAATAATAGTGGTTAACAATGGTGAAATACTGGTAATATATTGTCAAACAATAGTGTTATCCTCAGGTTGGTGATTAAGATGTATTCAAAATATCAAGACGTACATTTCTCAAACAGAGAACACGGTGATGATAGCATGAAGACTGTGACAATCATGAATACATACAAGTTAAGTAGAGCATAATGACAGCAAATGGTGCGATGATATGATGGTGCTGTACATTTAAAAGAATTACAAGTGATAAGACAGTAGAGGGAGAAGAACGACATTTGTATCATAATACGAATAACATTTGGTCAATCAGTGCATGAATCAAATGGAATGTAATTGGAGGTCATGAATACATATTTATCAATGTAAACGGCCTGACATCATATTCAGTTTTTTTTAATTTATGGCATCCGAAAACACAATTCACTCCTAGTTAATAATTCCTATTTATTAAGAGGTCGGGAACAAGATTTTTGTGAAATAGCATTATGCATTTGATCAAATGATACGCACATGCAATACGGAGTAATTTTAGATTTCAAAGAGTCCTACCTGAAATGGGGCATGCCATCCGTAGAGCAAACTTGTTAACGCACTGTGTGTTCCAGACCTCGTAAAGCGTTCGATTATCTCATCCCCATTCTTCCGGATTTCGCTTGCAATTGAAGACTTAATCTGGCTGGTAGAACTATGCTTCATCTAATTTCATAGAATATCGCGTGGGTGACTCTAATGGAGAAAGAACTTGATTATAGCTGCTACCTGAAAATATTTCCATGAATTGTCCTAGTGCTATTAATCAAGCTTTCGTTGATCAGTACAAAAATTAATGACACATTACGTCGGAGATAAGAGTTGAAGAATAAGAAAATTACTTACTAAATATCAACATTAAAATATTCACTGTTGGCATGTGCTTTGCGATATTTCAAACGGTGTTCGTGAAAAGCCATGCAGCAAAGAAACAGAATTTCGATTTTTAGTTTCATCAAAATATTTTGGATGAAGCTTAATCACATATTACACGTGTTAGCATTTTCCTAATTTGATTTTAAAGTTAAAATTACATGCTTCCTAAAATAATCGAGCTCTGACCGAGTAAGAGATCAAAGCGACATTGAGAAAAGTTACTGTAAAGTGAGTGAATTCTTGTGCATAATCACCTTTCGAAAAGGGTTTAGAATAATGTCGTGGATGAAGGTTGAATACAAGAGTGGCCACCCTTTTGGTGATATACAATTAAGACAAGATATAGTCGCAAATTTAGATTCAAGTGACACAATGTTCAAGTCACAAGCAATTACATTTTATTGTAGTACACGAAGCTGAATTGAATTGATTGAATTGACTTACATTAACAATAGAAAGTAAGACAATTTTTTGCAAGTACAGTACAGGTATGTTCAATGCTGTGTATGTCATATTTACGAAAAAGTGCAATTAATTAGCTTTTTTATGAATACAGATCTTTTATTTGTAACAAAGACGTAGCAACATAATAAGGGTTTGACAATAATCTTAGTTGAGCGCTTCATTTAGAACATATAATTAGGTAGGCCAACTTATCCTGCATTCATATCATTAACGAGCCTAAATAAAATTAAAGGGTCTGTAAACTAATTCTGAAAACTTAATTCCATTTTCACAACTAAGATAGACACTTTGAGGTAGCTTTACTGTGTAATAGTGTGATGTGCAGTTATAATGTGTACATGCTGGCTCACTTGAATAATGACTCTAATACACGAAATGACATTTTAATAATACATGTGTATTGAGGCTTAAGCTGATTAACAAAAGCACAAATTAACGACATACACATGCACAAGGTAGATAGTATTTTATAGATGGACTTTAAATTTGCACAATGTGCACTCAGGTAGGTCAGAATTTTAGAGGAGATTAGCTTACAACCTAACCCACTTCATTAGTGTGGAAAACAATTGAGCAGCAACTATAATTGTGAAAAATTTTCTTACAGTCGTTTTTAGCTGATGGGAAATGCATGCGATCGACCCTCAACTCATCTTTCAAATAACATTTATCTCGCAAAAATATTGTACTTATGTCATCTTATAGCATTATTGTGCTTGTAATATTTACCATTTGTAATAGAAGATTATTCTGTATCGGTCGATTCGTATTTTTTGGTATATCCGAGAATTGTGGACACGCTCGAATTTGCAGCCTTAGGAGCACTGCTGTCAGTTTGAATCGACTACAAGGCAAGGCGTGTAGTGGGAGAAAAGGAGAAAAGTGGTCTTGTTGTTCTTAGATGACACAACACCATTAGCCACTGACTGATGACAAATGCATTGTAGCAGTTGCAGCTGATTACAATATTGCAAAGCTTGGCTCTGCACTCTGTGACAATGATTCCTGAGGGGCCCGCAACTATGCCATCTTTCATTTTCTTAAATGCCTTCTCTACCATGGCGTTAATGAAACTTAACATACTACTGACACACTAGCTAAATAGATGCACTTGGTTTGGGATTGAGTATATAATATGTGATGGGTTAGCTCTGTTGGTTATCTGCCGCACTTCGGCAGATTATTTCAGAGAGTCGAGTGCTCGATTCTGTCCACATCGGGATGTACTACTGCTCTCACTGGAGGTTATTTACACATTGTGAGAGTTTCAAATGGGTGAAGGTACCCCCCCCCCACCCAACTTCCTAATATGGCTTCGTGCCTTGCTTTGGGGAGGAAATGAGCAATAAGTGAATTAGCACAAGGCATTGTTTCAGGCACGATTAAAAAATCATCTATCTGCAAAACACTGTTTCCCATCATGCTATGCAGATCTGTATGCGACCATCAATATAAAAGCACTATACTTAAATAATTTACATGTACATTAATTTAGATGATGTGGAATTGCAATGATAATCTTGCATACTTCTCACTGAACTTTCTTTGAATGTGTACATTAAGACAATTCATCGCTCGAAAGTCACGTTCATCTTGACACATCTCCATCCCACGTCAATCATTGATAAATTAATCTGAATTAAGCATAGTCAGTTGACAACTACTCGACTGAAAAATTGGTGAGATCAGAGTACGGTTGACATATTGCAGCATGAACATTGAAACTCTCAATGTCTTTTTATGTGGAAGTACGTTGACTTGTTTATATTGATGAGTCAGAAGCTACTCCTTAAAAAAGCAAAGCGTGGTGAAGCATTTTACCATCACTACAATAATTATCCTATGCATGCATTATTTCTTATTATTCTTATATTTTCAATTCTTTATAGGCCGTGAATCGACCTTTAACGATAACAGATAGTCACAAACGATGATATCATAAAGAAATTTGAAGTGGAGCAGTTCTTGAATATATTTTCGTATCGCAGTTTTTCTAGCTCATGCTAAGAAATAATTTTACTCTGAAATCTCCTCGAAGAAGCGTAAATGACACTGTCCACGGTCACCATCTAAATGATGTAAGCATAGTTCATTGACTTTGAATCTATGAGTCGCATAATTTGTTTATTTCCGAGATGATGTTGCTATAGCATCGTCTTGATGGTGATGAAGCCGTGAAACAACATCCCACTATCCATCAGCGTTTCAAGAGAAAGTAGTTGTCAATTATTCCACTGCCCTTTTGAATTAGAATTTTGCTCTTTTGGTTCAGAGATTGAAAATGACCATGAAGATACTCTTCTCTTTATAGCATCATATCACCTGAATCTTAAATGGCATCAGCTACTATCAATGAAAGTATTATCGATTCGAACCTGTTTGATTCGGTCGATATATCAAATAACAAATCTTTCATATTTTCTAAGATGATGGTCAGTAGAACAGGATATGCTCACAGGAAATTACCTCATTTCATGTCAATTGCTCAAGAGTTTGAAATTAGATTTATGAGAATTTATCATCATTACAAGCCAATCGTTTCACCCTTAGCAACCTCACACCGAATAAATTGCTGTTTCATTAATCGAAAATCATATATGAATGGCTATGAAATCCTCGCGCGGTCACTCGGTCAAATGGTAAGCGTGCTTGACATTTTGTCTTCATTGAGATTTTCACATGACACAGAAACAATTATATGTGGAGGCGTTTCATATAGTGAAATATGACGTAAACACAAATGTAGCTAGCTGCACAGAAAGTTCGGGTAGAAGCAAATAACTCATATTTCAAATGTTTTCGAGATTGCATTCTAATGAGTGTAGTTCTTTTATTAAACCATTTAATTACTGCTTACTTAAAATCTTACCAGGAATGTCATTCTTTCTAAATTATGCATCAATTATCATTACGACCATCCAAGCGGTCTATATTGCGGTAGATGATATTGCGACGTAGATAAATTCCATTACATCATTACTTTTGTGCTCGAACATCTGCCTAATTCAAGGTACTGTGTCCGAAGAACGTATTCATATTCTTCTGCAGTCTATCTTGCAGCACATATTTCGTCAAAGTCAGCCCTTGTCGATTTATTGGTCAACATCAGATCTGCCATTACATCGTATTTCGATTTTTCACTATTGTTGGATCTATGAACTTAAATGACGGTGTGTAATGTCAGTAAAGCAACAATCTAGAAATTATTTATGCTTACAGTTTGCAGACAAAAGCCTCAAGGTTATTATTTATGTTTAGTTACACCGTTATATTATTATTATTGTGTTGCCTGCCGATTTGTTTTTATTCATGAATCGAACATTTCATTTGGATAAGGTCAGATAGTAACTTTATCAGAAACAAATGACAAAATATCAGATATTTATTTTGTACAACGATTTATGAGCTCCCATCAACCGCTATGCTGTTCATATAAATGTAAAGATATTTCTTGTTGGTGTTCCATTCGGTTTTTTACATTCTCTACGACCGCAACCAGTCCATCCCCCACCCCCTATAGTCATGCACACTTGAGCCGCGTAAAATGTGCAATCAACACTGATAGTCATTATGGAAGATGAATGATGTCCTTTCAGGAAATCGTGGGCAAAAGATAATTATAAGTGACTTTAATGACAGATAATAACGATTTTGAAGAACGCATTGATTGTCACTCTGAAATAGAATATCTTTTTTTTATGTGAGGAATCTTACATAACGGTTAGTAGAGCAGGCCCATTAATATTAATCTTTTTAGAGTGCATGAGGTTATATCTTTACTCTTCAATTGTTGATGGAGATTCAAATTCCAGCAGCAACAGCAGCAATAGATTTCTACAGCAGTGGATGGTAAATTTTCTTCTATTTCTGTCTTGTGGTTAGATACTTTTTGGGTCATGAAACTGTCACTGATTAAAGATAGAAAGGGAAAATGATGATGGGAATTGTGGAGCGATTTTTGTATGTGACAGATATTTACAGTAATGAATGCTTTCGTCGATGCCTCACATGCTGATTTTAGCGGTTATGTTCCTTTAAGAGAGAATCATCTCGATGTTTTGAAACATCATCATGTACGTGATCTATGGCTTTCTATAAATAGAATAGAAAGGATAAGACATTTCAGAATTTGTTTACAGTTCGTTTTCGTCCGAGTAATACTCCGCGCATGATGTTTCATTCAACTAACTGCTTAAGATTCCTCGCACAAGAGAAGTATGCAACCCACCACAACTGCAGCCAATAATCACGCGACAAAGCTCACAATTCATTCCTTAATAGAATGTTTACAAAATCTTATATCAGCAGCTAGAGTATTCTTCAACCTGTTTGGCTGTGAGCTGTTCCTCCATCCGCTCTCAAGACCGAGTGATCGGCGCTTCCAAAACACCCGAACACCTGAGGACATCGAACTTTCCTGGCTGGATTGATCAGCACCACTGGATTGATCATAATTACCACAAACATCACCGCCAACAAAACACTATACTACTTCAGACGATCATAGATCTAATTCACACAAGCTATTATATTTCAAGCATGTGAAACCGATGCTTTTTAATGTTTGTTGGTAAGCAATTTTTTTTTAATTCTGCAAATTCAAAGATTTTGTGTATTACCTTGTCATCATTAGATTTCGACATCTTAGGTGAATATTTTTGTCATTTTTTGTTATTTTAGGCGAGTAATTTTACAAATTTAGGTTGTGTATTTAGGTGAATCAAGATCCATTAAAATATCTAGATTCATTGAGAGCAACTAATTTGTAAATAAATACCGCGACAATAATCTGTGTATAAGTTTAAAAAAGAATTAGAGAACAGAAAATGACAAGTAAGTCCTAGATTTAATCGCGATTCGGAACGATTTTATTTCTAGCTATAACAAGTGCACAGATCTAACATTAACTAAGTATATATGTTTCAAAATGTGTATTGGCAATTCAATTTTACAATAGTTTATGAGTCAAACAGAGCAAAATAACTCGTATTTCAAATGGAATATAAACTCTTATAAATGTGTATAAAATAATTAGAAACTATGGCCAGAAACATGTGGCACTGCCCATAAACACTCATCAATGTCTTCATTATTCCGATTATAAAAGTAATTCTTTACCACGATTTTCTCAATGTTTTCCAATGTGAGTAGATGAGTCAATCAAATAGCAAGTTTTTGTTGTAAAGACAATATTTAGGTGATTTAGGTTTTTTACAAAATATCCGGAATTCAGTTAAAAAATCATTTCAGGTGATTCGCCTAAATTGTCGTTGTCTAGTCATCATGATTAATAGAAAAACTCTGGTCATGTGATGGTTAAGTGTGTTAGCGTTTCAAAGTGATTTACTCATGAATGATAAATTAATCACTTTGTTAAGGAAAATCTTATCTCTGTTAAGATTCTACTGCAAAAGACCACCATCGACGAAATCTAAACATGGTGTTGAGCTCCTTATTATCTTGTTTACATTTGAGAGCAAATTCCGTAGTTTGTTCTCAACCAATTGTAAAGAGCGTCATAAGGTCATGCACACGTTATGATATACACCTGAAACTTTCAAGTTTTCTATTTCGTGTGAACATTTTTGTAGCAAGATTCTATTTTGATCGACACTAGGTCAAGATATATTCAAGTACAATTTAATAGATACCGCAGCAATTTTTGAGATGCTTCGTTGGCTTGTACGTGCGTGTTTTTTAACATCCTGGCGCTCTTACTTTTCATGACATTTTCTGTGTTTTAATGTACTTGTATTGATCCATAACTTTATCGTCTAAATCTGTTCATCGAACGAATATTGTCGCTATATACTTGTGTCGTAAATTGCAAATTGATCTTTCTACATCCCTTTAAGTTTGAAGTTTGAGCATTACTTGATTGCGCTTCATTTGCAGCAGTGGTATGTCTACCTCAGTGGGCACCAACTGGCTCTCATCTATGGAGTCTGTGAAGCCTTTAGGGACTGGCGGAATGTCCGGATCTCGGTCGAGCGGTAATATTCATCAAGCAGTCAGTGCTACGCTACCTGCCAATCTCGGACATCGAGGCAGCACCGCAGGCCGCTTGGTTGAAAAACCCGTCTCACAGTCTGACGTGAGTAATGATGTTACGAGCTTTACCTGGTGCGAGTGTGATATGCTTAATATAACACTCAAGTGACTAGGCCAGATTTATTTTTTCATAGTAATACATAAAGATGCTTTTATCTTAACCAACAGAAATTACTATGTGTGCGCATTGAGTGAAGACTTTTCCCAGAATAGAGACAAATAATACTACACTTCAGTAGTAATAATAGAAAATGGAATAGTTAAAATTCTATATTTTGCCTTGCAATTGCTCCGCGCATGAAGGCTTTATACACCATTCAGGAGTTCAAAATTCTCAGCTTTCAAATATACTATTTAACCAATTATGCACTCGTGTCCGTTATCGTTCTTTCTGGACAGTGGTCGGAATAATGCAAGTAGATCGCCCCATCTACAAATCGAATGATAATGAATCAGGTTCTAGGAGAAAGCGTATTTTCTTAGTATTGTTTTGATGAATGATCATATTGCTCGTTGAAATCGTTGAATGAGGAGAGAAATTGTGATGTCATTAACATCTCGCAAATTCAGATGACTCCTTAAGCAGTGCATTCGATAATGACAGGCCATTTTGTAAACCAAACACTTGATATTCGCAGCTCCTAGCTAATTATGGCAGTTTGGTTTCTATTAGAATCCCTGCAATTTAAGGAGCAAA
This sequence comes from Prostheceraeus crozeri, assembly GCA_907163375.1. NCBI lineage: Eukaryota > Metazoa > Platyhelminthes > Polycladida > Euryleptidae > Prostheceraeus > Prostheceraeus crozeri. The sequence goes on from CAJQUW010005195.1 coordinate 132,538, forward strand.
AGTGCTTCAAACTCATTGACACATGAGTTCCTGCATACATAGAAGTTAGTTAAAAGAGCTAAACTGAATGCACCTGACATAGTAGATGAAAACCATGCATTTTGACAGTCAATCTGATTTTATCTGCATGACCGAAACTTGGGGTAGTCTATACTTGGGAAACTGGGATGAAAGCTATAATGATGACATTTTCAAATTCCTAGCTGCATAGTTGTTCTGCGTCGATGTGGTCTGCCGCTTCAAAATCTTCAGAAACAAGCCTATACTAGCAAATTTTTTCTATGGCCTCCTCCCTTCCTTACATAAGATATGTGTAATCTGTGAATTTTAATATTTCTGATTTATAAGCTTTCTAGCATTATGTCCGATCGTGCAATGAAGTTCGTTGTCTAATCAAGTCAAATCAAATATGCTCTTAATAAAGATTTACCTCAAGACTCGAGCTGAGGGTGCTTGCAAATGATGTAATAACCTTTTTAATAATGATGCATAATTGTCAGGAAACCTCCCATTCATATTGGCAACATTGTTGTTCTTGCAATCTTTACATTTCAGTCAATGACCTCCTTAGTGTCAGCCTGTGGGCGATCCCGCCGTCCTACTCGTCTTGCCCTCTGTATCCTCATGTCACCGTTCCCTATGGAAGAAAAAGCGGCGGCGGAGAAGTTCCTATCCGATTTTTTTGCCAACGCAGCGCTTTGGCAATTCCTCTTCTTCGCTTTGTGTAGGGAGGTGAGTTTGATAAGGAGCAGATGTGAATCAATTTCTTCTGGTGTTGCTTCTTTGCAATCGATCATTGGCTCGAAAATATTATTTGCTGTGAAGTTCTGATGATCGCTAATTTTCTCATGGAAATAGAATTTCTTAAGATGCTGCTGATGTTGTTGAGGAAAGATCACAATGTTTATTATAAAAAGTAGATGAAATAATAAAGCTCGACGCCCCTTTGCTGAGTGAAACCAAAAGGAAAATGTTAAGTATATGCTGCGATAACTGATCATAATGATTTCAGAGTGCCAGTTCGCCTGAGCAAGGAATATAAATGTGTTCATTTAGCACATTCCTTGTCGGCCGTACAGGCTGCGTTTCACCCAACAAGCGCTCGTCAGTACGTCTCGTAATGTCCCAAACTAGCATATGATGTCTAGAATGGCTGAATAAGCTGAAGTACTGCACAGAATGCTGCTCTGCGTTTATTTATTCTGGCTTTGCCATGCGGCTGATAATCACAATGATTTCTATTATATGCCCATCCGAACTGGCACTAAATGCACTAAACAAGTATATCAGCGCTCAGGTGTGGCTCGAGCTCGACATGCTCGTCACAGAATCTACTTTAATAGCTACTTTGATAGTGTGAGTATATTGGAATGGATGACTATTTGGAGGAAACGAGTTATGAAGGAGGCGTTGTGAACCAAAAACTGGACTCTACCAATTTTATGAAGCATTCCTTGGACAGGCTTGGTCTTTCTGTTTTTCCATCATTGCTTCTCAGTTGTTGTTCAGTGTTGTTTGTTTGTTTTCAGTATTACTAACCTCCACAGCATTATTTTGTTAGGTTATTTTCTTCTATTCAAAAATGCTAACAGAAGTTAGAAAGCGAACTATTGAAGTGATTTGAATAAAATGTACTTACTCTTGCATGCAAGGCCCGCTCCCAGCGGTGGATGAACTCCACAGTGTTATAGCAGTGTTATTCAGTGTATGTGTGCAAGAGAAAATATGTTTTGTATTGTGCGGTCTTGATTTGCAGAGGCGGCAAAGAGCAGATGAAAGGGCAGAGGTCTATGTTGTGTAAATATTCTTTCAGAAGGTTGATCTGTTGGCACCGAGTTGTGCGAGCGTTCTGTGTACGCCAGTCGAGTGTTCGTTTTTATGAACTGTTGGGGGTGCGTTAGTGACTTCTTTCTTTTGGCTGTATACTAGCTGTGTACCGATGTGGCGAGGGTGCGCTTGTTTGAGCAGATCCTTTGTCACCAGTGGTTGTGAGTAAAGAAAGATGTGATGTACTTTCTAATGTTGAAGATGGATTTTTGTCGTCTATGGGGAAGCGGTTGTCGCATGAGGAGATGGAGTGATGTTGACTTCTTTGCTTTATTTTGAAACTATTTTGCGTGTGGTGTGATGTGTTCAGCGATAAGGAGGACATATGTTTCGTCATGTAGGTGTGTGTTTGTGCTGCGTTTGCATCCTTTGGCGATCCTGAGCACTTTGTTCTGTACTGCTCGTAGCTTGTCGATGTTTCTGAGATGATCGGTGACCAGACGATGGATGCTTATTCCAAGAGGGGACGTGTGATGGCCTTGTAGGTGTCTGTTGGAAGAGGTATCGTTCATTGTTGTTGATTTGATGTTGTGCGGTGGTTGTGGAATGTTCTTTTTTTGGAGCAGTGTTTATTTGAAAGCTGAACATGTGAGTTCTCGAATGATGTATGTCACGTTGATGTGCGAAACGATTGGAAGTAATGAGAATCGATCGAGTTTCTGCATCATTTAGGTGGTACGATTTAAAGATGCGATTTTAGATTTCTGTTGTGGAAATTTCTGTTATGTGAGCAATCTCACAATTTTCTGGTTTTCCTGATAATTTGACTAGTTCTAAAGACATTAATAATTGCTTAATGTTTATGTCTGTTTAATGTGATGTTTAATAATTGCTGTCATTTGTTATGCACCCCTGTGCAGTCACTACAAGTGTTGTGTATGTGTAATCCCTACATCTTACTACGAATATGCTCGTAAATGTGTGCTACGTAGCCCTTATGTGTATGTTTATGTTAACTTTTCAGAATAATCGATAAGTGTATTTTATTCTTTATTTTCACTAAACGATGACTTGCAATCGATGTCACCAATTATTTACTATCACCGAATTTACAAATGTGCAAAGATGTGACTTGATGTCATAATTGCAATGGAACGCAGTCAATCGGTTGCTGACTTTTGCAGGTGACGGATTTATTGCTCAATATTCGACATCCACCAGTCTCAGAAGTATGGCAGCTTCTAACTCGATTTCGGGAAAGCGCCGTGCAAGTGGCTGCTGGACCTCGTCTCTCTTGTCCAACATGGCTCTCACTTGTGGCAGCATTACCCATCCGATCGCAACTTATGCGGAGATTTGCCTTCGACTGCCTACGAACCGCAATCGTTCTCCTCAATACCAAAAATACGGCTTTGTAAGTAGAACAAAAACATAGATCAAGTAATACCAAGGGTGCACTGAATGATGATTTCGATATTTGGTTTTCAGTAGCCGAATAGTTCAACCGAATGAACCCTCGAAAATATTTAAGCTATTTGCTAACCAGCCCGCGCTTCTTTCTTTCAATATTATGTTGTTTACTCTGATTAACATTAAGTTACCTGAAAGTTTGCAATCCTTATGTCTAGTGAGAAATGTGATATTTTGATGTGACGTCGAGTAGTTATTCGCACATGCAAGAACTGTATGAAAAATGGCGAACAAACATTTGTGTATGCAAAGTATGTGTATTAGCATTTGTCCACTAGTCGTTATCAATTATCAAGCCTGTTTTAATCCGACTTTATCCCCGACTAGCGAGGGTAGCCAAACTCACCTCGTCGTGCAGCAATCACATCACAACATTCCTCTATTTGGACTTATCCGAGACTTCATCCGTCTTTAATCCAGCTTTATTCACTCTTCAGCATGCTTCTGCCAAGTACATTTCGGTCGTGCTTGCCTTTTCGGTCCCTAAACTTCAAAATGAAAGTTTTTCAGAGGACACTGACAGTTTCCCCTCAGGCATGCCAATGCTAGCGGACCCCATTCACCTTAGTCAAGATTCCAACGGTTTCCTTAGCATGTCTATTTATACGAGTACATTTGTTTTCTTTTCTCTATCAATTCTCGCCACATACATCTATGTGCTTTAACATCGTCCTGTCCGCTCTCCTGAGAATATTCATCTCATTATAAGCACCATGTCTCGCTGTCATGCTGGTCTAACGCTACTCCAGTACATTGTTCCATTAATTTTTGATGAGTATCTCCTCTCAAGTAGCAAATCACCGACATATCGAAATTTTGTCCATCCAAGTTGACTTAACTCGTCCGGCATCAGAAGATAAAAATTAGTGCAAACACTATTGATTCAATACTCTACACTTCTGCTATCCGTCACCAGATTTTGAAAATGTCAACAATATTTTCTTAATAGCAATGCGCGGCTATGGACCTAATTGATAAAATGCTAGAAATAAAAATGCATACATTAGGTGTGATGAATGACCAATTGATAGAAACGATAGAATACTGCATCACCGGTACCTCCAAGTGATTGATCGGCCCTGATCGAACCGTCAGTCCAAGCAATGATGTCGACAGTTGTGTGGCCATTGTCGCCAAGCGTTTTCTTCGGTCGACGCGTTGACTCCGATGTCATCCTCAAGCGATTGGCGAAATTACCGTTACATCCTTCACCGTGAATATCTCACAGATTTTGAAGGAAATAATTACTATAAATAGATTTTACGACAATTAAAGACTTCGTGAGAGTTGACTTCGAATAAAAGGTTATCCTCCCACATGAACAAATGCGATTCTTCGTATATCTCAAGGCAATTCGACGTGTGGCAGTTCGGGAGATCAAACGAAGCATTGAGCTAATGGGAACATTTGTGCTCAAGTTGTGTTACTTCACGCACTGTGCATATATTATGAACAAATTTTCATACGCTGAGTTGTGCATTTTCTTCGTTTAATATCATTCTCTATTACTACTCGTAATAAGTAACAGACATTCAAACGACCAAATATTATCATGGTCACAGTTTTTAAATTATTTCTTCAATAAGATTTAACTCATATCTACCCCTCTTGCTATATAATTGTAAAGATATATTCTGCTACAGTTCTGGGCCATATATTGCGCAATAATTGATAATTGTCTGTGCTTTTGAACACAGGTGGGCCTATTACTCACTTTGATGGCGTTATATTTACATACGCACTTTTAAATATATAATAGCAACAACATATCGCTGCATTTTTACTTCTGCTCGATCCACCCGATAATTAAGTTGGGACAGCCTTCGAACATGGAAGCTCTCGTTCGGTTTTGTCATTCTTACAAAGGAAGAGGTTTATTGCATCCTTTAGATATGTAGAATATTGCTACAATCTGGATTTTGCTACAATTTATATGGAAACACAAGTGATATTTGGTTGATGACGACGGATTTTGCATTGAAATGCAAATTCCAGTAAGTAATGCCTAGTCTGGTGCTAAGAAAATGCTCAAATATTTAATCAAACTATCCGGTGTCATTTTTTGTTTCATTTTTCATGAAGACCAAAGTGAGTAGGCCTACAATTTGCGAAAATCAATCTATTTTGTATAGGAGCATTTGCTTTTGACCTCCTTTTTGAATATAAATGAAGCAACTAGATTGAGTCATCCAAATGCATTCATCGAGATTTACGTAATCCAAAAGTATGGCATTGTTCTCGTCCGTTGATGTTTCACGACAGGTGCATAATGACCTCAGGTCATCAACATGATGCAGATTTACGCCAAAATACTAAGTTTACTATTTGTCGTACTACTCTCTTACCAAACAGTAGTGAGTAACAATTAAAATTAAAAGTAACATTAAAAAAGAACAAGCACTCTCTTAAGAGATTTTATCCGCATTGAAAATTTAGAGCAGAGAATAATTTACTTGTTAGTTTTTTGTATCGCACTTTTGCGATACGGAAGTCAAAATTGAATCACAGCTTGAATATTTTGTGTCGCAGTTTTAAAAAGCTCGTGAAAAATCTACAGTCACTCTGTTAGTCAAAATTGTGCGATAAATGAATATAGTGTTCATTTTAACAGAACAAATCTTGAAATACAAGGAAATATCGAAGTGTTTGTCGATCGTAACAAAGTCAATTATTCATTGCATTGTTAATATTCGGTATGCCTACGTTAACGCCGACCGTACGCACAAATATGACACAACAGTGATGCTGTAGTGCAGAGAAAGCTTGTCAGTCTGTAGCTTAAACACTGTTTTCAGCCTAATTTGTGGAAAATTTGAATTTTCAATGCGGATAAATTGCGGGTTCAATTCCGTATCGTTTCGGAATTGAAACCGGTTCTCCAAAAATGAGTGCCGATTCCGGTACCGGTACCGAATTGTATCATACCAGATTTCACATCAAAAATAAACTGAAGGCATAAAAGTTAGATAGGGATTTTCTTGTGTAGGCCTACTCAGTTGTCAACAGTCCGACTCGGTCATCAGAGATCTATCTCTCCGAACTGCATCAGGCTTATGGGCTCCTACCACCTGTTTGATAAAAGCAATATCTAAAGGCGAGAATAATGTGAAACTTCAATAGTTTAGTGTTTAACGTTAATATTCCTTCAAGAAGCTTCCATCGCATTCCGCTCTCTGTCGCAATTTAATATTCTACTTAGCAATTTCCTCTGAAATCATTATTGACTATAGAACTAACCTCGGTAGAATGTAGACGATTTTTCTCAACATTTCGAAATTTTTGTCGAAAGATAAGATCAAGTCAATGATCAATCGTTCAATGCGCTTGAGTTCTCGAAACAAAACTTCATCTGATAACTGTGTAGGGTTACTGGGTCCCAGGAAGCGATCATTTATGAGTGCTCTTGTGATAATATGTGAGGTAATTGTTAATTAGCATGTTCTTTACTAAATAAATAAATCTTATGAAGAAGTTTCATTTTAAGCTATCTTCATAATTAACACGCAATTCGTATTACAGTTGTACTCTTAATACTTTCGAAGTTAATAACTGACCATGTCAGTCAGAGCATAGATAGCAATTTGAATCTACGAAATCTGATGCATTATTCGCTTCCGTCAAATCAGTGGTATCGGATCTGGTTCTTTGAAATTCGGGAATTTGTGATAGCCTACTGGGAGAGTCCGCCTTATGAAATTAAACTCAAGCGATCTTGAATACAATTTCAATGACATAATGCTGTAAGCGATGGCCAGTGTTGTCAACTGAGTTTTTACTTTACCGAGTTAACTGAGTACCAAGTTTTAAATTCCATGATAAAAAACTAAGTTACGTAACTGAGTTCATTTTTCATGAAGCTATGTATACTGCGTTTTAATGGAACCGAGTTTTGTGAAAGTCTAACTGGGTATCGGAAACTCTGTTAACTCGGTTAAATTTGTCCAACGACTTACCGCTGCATCGTAGAAGTGAAGCATTCTAAATGCGAGGGAATACACTTCTTGAAAGTCTTGGAACAAAGTAGACACGATTAGGCTTGCTTCTACACTTCATTTTTGCTCTCAGGCCTTTGAAGCCTTGCTTTTGAAATGTATTTGCTTACTCTTTCATGAAAACGTAATTGATAACTGTGCCTCAGTTCATATTTATGACAGATGCTATTTCAATTACTGTTGCTGGTTGTGATATCATGCTTGTTGCATCAGTCTGTAAAGAAATAAAAATTAATTCATGCTTTGGAAAATTACTACAGCCCTAATGCAAAGTCATGATGTGCGAGGAAAGAGTAGAAAATGGGTGTAGTGATTTCGGAATGGGAAATTCGATTGAATAATATCTCAATTTACAATTTTAGGTTCGGGTATACCTATGATATCGACTTAGGGTTTCTAGCAACTTCATCCTCAGGTAAAATATTTGGCTGGAATTCCTCGTTGGATTTAATCTCAGGCCTAATAAATTCTAGTTGACCTACTAAATAGACATTTCATCTATAAGCCTGTAGATAGGCTACCTGCAAAATATTTTACGTTATCAGGCTATTAACTTGATTATGTATTATTATTTTTGCATAATGAATAATTTCGATCATTTTCACTGAATTGATCTCCTTTGAACTTGAATCCCAAATTATTTTTGGAAGCCTGTTCACTTATATCAGTCTTTTTCGTAGACTTATGAAACTTATGAGACTTATGAAATGCTCGAAAGCCTACTGCGTCTGCTATCAAACAATGAAAATGAAATCAAACAAACCAAGACTTCTGACATGCTTAACAATGTATAGACTGTAGATTACACAACAAACAATCTTCACAAACATCTATCAAGCGCAAGACCAATTAGGTGGTCTGTGGTAAGAACATGCCGAGGTACTTGTATTTCCTTTCCTAAGTCCCCATGCCTCAACTATTTATCATTAGAGTAGATGGCCTACCACAAAAATAGCCCAAATTTTACATGGGCTAGAAGTCACTCTAACTTCCCTCTTGCGAAAATTCAGATCAGCTCCTTTGTCATTTTACTTTTTAATTCTCTCTTTAACATCTCTGTTTAACTTAGAGGGCATGTATCTAGTGGTAAGATGATCCATCCTCTTCCATTGAACATTGATGAAAAAGCTATCGATTAAGGCGCTTATAACATGCATGTATACTTTCATAATCAATTCCTGATGACTTAAGCCTATTAGTGCATTTCTCTTGTGTGACCGAGTTAACCGAGTGTTGTTGGAATATTTTACCGAGTTTTAACTGAGTTTAACTTAACTTGGCTAATTTCCGGCAAACTCGGTTAAGTGAATTTTACCTGAGTTTCTTGAAAAACTCATATTTTCCCCCTCACATTCAGAGAGGCCCCAGATTTCATTTGAATCATCTGGAGGAGGCTCCATTCCTGGTAAAAGGAAAATCATCTTTTATTGTTTGAGCGCTTTCAATAAGCCCGGCGCATTGTCTTCTGATAGCAATCACTTTGATCACTTCACTTCTTTCTTCTTTCTTCATCACTTCATGAATTGTAATGTGATGAAATTGTAATATTTTGTAATGCATGCTATATGAGTTTATTTTTTTCAGTTTTCTATCAACAATATTGACATCGGTGCTTACTCACCACTCCACGTGGGTCCGCTGCATCCGCGGATTGAAAAAGAATGATGATAACTCGTGTTGTTGTCGATTTGGTGAGTTTTATTGCACATTCGCTTATTGTCCATTAAAGATCACGTTTTGCGTAACTGAATCATAATATCGCTTAGGGTATTGATGGCAAAAATCACTTTTCTTTACGATATTCCCGGTCTGTGACCTGTATTAAAAACCCAAAAAGTACCCCTTTTCTAGCAAGAAATACGAATCATGATGCCTTTTTGTATTTTTCTTTCTGACCTGATCGAATTTCAGTATCAATTTGGAGCCAAAATTGACATGTAGAAAAAAGATAGCCTAGCGCTTGAAAGCAGTCGTTTTTTATGAAATTTTGAAAGTCATCTTTTAGAACGCCTGGTGTAGCTTCTGTATTCTAGTTACTGTTTGAAATCACAGATGTGACCCGCTCTAATATGTAGCAACACAATTATCATAGGTATTACTGGCAACAAGAATATACAAAGCTGTGAGATCTGTTCTTTTTACATTTTTAAAAATTGTTTCCCGTAACCTTTCCCTGGAGCTATGCAGCTTCGTCATACATGCCAGATATCCATTGAAATTTATGTAAGAATTCCTTTGTACCAAACTAAAGCAGCATACAATGTTTCATTGTGTAACTAATATGCAGAAAAAGGCTAGTCGCCTCTAAAAATCTAAATTTTGAAGATACCGGTATCCGAATTTTAAAAGCAAACAAATTTATAGAAAAAGCTTTAAATCTGGTTGATTTTTCATCGGAGGCTTATATTTCAGATTTGGTGTTTTCTGTTGCATAGGAAACATGTATCCGAAAAATAAGATACAAATGTATATGACGATATATAAATACAAATGTATGAACGTATGAACTGATTGTTATGATAACAACCGTCTAGAAGTCGACACGAATCATCTTGTTGCACTGCCACTATCAAACTTACTAGCAGTTAAATAATTGTGCATCAATGTTGACCATATTTGAAGTTTAAAGTTTACCAACTTCTAGATAGAAAAGTTGGCTTTTCTTATTTTTAGAGCCAATATCAAACTCTTGAAGTCTGTATAACTGGTGTATGCGCAAACGAGACGGGAGATTGCTTGCTTGCATTATGATGAAAATATGCTGATTTTAGAAACAGTCCTATTTTAGAAAATTCCAAAGCACTGCTTACGAAGTTAACAAAACATTCGAGCTATTTTTGAGAATTCTGATATTGTATATCAACAACCCTGGTGCTTTGGAATTTTCTTTGTTTTACTTGAGCTTCCACTATCCATCGGATATTATGCGGAATACCAGCCCTACATCATCCGCGAAAGTTAAGTCGATATTCACACCGAGATGCAAATCCTGAAAGGGACATTTTTTGGGCTCAGTAGCATTATTTTTCATGTTTCAAATGTCCCAAAACGATTTTTTTGTATTACTTCAGATTCCTTCTAAATGGGTTCAACGCATGAACATATTGTGATTTGAGCAGAATTTGAGAAAGTTGCCGGCCATATAGTGAGGTGGTGTGGAATGACCCTGTTATACTAATACTTTTATGAGTAGTCTGGATAAGGTATATGCAATTCATGCAATTGTATATACTCACAGTCATTCTATGTTTTTTGATACGAAGTCACATGATCAGTGTACATGTACTTCATCTCAAATCGAATTGAAATATCTGAAACCACCGAATAATGCATATAATAAAAATTATTCGTAATTCTGCAGGTGTTCTTTTGAATGAAAGTAATTTTTTACCGTCCAATTGACTAAAATCAAAAATATTTCAGTAAATCGCATTAATAAATACAAAGCATTTTAAAGACTAAAGCATATTTTCGATCGGGTCAACCCCCTTGCGCAAGGTTGATGCTCAGTATTACACCGTCATCCACTTTTTTTAATGCACATCATTTATTTCACTCTTGGTGAAATGATAGCGTGTAAATTTGTGGTGAATTGCTTAGGTAATCTTTTATTTTACGAATACTGACAGTTCATGCAATCATTGACAATTTTATAGATACACAAAATGTAACTCATAAAAATTTTACAAGTCGTGTTTCTTCGTTTGTCTATAGGTCGATCCTGTACTCCAACGCGTCAAGTTCACGATCTCTATGGAACTCTCTGTTGCGGTTTGACACGCATCGTAGTGACTGGTCGTGATAGACTGCTTGTTTTCACTCTGCTACATGTCCTCAGTTACTTCATTCGTTCTGGAATTATCCGAACTACCCCTTCACAAGAAGATGAGGATGGACCTCCGGACGATGTCTTACCCAGACCAGTAAGTTGATTCTTTCGTTGTAGATTAACGGGGTATTAGAGTCATTCGTTAGTTCAGAGGATGCACACAAAATTGATATGGCGCAAAGCAACACTTTCAAGGTGTACAGCACCTCATCGTCATGACCAATGGACATGCTATCACTATTCAATTTGGTACCCACTGTTTGCGTAGCGGCACTTCTACTGCAAATGTTTTTAAAAATGTAATTGAGGAATCATAAAATTGAAACTTATAAAAGCAATACACATCAACTATCAGAAACCTGAGCTTTTTCATGCTCTCTGAGACCTGAGGGGAATCCAAGAGACCCCCTTAACAAAGTCTCAGTTTGCTTGCTTACATTGGTATCAAAACATCAGTTAAATTAATTTTAAGTGAAACGATTATATTTATGTATATCTTTTGAGTGTCTTTCAGCCATCTTAGTGAACATAGTGGACAATGCGCAGTCACACAACTTTACTTTGGGGACTCTGGGTACAAGGTAAATTGTATAGGAGGCGGTTTCACAACGTTTGCTGTTTTAGTCAAAGTCTCAGATGGCTTATTTTGTTAAATTGATTAATTGCGGGTTGCAAAACCATTACACATGTTCAATGCTGTAAATTTATCAACCTCCGTCGAAAGTAGGCTTACGTGACTCATAAGTTTCAGAGTCATTGACTCTCAAAACATGTGTGGATGTCTCAAACTGAACACTTACCGCAATGGAATCGTCTATTTTTGGCAGTGAACCACAAACATAATGATAGGTTTCGTCTAGCAGCCTTTATTTATACCGAGCTATCCACATAGGTCATCCTATCACGCACAAAGATAGACTCGTGTGCGAGTCTTACAGCACAACTCACATGCAAGAGCATGATAGTACACAAAATGCACCTAGATAGACAAATGCAAATCATTCAGCACATGGTAGAAAATAGTTTTTGAAAGAAATTCTAGTGAGATTCGAGGAGTCTATGGACGCCTTTGGTAATCTGTCATACTTACTATACTAAGTGAGATGAAGCATCACATATAGAATCATTGTGAAAAATGATGATTTTACTTGGGAGTGGGTCATCGATATTTTAGAAAAATATAGGCTGGGGTCAAGTCTGTGAGGGATGAGAATTGAGAAAGATGAATTGGAAAATGAACCCAGACAGGAGACAGTTCATTTTAAATTGTGATTATAAATATTGAGAACAGCTATTATCAACTAGAGTTGCAACGCCTCAGATGCATGTGAATTTGACCAAGAATATGATAATGTATTTATCAGACATTTATATAAATCAAATTAGTTTTGACAGACCAGACCAGTCGCAAAATGAATGTTGGTCCCCATTTTAATCTTGCTATCTCCGGCACGTTTGTCAGTCTCTTATCCACAAGCAATTCCGACGAAGTTAATGATCAATTTTTTATTCTTTTCATTTCGAAAAAGCAGCGGACACAACAAAAAGTAGTGATGAGGCATCGAAATGTCTGATCTGGTTTACAAGCAAATGATGATAAACTGCCTCTAAAGATAGAGCGTTTGCATAGTTTTTCGCATCTGAGGTTCAAGTATGAAAAAAGCTTTCACCAGTCTTTTACGGCATTCGTCTCATGTTTGTTTCAATCTTTGACATCTGCGCATGCAAGTTAAATTTGTTACTCTTGATTATTTCATTCCAGTCTTCGTGTACTGCAGTCCCAGGAGAAAAGGCAGACTCAGGTGACACAAAGAGTGAACCTGTACAAAGCAGCCCCCTGACTGATAGTGGACTCAGCTCACAAGAAGATCTTGCTCCTGAACAATCCTCCAAGCGAACCAAATCCTCGCCATGTCAAAAGTAAGAACGCATTTCTTGACTAGCACCTTTTATCCTTGCAAAATAGCTCTCTGTTTGAGAAGTAATAATATGTCACTGTCTTAATGTCACTGTATTATTCTTATATTGAGAAATGTTTTTGCGAATTCATCCTACAACAATTAAATGACGTCAGCTTTTCTCATTGTTTTGCAGTGAATCAACTGTATCACCCTTTTGTGAGAAAACGAATGGAAATTCTCTCCTGCATTTACCTTTGACTCAACGGTAAGAGCATAACAATTTTTGGAATATCTGCCATTAATCACTGCACCTGGAATATCACCATTCAAGCTAGCAAGCTAATGCATTTCAGTGACGCTACAGCAGAATAGATGTGAACATTAGACCATAAGGCAAACTTATTTCTAGTATCAGCCTAGACTTCTAATGCTCACACTACCGTTTGACTTCATGTTTGTGAATAATATTCATCAGATCTATAAGAATGTATTGGCAATGGGGAATAAAAATGGAAGATGTAGGATTTTTGAGAAAATACTGCAGGATTGATTATCAGGAAGTCCAAGAGTTATAAAAAAACATTTAAAAGTAGATAAATTTGTCGATGCGTCTTAATCTTGCGCACCTTATGCTATATATTGACATTCATGTTCTTATGATTAGTAACATACCATCTTTGAAGCATACTAAATAATGCCAAAATCTCGCCATTTTCTCGAAGATCTTTGACGTTGGAGGTATGTTGTCGAAAGGACCCGATTTTTCATGCAGGTGATGGGATCTTTATTGTAATGCTAATGAATGAGCCCTCACTGCTGTAAACTGACCTGTGATTGAGCCGGGCTTAGGCCTGATCTTTTAGAACAGAAGGGACGAACTTTGTTTGGGACGAACGTTCTTTGCTTTTATTTCCTGAATAAGAATCTGTTATTTTGACACGATTCCATTCACCTGTAGGGAACGTTTGATCAGTCCTCTTAAGGATTAAATTTCTCACTTATCTTTTCATCAAGTCTTCATTTCACAACTTCATTTCATTCGGGATTAATTTGATGGGTTACGTCTGGCATCACTAATGATTTTGACATGTTGATACAGTATGAGTATGATGGATAACAGACCTGATCGCCTTTATCTATTGGTAAGGAGAATCAGGTGCACGAGCGTTATAGATAGTTAATACCGCTAAGTACTAGGATAAATTGAAGCGACAATTCTGACAACCTCAGTTGGACAGAATTCACTCGCTGAGTAAGCTTGCTAAATTCTCTTTTTGTACTTCTCGATGCATGAATTATTAATTGGTATTCCGTAGCGTATTTTCAGTAGCAGTAGTTTCCCCCTGTTTAAACAATAATATAAATTGCTTAGAGGGTAGAGTACTTGATAGAGTTTAACTAATTAACCCTATGTATTTGACCTATTGGTTAGCGTATAACGTTTTAACTGTGATTGGGCCGGGCTTAGGCCTGATCTTTTAGAACAGAAGGGACGAAGCCGGGCATGAAAATTCATTTCCATTTGCTTGTGAAAGTAATTATATCAGAGCACTATTATAAGAAAATGTCCTGATGCAAATCACACGGTGCCGATGCCAACATGTACATGCACAAATCCCAGTTGGCTTCTTAGACACATGTGTCCGAATCATGCGAATCAGGAGCTTATCCCCATCGTGATCTAGGACTAATGCCATGCTTTAACACAATCCTACAAGCGTAAATTGTGGAATTCGACTATTTTCTCCGTGTTATTTAATGTACAAATACAAAACGGAGGAGAGTCTCAAAATTATGCTTATCGGCAAATAAATTTAGAAAGATATGGCATTGACTGGGCGGAGGTGACTGAGGTCTTATAAGTTGAAATGAGTCGAATCGATTAGATTTTTAAATTGGATATATTACCAATTGGTTGTCTTATGCTGATGACCGACAACCTTAAGTCTGTGACGAAAATCGAGCAGATTCAAATAGTTTGCAGATTCATATTTTCGATATTGAAAAAGTCAAACATGAATTGACGTGTTACGCAATTTACACGTGATACGTTGTGCCCTATATGCTGTTATATTTAATTACGGACAGAGTGGGCTAAATGAGCGGACTGGACCGGAGCTGGAGCAGAAGATTTCCTGTAGAATGGGTCCAGTCCGAGTTTTTTTCTTAACGGGCCTGGGCCAAGTCGGAAACTTCATCCCCAATGACAATCATCCTACAATTAATCCCTTATTTCACTCGATTATCACACGTTTATGATGTAAACGTGCATGTAATCAAGAGAGCATTGAGCAGCACCTGCAATCCGATTTTTTCTCCTTCGGATAATCGAGGATGAACTGCTGCATTATGATTAGTTTAGACAAACGGATGTTGTGTTGAAAATGTGATTCCTTTTATTTCATCTGAAATGTTTCCTGCAGGGATTATCCGAAGTCATCTCCTCTTCAAGTTGGAGAAGCATCTCACTCACTCTTGGGCTCCGTTCTTTCCTCCTACTCCTCCACTTTGGCCCTGCAAGGCTTGTGTTTTTCCTCTTCTTCATCGGCTGCTGCCACTACATGGGAGGATGACATGCGACGAGACTTGAGACATGCTACCGCCTGGAGTGGTGCACCGTATGCCGTTTGTCTCATCGCCGACATTGACTCTCACTCAGTGCGTGAAGTTCGAGTAGATGAAGAGATGGGACCAGAAGAAGATGTGAAAGAGACTTGCCCGGGTCCAGCTCGCTGTGTACTCAGCATGCTAGAAACAGCTCAGGGACTCCTTGGCTCAGGTCAAGCCAGCGATTGGGCAACTGATGCTTGTCTTTCCGCTATCGAGCACTCAATGACACAAATGGTAATCCGAGCTCGAGTGTTGTGGCAAATCTATCAAACGACAGACGGCTTAACACCGGGAGATATGGCGCGATTAGGGTAAGTTGGGTTAAGTGATGTCAAAGTTTGTTTTCTCACTTACAATCTCCTTCAAAGTAAATGTTTCAAATGCTGACAAGCAACGGTGTTTATGTAATATCTGGTGATGTGATTGTAATTTATTTTATCGTACATCAACAATCCTTAGTTCAAAAATGAAAAGTGCAATTTTCTACGACTGTGTTATAATATATTTCTATCAACAAATTCTTTTGAAAATAAACTTTTTTCACAAAGTATCCAAATGATATTCTCTTTATGTCTTTGGATGTAATCAACCTACATGCATACATATAGCTCTCCACCAATTGAAGATTTAACGTCATAGGTGTTGTTTCTGTCTTCTATGAATTTTATTAAATGCATGAGACATGAACATGTGTTACTGACATGATACGTCCTTTACGCTCATGTCTTTCTTTAGATACTATTATTAATGAAGGAACAGTTTTTCGCCAAACATCAGATTTAGCAACTTGAAATAGTGCCTCACTACCTTTGACCATTATTGATATGAACGTCTCAGAACAATAGTTATGCAATCATTTGAATGACAGGCTCATTTTGTATCAAAGATATAAACTGAAAAGTGCTGTCTTTAAATACATTTCCGCATAGATTACCTATTGGAGGTATAAACACATACAGAATAGAAAATGACGTGAAGATATTTCATGCTAAAAATTATGACTAATGACTTAGGTGTTGCTTCCCGCTTAAAACTTTTTATGAGGCATGAATCGCAGAGGAGCCATGAAAATTTTCTCTATTTATGGAGAACTGATAGAAGTTTCTAATTTAGTCCCTGCCACGACTGCGCTAAGCCCTTAATCAGTGGTGAAAACAAATATTAAGTTCATTCTACCAGAGTGAGACATCATTAATTAAAAAGAGGTATTTTAGTCGGACACATCTGACACAGTGAAAGGGTTTTCAACGACTTCTATCCACTTCCAGTTGGATTTACATGTCTTTTTTTTATCTTGTCTGACAAGAGCAGGAACCAGGTAGAACTCGGCAGACGCGAAGATTCGTTGCAACCATGAATAAATAGGGTGTACTGCATTTCCCGAAAGTCCAATTTTCGGTTTCGTTCCCTGTAGAAGCTCGTGCTGTCGGTCGGACGAGATGACTCAGCCAGTTAGCTATCAAGCCTTTAATATTGATCAATCAAGTGAAACAATTGAATACTTCGAAATTTAGCCAAAATTATTTTTGTATCGGAAGCATTTCTTCAGAAGCATTTGAATACTTCTAAGTATTTTATTGAAAATGAGGAACTTAGAAAATATCCATGCGTTTTTAATGAAATAATTTTAGCAATAACCAATAATATCAAGTGCATTGCATTTATGACGAGAATGCATGTGTATGTTGCTCGCCAAGATTTTTTCGCCGGACGGTTGCTTTTTTGGCTGAAACACAATCTTAAGGAAGTCCGCGATCTCCCTTGAAATCCAGATAAGTGAGTCGCAGTATGTTATGCATTGAGAGGAGATGAAGGCCAGTAGATTATGGGAAGTCTGCAACGATAAAGCACTTGCATTCGTTTCAGCTGCACTTAAATATCACTTTTTGTCGCAAAGGGACTGGATTCAAATACATATATAAGACTTCAAGCCGAAGATGTGGTATTTCTTGTCGACTCCGACCTGTTACCACGGCTCCAGCTCTGAATCCGGCTCCGAAACCCTTCTTAAGAGTCAATTCAAACTATCTTAGAGGACTGTTGTTCCTCCGTGTCACCAAAAGATGAACGATTTAATGTGAAAGCTCCAACCTTCTTGAAATTCAGGAACAAACTCGAATTTGTTGATCTCACTGAATTCGGCTCATACTGTGACCGCTGATATGTAATTTCGTATAATATTGTGTGACATGTATTTTATACTTGATAATTTATTTGCATGCATTCTTTTATTCCATGGTGAAGACTCTCATCATAATGAAGATCAAGAAGAGACTCGTTGATCCGAGTGAATCTGTCTATATTATAAGCATGATCACTAAAGCATAAATTTTGCTTAGATAATTATGTTACATATATTTTTATATTAAATGGTGAGCATTTGCGTTCTTTTCCATTGTGAAGACTCCCACCCAGTGAATTGTGATCCTGTCGTAAATGTAGGTATCATGTGTGCCCTTGCGACCATTGCTTCGCGTTTTCTGTTGTATATCGGAAAAAAGCATTTATGACTTATGACTTTACCAGTCCAGTCTGCTTGCACACAAAAAACGTCTGAAAATCACTAATTGAAGGTGAGAAGATGGTAACTGGCATGTACATGTATAAGTATGTTATTTAAGTGATTTCGCGACTCAGTCGTATATCACAGAGATTGCAGATCAGGAAGTAAAAAGTTGAAGTCTTACTTCAAGCAAAATAATTTTCGAGGTGGAAGGACCTGGGCTGCGAAATACCACAGCTCCTAGAAACTCTCTCAGCTCTTGCTCTGTCTAATCCTGACGCTAGAATCGAGTATGGGACCAAAAATTTCATAATTCGAGAATTCATTGAATTTATCAGTTACTCTTTGTCAATAAATTGTATGCTTGTTGTTATATATGAGCTTGAACGTAGACAATACGTATTTAAAACCCCAGACATAGTATTTTCTTGCCTTTCAGAATCGAAGCAAGTGATTTATCATTGTACCATGCAATCGCAGTGGCGGATCTCTGTCAAAGGAGAAGCTGCAATCTGCAACTCAGTGACCTTCAACTATGACCTACTCTGGGATGTACATGTATTCGTGTGGAACTTGTGTGTTAATGTGCATTTTGTATGAAAAAGCACAATCAAATATTTCTTCCAACCTACATTTCTACATTGATTCAGTAATTTTTTAGCGCCATCCTCCTCTAATAGGTGATGCAGTTGAAAGCTCATTCATTCCACTTGTATCTAGGATAGTAATAATTATTATCCTTTATTTTCTGTATGTATTTCCTTCTCTTTTTGTGTTTCATGCTTTGTATATAATGTTCATAGGTCATCAGAGCCCAAACTCAACCAGTATCTGTTAAAGATTAATCAGTGAATCTAGATTATGCGTCACACTTTCCGAATAACTGATAACTAGACATTATCGTGAAACTTATTGAGATAGTTTTTTCTTGATCAGATTGATTGTATACATAGGAATTCTTTTTCAGTGTAACTTAGACATGCTATTTGTTGTGTCATTTCATCTAAAATATACTTGTTTTTGACATCACAATGATATACATTTTTGCATGGACATTATAATCTGATTCTCTTTGCACATTGATTTGTAACAAATACGATTTTCATCACAAATTCAATTCATTTTCGGAAAATGCAAAAGTCAAATGCAGATTTGCTTAAAAGTAGTGCTTTGCCGATAACTATTTTATAGTGTAGACTACTATCTAAATAGTGTACTTTTGCACATCTAATTGTAGTACAACTTTTAAGTGTGCTATTGCTTGCAAGCACGTCAAGGTGTCAGTGATCTGGAAAACCTGGAATAAGATGAATAAATCTGGATTTTCTTCAACTTGCATAAGCTAACCTAAAATTGATCGTAGATAATTAAGCTCATTGAGAAAAAATATTGCTGAATTTTGAGGAAAATATTAGAAGAATGGAGTACTCAGATAGTATATTATAACGAATTCAATATTTATAGTTCTCGGCCATTAATGTTGTCGGGATCCTCGAACCTCAAATGATCCTGAGATGTTTTTGCATGCATGCAAATCAACTGAATGTTTGTGATCATTAAGGCCTACTTAATCGAAGCTACTACAAACAATTTTTTTTGATTTACTGAGATACTGAAATTTTCCCGATCTTTATAAGAGAAGTATTCATATTTACTGCTGCCGACAGGGTTGCTCGTTAATAACTTAACCCTTGTACTACGAAAGCTGTAATTTTTTTTGTCACCCACATATTCATTATTTCGGTTTTCTGTTCAGACTTTACCTACATACTTGAAGCTTTTTATGTTTAAGTATTCTTTTCTATCTTATTGATTTGACAGAGTTTTGTTCACGCTGGCGTTGTATTTTCTTTTGAACAAAGGAGATGACAACTTTTTGCCACCTTTCGGTAATAATAAAGGGTATTTTTCCAATCTCCAATTTTGCACTTGTTGCCACATTACCTTTAGTAAGCATCCGTTGTCTATTGTAATGATTTTGATTAATGATGCAAATGACGGTGATCGACAAATGATAAATTTCGTCGACGGCAACTCGAAAACTTGCCTAATCAAACCTTGCATTGTAACGGATCAATAAATGGATAACGAGTCGTTCCAGCGGTATTTCTCCGGACCTGAAACAAATGGAAATCTCTCCCGGATTTTTGCAAATGCACACTGCACAGGAACAAGAAGCTCAGGGGCGATGCTATTTGTGCTTGGAGCGTCGCAGAACCCAAAAATTCTGCTCTTTTTGCAAATAAAGTATGTAAAAGCCACCAGCAACTGTTTTGCCGGCCATGTGCAGATAATGTACTCGCAGGCTGATATTGTTTTATCAGTTAATTCAATATTGTTCTAGGTTTAATATAAGTTTCATACTAATTTTATGCTTTAAATACAAAAAATTAAAAATCTAAACCCTTTTCAATTTGAAGATACAGTTTTATTGTTCGAATGAGGGTGGCAAAAAAATGACAGCTTTCGTAAAGAATTCAGGTACAAATACCTTTCGTAGTACAGGGATTAACTAGCATTACGAAACGCGGCACTGTGTATCAAAGTTTGACTGCTGAAGCAAGAACAGCTGCCATTTCTGCGTGCGTCCACGCTTTCTGATGTAATCTTCTTAAATCATTTCTTTAAAGCAGACAGGCTTGCTAGTTAGTTGGAAATATGCAGTAGCATTTTGCTGTTGTAGAAAGATTAGTTGCTCATTATCTAAAGGCATCTCAATAAAAAAAGTCGGAGACTAATTTCAGAAGATTGATGCTTGTGTTTGTCGATAACTTCCTTTACCAACTTTTCGCTTTTATCAAAGTAGCCATCCGGTAGTCATTTTTGGAATCAGTTGGTTGCGATTTGAAGAATGAAGACGCATTATTCTCTTTTTCCAGACAAACGAACTTTAAACACTTCAAGTCTTGAAACTTATATTAAAGTTGGTATCTATATTTGTCCAACATTTTTGAGGACGCCAACAATGTCCTGCAGGTGAAATGTGAAAATGTTGAGAAAGAGCTCCTCAACATAAAGTGTGATCAAATTCAGATGATCTCAGGACTATCGGATGAAGTAAACGATCGCGTCATTCGAAGGCAAAACCTTGTGATCTCAGGTATCCATGAATCTAGCCCCGAGACTGACATTGAGAACTGCAGAGAAATTTTTCACAATATTGGCTGTAATTTTGATGACGTTGTACTGGAGGTCAACAGAGTTGGAAAACCTAAGAGGGAAGGTATGCGTCTCGTGAAGATAAAATGCAAAGACAGTTTTCAGCGTGATACAGTTCTCCGAAAAGCAAAGAATTTACGGGCTCATGTGAAATTTCGCCGTGTGTTCATCAACCCTGACCGCTCTCCTCAACAACAGAGACTGTGGAAATCTCTAATTGCCAAACTGAAGGAGCGAAGGGAAAACGGGGAAGACGTTGTAATTTTTGGTGATCGTATTGTGCTTCGCACCCAATCGAAAACTTTCTAACTCCGATTTTGCGCAATCCATCCTCAAACACCCCTAATCGGCGTAAAAGTAACTGGCTGATGCTATGTAATGCCCAATCTCTTGTATAAGCTGGATGAACTTCGTTCGTTTGTATTTGCAACGAAACCTGTTTTCGTTTGCGTAACCGAAACTTGGTTTACTCCTGCTATAGAGGACAGTCTGGTTCAAATTCAGGGATACCAGTTTTTCCGCAATGATCGACAGGACAATATTTTGGACAGTAGATGTGGTGGTGGAACTATTATCTACAGCTCACTATCCATCCCTTCTACCGAAGTTGTATTTCCCTGCTACATGCAAAAACCTTTTGATATTGAATGTAACATTATCAGATTTTTTGAAAATGATGTGTGTTCTTACTTGATGTGTGCGTACATTCCACCAGGACTTAGTGCCGACGTCTTCGTGCAATGTAAAGAATTTCTCATTGATTGCTTTGATTACATCTTGTCTATCAACCCGGAGGCTGATCTGTATATCTGTGGTGACTTTAATAGGTACGATATGAAGATTCTTTTCGATCATTATAATATGACTAATATTGTTACTGTACCTACCTTCGGTGATGCAACTTTGGATAAATTCTTTTGCTTTGATAATGATGTCAATGGGTTCGATGTTTCAACTACTCCTCCTCCTCTTGGCAATGCTAGGAATGCCCATTCAATTGTTATTGTCTCGAGAGACTGCTCTTCGAATCCACCGACAGTCCACTATTATAAAGTTTTTGATTTGCGTCATTCTCATGTAATGCGTTTTCACAAAGAGTTGGAGTCGACAGATTGGTCTGCATTGTTTTCTTGTCGTGACGTTGAAAAATGTGTACATTTGTTTTATGATGCATTTTACATGGCATTTTCAAAGATACCAGTTTCTTTTGTCAAATTCACAACGAAAACTAAACCCTGGATCACTCCTGTTGTTATAGACCTAATTAATAAAAGATGGTCAGCTTATAAAGCTAAGAATTTCCAACTTTTTCGTCATTACAAAGACAAAGTGCGTAAAGAAATTTTCAAATCGAAAATGATTTGGAGTAGAAACATGTGTAACTCTGTGAAAGGTTTATGGTCTGTTGTAAATGAAGTTCGGAGCAAAAAAGTTAGTAGTTCGGTAGATCAGATTGTCGCATTATTCCCTGACGCTGTAAAAGCTACCAATGCTGTTAATGGAATGTTTTCTTCATTTTTTGTAGAAAGTAATATTTTTCCACAGTTATCTGTGAGTTCCCCTGTGACTACTATATGTGCTTAATCGTTTGTTCAGAATTTTTTCAATAATCTAAAAACCAATAAGTCTTGTGGTAGCGATGGAATCCATCTCATATTGTTGAAATTGTCAGGTGACGTTATATCCCTTCCTTTGTGCTACATATTTAACCTTTCTTTTGAAAAAGGTATTTTTCCGAAGATCTGGAAAGTTGCTGATGTTTGTCCTGTGCCTAAATCTCGTCCTGTGAACGTAAATAAATTGAGACCTATATCTCTTTTGCCTGTAATAAGCAATGTCTATGAAAAAGTTGTCCTGAGTAACTTCAGCCATTCACTCTTAGAATTTTACGATGAACACCAATTTGCCTACCGACCCCGTTCGTCAACTGTATGTGCGCTACTTACTCTACAAGACATTGTTCTAAAGTTTCTTGATGATACAAATGTTGTTGCTGTTCGTATTATAACATTTGATTTGTCGCACGCCTTGGATTGTATTCCACATCATCTCTTGTTGTCGTTTATTCGAAACTCCAATTTGCAAATGTCAACTGCTTTGTCAACTGGCTGAATAGTTACCTATGTGATCGCAAACAACGTGTAAAATTGGGAACAACTTTGAGTAATAACATTCATGTCACAAGTGGGGTCCCTCAGGGCTCATTGGCCCGATGTTATTTTCTATTTATTTGTCCAGCTATAAGCCGTGTGATGCAGATATCAAAGTAATCAAATATGCTGATGATGTAACCCTTATTGTACCCGTGTGGAAAGATCAAGCCAAGCAATTTATCTATTGTGAAATCTGAAACTGATCATTTTGAATCGTGGTGTCAAGGTCATCAAATGTCTGTAAACACATCAAAAACCAAGACACTCTGTGTTGGCTTTGGTAGGACTTTTACTGTTTTGGAAGTACCGTTTTTGGAGAATGTTGGCGTTCTGAAATTGTTAGGACTGAACATCAACAGCCAATTCAAATGGGGAGATCACATTGATTTTGTTGTAAGAAAGGCTGCTCAAAGATTATGTTCTAAGAGTTCTGAAAGGCATGTTAAACCATGACCAATTGATTATTGTATTCAATGCCATAATCATGTCTTTATTCGATTATGCTTCTGCTGTATTTTTGAACCCAGGGGAACATTTGAATAATCGCTTGTTGTCAATTTGTAAGCGGGCTTTCCGCATCATTCACGGCTATAACGTTAAAGTCTGTACGTCTTGCAACATTTTTGAAGTTGAACAGCGTCGAAATTCTTTAGCTCTCAACCTATTCAAGCACTGTCCTCACCTCATCATATTCTGCACCACCTGATGCCACCTACTTCAGACCGATCAAGGAGATTGATTCTTCCACCTGCACGAACTGTACGCAGAACAAGCGGATTTATATTTTCATGCTCTGTGAAGTACAATGACAGTCTGTGAAGTGTGTCTACTTTTTATTTGCTTCGTCAGAACACCAATTACTTTGCTTGTAACTTTCATCCCTACGATTCCCATTTGGGGTTTGTTTGTTTTAAATATACGCTTATTTACTTTATTTCCAGCAAAGTTTTATACGACTTTGATGCGCGGATACAAATTACAAAGAAATAAAAATGGCGTCATTATTATAATTTCTAGATTATTCAATTCCTTAAACAGGTCCATTTGTGCTACCTTAAGATGCGTTAACAAGGTACGATGATGGTAAAGATAAAATCGTGACGATTTTTTATCACTAAGCTCCGCTGTTCACAATCGTCAAGAAAATCTATCTATGTTGAACAGGCCTACAACGTTTTTATTTCAATTTGCCGTTGTACCAGGGACTACAATGCGCCCCAAGCGGATTTACGGTAACCAAAAGAAGAAACGGATGCATAGCTAAATTTGTATTGTATTGTGCTTGAACTTCATGGTTTAACATTGGAGTTCTTGGTGAGTTGTACATGCATGATACCGGTGGCGATTGACAATAAATCACGATGATTGACCTTTACGCCAAATACTGTAGGCTATAGTAATTGGTCACATGAGTTGATGTGGCATGAATTAAACTACCCACTATCAGACAGTTGCTATAATAGCAAAGCTTCATGAGTTAGAATGGAATTTTGATTCGTTTAAAAGCTCTTTGAATGTTTGATAAATACAAACTGTAAAGAATAACTTGTAAGATATCTTTTTCGCACCATTTCGAAAAATTCAGAAGATCGTGTTCCCTTTCTGATACCCCACCCCTTGCATATATTATTTTCATTCAATTTTTGGACGAATTATCAGACCCAGCAAAAGTTTTGACTGATTTACGGAAATTGAGAAGTCTGCTGAAAATTGTAGTCCCTGCGTTGTATTCATCGCCATCGTTATCACTAAAACGTGATCGCGCCTTATTGACAATCATAAGTGATAACATTCGACGCATGCTAATGCGCATAAATAGCTCATACAAAATGAATTCAAGCAATCTAAAGCTTATGTTTAAGATTGCCACTCCTACCGGATTTGAAATTATGGGCGCTTAGATTAATTATTATGCTTGTGCTTATACTCACATGTGTTATTGAAATCCATCCTCTAGAGACTTTGATAAAATGTCACATTTTCTTAAGTCACAGCATAGGCCAAAGACATTTCACCCAGAAATACATGTAGCAATATCGAAATGTAAATTCTACACAGTCTATTTTATGTTTTATAAAGAGTTTCAATGCACAGTAATTTCAAAAACAACAGTGTGATGAGGAGGTATGCCACTCAAGATCAATGTTGGTATGATACACGCGGCTGCAAACTTAATTCAGTTTGGGAAAATCACCGAATCGTTTCTTCGGAAGCTTTCTTTATTAACAACTTGTTATTCATAGCAATTAAAGTTAGTTTGAATGACGGCATGCGTGCCAGTGGGCTGGTACACGGTTACTTAGCGAGGCACATGATCAGATATAAAAACAATGAAGCATTTTAAAAACAATCTATAAATTTAAACACGTTCTTACACATCCTTTTTCATATGCATAAATCGATGATCCTAAAATCCAAGGTTTTGACCTTTGGCTTGAATGAAACACTGTGGTGAGCTTCAGTGCTCCTAACTTGTCGTCAACCCTTTGACTGCAAGCATGTTCTTTTCTATTCTCCACACTTTCTGACAAAAATTTATGACATAAATATGACCAGATTTGTATTCGTTTCATATTTTTTTATACTGGCTATCAGTGTGTAACTCTTATTGCTACCGGAAAACAGCTCATGATGGTTCGATATGAAATGTATTAAAACAATTAACCAGAAGAAAAAGTTGAACTCAGGCTGTTCTCAATACATGACTCAATATTCAAAGAAATTTGTCACATAGGAATAGACGCAATGAAGTCCAGTGAATCTCTTACTTATGGCAGGCAAGCCACCTTAACCATGAAGGGATGTCATTACTTCCTTTCCTTTGTCTACTGTGCCTCTTTCCTGAACAACCATCCTTAACTGCCTTATGATTGCAGCCACTTCCTCTATTACTTTTGCGAAAAGGACTATGTCCACCAGCTGCTCCACGAGCCTTGCGTTGACCAGTTCTATGCCTACACGTACTATGAGATCCTTGATGACCATGTCCATGACCTCCATGTCCACCTT
This sequence comes from Prostheceraeus crozeri, assembly GCA_907163375.1. NCBI lineage: Eukaryota > Metazoa > Platyhelminthes > Polycladida > Euryleptidae > Prostheceraeus > Prostheceraeus crozeri. Next base: position 158,931 of record CAJQUW010005195.1, read on the forward strand.
TTCCATGTGATCCTTGATGATGTCTACGACCTCCATGTCCCCCTTCTCCATGTGATCCATGATGTCTACGACCTCCATGTCCACCTTCTCCATGTGTTCCACGATGACCATGTCTATGCCCTCCATGTCCGCCTTTTCCATGTGATCCTTGATGACCATTTCCACTTTCTCCACAAGATCCCTGATTACCGTGTCCATGACTTCCATGGCCACCTTCTCCATGTGATCCATGATGACCGTGTCTATGCCCTCCATGTCCGCCTTCTCCATGTGATCCCTGATTACCGTGCCCATGACTTCCATGGCCACCTTCTCCATGTGATCCCTGATTACCATGTCCATGACTTCCATGGCCACCTTCTCCATGTGATCCCTGATTACCGTGTCTATGCCCTCCATGTCCCCCTTCTCCATGTGATCCCTGATTACCATGTCCATGATTTCCATGTCCACCTTCTCCACAAGATCCCTGATTACCGTGTCTATGCCCTCCATGTCCGCCTTCTCCATGTGATCCATGATGACCGTGTCTATGCCCTCCATGTCCGCCTTCTCCATGTGATCCCTGATTACCGTGTCCATGACTTCCATGGCCACCTTCTCCATGTGATCCCTGATTACCATGTCCATGACTTCCATGGCCACCTTCTCCATGTGATCCCTGATTACCGTGTCTATGCCCTCCATGTCCCCCTTCTCCATGTGATCCCTGATTACCATGTCCATGATTTCCATGTCCACCTTCTCCACAAGATCCCTGATTACCGTGTCTATGCCCTCCATGTCCGCCTTCTCCATGTGATCCCTGATTACCGTGTCCACCTTCTCCATGTCCACCTTCTCCATGTGATCCCTGATTACCGTGTCTATGCCCTCCATGTCCGCCTTCTCCATGTGATCCCTGATTACCGTGTCCATGATTTCCATGTCCACCTTCTCCACAAGATCCCTGATTACCGTGTCTATGCCCTCCATGTCCGCCTTCTCCATGTGATCCCTGATTACCATGTCCATGACTTCCATGTCCACGACTTCCATGTCCACCTTCTCCTTGTGTTCCACGATGACCATGTCCATGACCTCCATGTGCACCTTTTCCATGTGTTCCACGATGACCATGTCCACCTTCTCCACAAGATCCCTGATTACCATGTCCATGACTTCCATGTCCACCTTCTCCATGTGATCCCTGATTACCGTGTCGATGACCTCCATGTCCACCTTCTACACAAGATCCCTGATTACCATGTCCATCTTCTCCATGTCTGCCTTCTCCATGTGATCCATGATGACCATGTCCATTACCTCCATGTGCACCTTCTCCATGTGACCCCTGATTGCCGTGTCCATCACCTCCATGTCCGCCTTCTCCCTGTGTTCCTTGATGACCATGTCCGCCATCTCCATGTGATCCGCGATGACCATGTCCACCTTTACCTTGTGATCCCTGGCATCCATGCTTGCCTTTCCCTTGATGACCTCGTGTTTGAGATACATTATGACATCCTTGCTTGCTGCTTTCCTTTTGTCCATGATTGTCTACTCCACGTGATCCTTTATTTTTAGGGCTGTGGCAGCCTTTTCGTACTTGATCAGCTCTGTTTTCTGCGCAAGAATTATGGCTTCTCGCATCTTTTCGTGAAAAGTTTTGAATTGCATCATGCTCACCTGCATCATCAGATTCAATCTTACTTTTTCCATCTCCTTTTTGTTCTATTTTGTCTCTTCCTTTGTTTTGGGCATTGCCATGTTTCTCATCCCCATCGCCATTGTGACACTCATGTCCACTTTGACCATTTGAATTTTTAGCACATATTTTCTGCTTTTGAATTTTTTCTGCATCTTCAGTTTTCGAAGTTTTCGTTTCAGTAGGTTTAGAATTGACACCTTTAGTATCCATCACATCATCAATGTCATCCGTATCCTTTGCAGATGCTTTTCCTCGACAGAATTTGTTTTGCTTGCAATCACTTCTCTTTCCATGTTCTAGATCATCTGCTTTAGTAAATGAACTCTCAGCGATGATTATCACTATGAAAGCCAAAGCTATTTTGAATACCTGAAAAGAAAATTTCATGAAATTCATGAAACATTAAAATTGAATGCTTATATGTTGCAATTGAGCAAGTGTTTTCATTAAAAGAGAAAAAGTTCACAAAATTACTTGTGAGTAACTTTTGTCTCAATGCGTGCTATTTCTTCTATACCACCAGTCAGTATCCTCAGGAATAGTACATGTGAAACGTAAAAGACACTGATCTTATAGAATGAGGAATAATCAAATTTCAAATTCATGTATAGGCTTAATGTATATGGCCTGTTGTCACTGTTGCATACTGTTGTTATAAGATATGCCCATAAAAAAGTATGAAATGCGTCTCATTAATTCAGTACAAAATGGCTGTACGATAATAAATGCGAAGTGTGGGTAGATCTTACTGAGGTTTAAGTCTTCTGCATGTTTCTGCTGCACTTAGACCCGCAGTATAGAAGCTATGGAATTTGACTACTTGAATTAACCAGTTTTCGCACATGGATAGTATGCTGGTCCAAATGTACATTCCAGATGTCATTCAATTGATCAAGTTATCTTCAGAAAATGATTACATCCTGCTTGATGGTGACACTTACCAACAGCTAAATGGCCTGTCCATGGGTAATTCTATTGCCCCAGTTATTGTTATGGATTATTACGATCAAACTTCGATCAAAAATGGATTCATTTAGTAACTACTGTAGATCGATGCACATAAATTTCTGGCTGTTTGTGCTATTAACTTGTTTATTGTACATTTAGGTACATTTCTCTTGTTTGTAGAAGTCGCGTCGAATCGACTATAACAAACTGACTGTCGGTGATTTTGATCGGGATATTTGCTTGATTTCTTCGTTTGAGGTGAAGAATTCTAAATTTTCGATAAAAATTCAATTATACTATTGAAATAAACTAAGCCCATCGGTAATTTGAACGACTTGTCGTTGCATGAAGCAATTTGAAAGTTTTATGCGAGAATGCTCATTACTTCTTTGGCAGATTCTACGTATTTGATAGCGGACTTTAATGCAAGATCATGTGGGTGATAAAGCCCATCTGACAATAAACTTTAACAGTGTGACCAAACTTTAACATGAATCTTCATAGTGATATTCAAGTCATCTTCATGCATCTTAAAGTTATAAATATGAATATTTCGTTGATATTCGTTGTATAAATCATCTAACATGCATCCTTCTACCTTTTGAGTGGATCTTACTCACTTCCTGTGCCCTATATCAATACTCAGGGATAACTCAATATTGCATGCAACTGTTTCAGGTTAATGCTTCATTATTCAGATGTAAGATATCTAGAATTTGAGCAAATTATTTGGTAAGTGGTAACGTAGCACACTGTATATCTACTGTACACAAACGTATATCTATAACTGTATATAACGTATATCTACTGTTCGAAAAGTTCTTGGTCGTTGGATCGTTTAGATTTAGAGAACTTACGGCCCTCAATTTGCAAAATCAAACAATTTCACAATTAGATTCGAATAGAAACTTGTGAATTTCACTTATGGGAAATTGAATGAATTCATTCCATTGCTACGAAAGTTGTAAATTCATTGCCGACTATTTCTATTGCATTATCAAACAGAGCACTCACTTTCATCTCCGGCTTTGATTGACTCTGCTATTGTTGAATTGATAACTGAAAACAGAATAAAAATATGTCACAGTTTTATGTCTAAATTTTGAATACACAATGTTCAAAACGCATTGAAGATACACTTATATCGTACACATGCACCATATAATAGCTTCAGAGGTGGGTATGGGTTGATCTTTACGGTCTAAACCCAGCCGAGCTCAATACTGTTGATGCAGGTGGCGGTAAGTTGTGTAGTGTTTCTCATACGATGATGAAAATCATCCCAGCAGCAATTTATAATAGAATATAGAATATAATGCATACTAATTCAAATTATTAATTGAAATAGTCCTAATGAGAACTGATGGCGTTCTCCAATCCGCAAGTGTACAAATGCAATGCTACTGTAACCATTGGATCTACTGTAACTCAATGGAGCTTTCTCGTGGCAACGAATAAAATGTGTTTTTAAGGTGTGTTTGACTGCATGTGCGTTATCATGCATTATGCATTATTTAAATGCATCATGCATTTACTTCTTCAATATTCGTCTTTACTGTTAGAGATTATGCGAACTATCATTATTTTATTCAATAATTCATTGATGAAATTTAAAAAGTCAAAGAAATATTCTAATAACCGCATTGTCTGAAGTCGACTCAACAGTATAATAAAAGCGGCCTGATCCCAGTCCATAGCCATTTTTGAGCTCAACTGTTTAATGTTCTTAACTTGCAATCATGGGGGAATGACAACAGCTACTTGCCTACATTCAAAGAGCAGCTATAAAGAAATGGTTCTCAGATGAACTTCAGTGTCCCATCAAATCAGTGTTGATGCAGCAACAATCGTTAACTCTCTGAAGATTCTCAGTGTCACCTTCACTGACTCATTACTTCGGTCAAGTCATTTTTCTGAATTGTCCTCTCATACATCGCACGTTATTTGAAGAATTTTCAGAAATTGAACTTGCAAGAGTAATTGTCTATCACAGCGTAACAACGTCTTTATTTCTTTACTCCTCTGCCTCATTTGGACGTATCCCGATGTCTTTAACTGATAAATTAGAGTGAATAATTTGTAGTGATGACTGCTCCTGTCAGACCTTCCCTCTGCTTTGTAATACGTTCCAGAGCGCTGTTTTTTGAAATTATGAAATGATTTGGATTCTCTGCTCGGCACGGACTGCATGATTTTGCACCAGTTCACCAGATAAGACCAGCAACCACAGAATTAGACAACGTGCTCGTTCAACTGAAAGAGTTAAACAACATAATTCTGTGCCTGCAACGTATCGGTTACCAACTTGTTTGACGTCTAGGCGTTTCTACATTCACTTCTCTCGTGGTGTTGTCTTCAGTGTAATAGCATTGTAACATGCATTTTTATGTACTCGAGCAAAGAGCTGATTTCACACACTTGGGGTCCTCGGACTGACCACGAACTTCTAGATCAGATCCAACGTCGAGTCCTGCGATTCCTAAGCTACAGTCATGTCAACAACTCCTCTCCTGAGAATCTGGAACTTCAGTCACTGCACGAGCGTCTTTTCTTTACTCCTTCTCCACAGAACAGTGACTGGCACTTCCCTCTCCCACTGCTGCTTGATATCCTTCCAGGCTTTGCGGAACCACAAAGGTCAACGCGCGCCGTGACCCTCAGAGGTGCCGAGCCGTCCATCATTCAAACAGCTTTCTCCCTAAAACAATCCATCAATGGAAATCATTATCTCCGGTGGCTTAAATTTGCGGAATTAATTGTTTCAAGAAACATATAATGCGAAACCCAGCGTTATAACCTCCTATTTTGTGAAGTGCTTGCATTTCGATACAGTTCTCGCTTAAATTGTGATGGTTCGGTTGCTTCCGGTTATATTGTCTCGAGAAATTTGCAATTTGAAAAATGAATACAATGACCATTTGTGATGAAAGTTCAATTTGCATTGTATGTGCATGACTTTTATTCGTCTGAAAATAAACGCATCTTCACTCTTCTCTCCATGTGCATTAAAATGAACTGATGACATCACCATCGCCACATTTTAGGATATTTTCTGGAGAGAGCAATTATGAAGTAGCCAATGAAGATCTCACTTTTAGCAGCTTCATTCGTTCATTTGTGACATTTTTTGACGTCTTTTGTACTAAAAGGATTGAAATTGACCCATCACTTCAGAACTTAGAACACATTAGCTTTGAGCTTTTGTAACGGATCTTTGAATTTCAAGTTCTATCAGTTCTGCAATGTAAGTTTCGCGTTGTTTTGAGTTAAAAAATTAAACTTGATTTGCTTGACCAATGACCATAGATAATTAATCAATCCTTACTTCACAGATTTGATAGTCTATACAATAACCGTGATGATATTTGTGACTCATTTACAAAACACTTCCATTGGATTGCATGATTCCTTTTTGAGTCTGTCTTTACTTACAATAAAATTTGAAAACTTTGACGCTTGAGCTCACTGCGGCTTCCAATAAACTAACCAGCAAATGATAATTTTATAAATCTACTTTACGAGCCTGCATGATTGTTACACTATCCTGCATGAAAATTACTTTAGGCGAAAATGAGTGAAGGGCAAATACAATTTGGATAAAATATTGACATTTTGTTCTTTCCATTCTCGTTGCTATGAACATAAACTTGTATCATGATATCCTTCAGGTGCTCGGAGATGCATGAGACAAGTTGAAAATGACAAAACTAAAAAAATGTGAACCATCAAATCAAGTGTGTGCCTTCTCCGGGAACATGCATGGCAATGAAAAATATAATGCGAATTATGCTATGATATGGCCAATTGTAGGTATATCGTTTTATAATATTTGAAAAATAAGTGAAGATCCTATTACGTGAATCATGAACTTCAAAGCTCAAATAAAATTTCATATGTAATGCCCAGCTAGATGTGTTGTTTTATCAAAATTTAGAACATCATGACGAAAAGATGCACCCACAAGTGTCAAAATCTGCATATCTATATAAGTTATAATCTGCAATTGTAACAACGCTTTTTCAAAAGTAGATAAAATTGCTAAATGCATACATTTACTCGTAGCAATTTAAACCATATTAACTTTATACATGGAATCATGGATTCATGCGCAATGGCAATGAAGGAAAAGTGTAATTTCTCGGCAAAGTATATTGAATATCAGAGAAAATTGTTCATTTCAACATCAGAATACAACAATGTACAATTTGACTCATTATTTTCAAAAGGCCTCATCTGGCATTTCAAGTTTTGAAACAGAGACTCAAAAATGTCAACAATAGCTACTTCAGATATTCCAGATTGTCATGGAGTCTTAGCTCCTGTAGTACCTGCAGACTTAGCTCCTGTAGTGCCTGCAGCTTTAGCTCCTTCAGCATCTGCAGTCTTAGCTCCTGTAGTACCTGCAGCCTTAGCTCCTGTAGTACCTGAAGCCTTAGCTCCTGTAGTACCTGCAGCCTCAGCTCCTTCAGCATCTGCAGTCTTGGTACCAGCAGTCTTAGCTCCTGTAGTACCTGCAGCCTTATCTCCTGTACTACCTGCAGCCTTAGTACCGGCAGTCTTGCCTCCTGTTGTAGCACTAGCAGTCTTGCTTCCTTCAGTACCAGCGGTCCCACCTCCTGTAGCACCAGTAGTCTTGGCTCCTGTAGTTCCACCAGTCTTGCCTTGTGCAGTATTTGCAGTCTTATCTTTACCACTTGCCTGACCTGCAGTATCACCGCCCTGGCTCGAAGCATCACCAGCATTTCTTGCAGCATTAGCAGTATTGGTTGATCCATTGTCATTTGTATCATCGGCATCATCAGTTTTTTGCCCATTATCAATTGCTTGACTACCGGCATTACCAATTTGATCCAAGGCACCACAAATTTGACTTGCAACACCTAACTTACTCGCACAACTACTTGTCTGAGTCTGCTTAGAGGCTCCACCAGGATTGACTTTGCGTGTTATGTGATGATGATAATGTAAATTTATAGCTCCTCCGTCATCAGATTCAGAATCTTCTGACTTCTTGATCCAGGATTTAGGACAATTGCGACCCATTGTGCTGATCATGAATAAGCTTGATACACAACTTGCTATCAGAAATCCCTACAAAAAATGAAAACAATTGGTAGTTAATCAGTCAATAAAAAATAGGGATCTGAATTTAATATATAAAATATAATCAACAGCGAATGCAATGCCGTTGAAAAACATGGAAGGGAAATCGTCCCAAGTGACTACCAGACTGTTCTAAGCAGGTTCTAAGGGAAATGTAGGAGTTGAGAGAGCCTTGAGCGTCCACACCTTCATTGGTTGACAATAAATGGCTAGCCTAAATGCAATCCTTGTGTAAATTTATGCAAGAGTGAATCCCGAAATCAATAATTTGATGTCCTTTCCGATGAACATTACCGCTATGCTTCGCATGAAGTAAAGTGTTACTCCTACTCCGCTCCATCATACCTAAGGTTTAAAAGCATTGAACAGATCAACAAAGAAACATATTATAATTTTTTGGCCTTCAGTTGATCAGTTCATTAAATCATACCTCAAAAGCCTCAAAAACTGTTTCGATTTTGCTGGCAAGAAATCGAAATGTCCACAATTTCCGGTCGGAAATTCAAAGTATGTTTGGCACACTGATTTCAAATTTCCAGACTTCTATTTGGCCCCTAAGTAAGTATATGACTATCTCAAGTGCGTCCGATGTCATTTAGTAACGTGGATTTCTGATCTTCTATTTCCGGTCAGATAAACAGATATGGGGGCAAAAGTAAATCGCAGTAACGGCACAGATATGAACTAACCGCTATCAAAAACACGACGTCCAACAAAGCTGCAGCTTCTAATAGCGATTTGATTTAATCAGAGGTTATCAAAGAATAATTGCAATCTAAATTTGGCAAGCAATCAATTAATTTCAATTACAACAGGAAGCAATCAATTAATTGCAATTATATACCGGTAGTTATGCTAACCAATTAACTGCAATTCTTTGATGAAAGTAATCAATTAATGGCCACTGACATCAGTTAACTGTGGAGTCATCAATCAATTAATTGCAATTTTTTATCATTGCCGCTTGAATTAACATTTGATTTTTAATTTGTCACTCAGTTATTTCACTTCAAAGAATTAGGCTACGTGGGCATGCATATTTCACAAGTCACATAATAGCTTATCAGACCTATCAATTTGCATAGTGACTTGAGTAGACCCATTACACATGAAATATATGCAACTATATTCGTAATTTGATATGATTGTGATAAATTCTACTACAAACTAAAAATATTGGGTACTTCTATTCTCCCCCCCCCCCTATTTTTGTTGTTGACATCCGCGAGTGTTGCATCGTCAAAAATCTTTTTGCTCCTAAGTGCAGTCTCACTACCATCGCAAAAGCGTTGAGTGTCTAAAATTCCTCTGGTTTGTAGAAAATTTCATCTATGGAAAATTTGCAGCACGTTTTTAAGCGTTCACACATGATTGACCGAAATTACCTAGTTAGAATGCCTCACCTAAGCTATTTCTATCCGTACTGTCGGACGCCTGACGCTCATGATAACACGCATGCACAATATAGAATTCTAGGAAATCTTAGATGATGACGTAGGTTTCTGATAAACTAACTTGGAACGCCCAGACCAATTTCAGCAGGAACACCAATGAATAAGGCAAACTTCAGTGTTAATTCTTATGACTAAAGCAGCAACAATTTAATTTAACTTTGTGACAAAGAACTGTAGGCTGCTTTAGAAATGATCTTTGCAAATTGCAGGCTGTTCCATCTATTAAAGATAGATTTGCACAAGTATACCTTCAGACAATTGCCATTATGTCAAAGAGGAAAACTATCGATGCTGCTACACTAGGTGACATTCCACGCTCAATCACGCGTAATTCACGTGTGAACCACGCGTACTTACACATGACCCTAAACATCCGTGGCTATGCGGGATATTGCTGCAATATCAGTTATATAAGTTAGTTGGCAGTCTTGTGTATAGGTTAGTATAGGTGACGTCTCATGTGTCTGCATGTATCAGAGGCTAAACAATGTTTGACCTTGTCTGTCTCTCTCTTAGATCGATATTTGTGTTCTCATTCAAGATCATGTTCAACATTGTGTATTTCATTCCTGTGTCACGCGTGAAGCAGAACAGGCGAAACATGTCGCGTTGCAACAAACAATGAATGCGGTTTTTATTTTCATCTACAAGCTAAACAATGTGATAGGATCTCAATTTCATGCTCAGGGAAGACAGAACATGCTTAGTGATTCATCCGTGGTTCAAGCGGCAACGCAGACGACCGTAGACGACGCGCAAACTATAAACGCTCGGCCGCGCGTATTCATTGACATTGCCCATGTTTTAACAGCATCATATCAAGTGATTTCTGACTCTTAGTGCAGCGTGTATGTACGCGGGTAGAAGAATAGAATGTCCTTAAGCACGGATGTTTGGGGTGTTCCGTAATTACGCGTGAATTACGCGTGGTATGTCACCTAGTGTAAGCCATGTAAGCTTACAACCTGCGAATTCTCCAAATTGCAGTGACATTCTAGTTCGTATTATCTTACACTGAAATATCTAGACATGTGAAAGAAGCGATGGGTCAATTATTTAGATTATGGTAGCTACGTAGTCAAAGCAAAATGAACGGAAAGGGAAAGGTGAACGTGAAGTGAACGAGATGGAATAATTTCTGACCTTGAGCTTAACGGCGTTTATTTTTTAATTTCGTGAACTTTAACTGAAAGGAGTTCGCGATTTCAAAAATGAACGTGAACTGAACGACGTTCAAATTTTTTCGAGAACTTGCAAGGGACCAATCATTCATCCTAGGATTCAAGTAAGACTCCTCAGTGGTGTTGCACTATCACTCAGTGACAGATGAAGTCGTCTATTCTAAATCCAATGTGACCAAGTTTGACGAAATTTGATGAATTTGGAAAAATTGGAAAATGTCTGGGAGAGAGAATAGAAGTACCAAATATTGCAATATAGAGATTCTGAATAGCCTACATCAAACACCAAGTATTTCCTGATTAGATTCCTGAAGGCGATCAGCTTGTGAATAAGACATGTTCGCAAGCTCAGTGTCTAGATAAATCACTGAAAGTGGGATGTTTTTCCTACGATGGTGAGAGGTGACGGCATTGTAAGCAAATCAGTGAATTGATTACTTTTCCCATTACAACACAAATCAATCAAGTAATTGCAATTATTCGATACCAACAATCAATTCATTGCATCTGATAGCAGCAATTGCAACAAATCAATTGGAATTAAAAGCAATGATTGCAATGCAATTAATTTTTGATCACCTCTGCCTACGTCAATCCGTTCGCGTAGATTTCTCCTGTTCACTTTTTGGACGACTAGCCGTCGGAATTCTGTTTTCTTTCGACGAAAATCATGACAATATCATGGTTGATCAATCAACATGCGCTTCCTGCATTTTTCATCACACTATCACACATCCTTGCAACTTTCTATAAAAACATGTCATCAAAAAAAGTTTAAGCACAACAATTCCTTGGCAGCCGTAGACGCTGCGTTTCGCCCTTCACGGGCTCGTCAGTACGGCTCGGAATGGCCCAAACTAGCTTAAAATATCTAGAATGGCTGAACAAGCTGAAGGACTGCAATCTTATATCTAGTCCTTCAGCTTGTTCAGCCATTCTAGATGTTTTAAGCTAGTTTGGGCCATTCCGAGCCGTACTGACGAGCCCTTGTAGGGCGAAGCCAAGGCTGCCAAGGAATTGTTGTACTTAAATTGTTCAAGACTGAGGACATCTTTCTATTCATTGTCTAGGCGAACTGGCACTCTACAATTTCATGATTGTAACTTTCTGTGTATGCTAAAGTTTGCTCTTTCTTTATAGTCTGTACTTAGTAACTTGTGTCTTGCGATTCTCAATGTAAATCGAAATTATAGAACATGTATATCTAATTAACTACCTCGCTTCAATCATTCTGCTCAATGTGTGCTTCGACTTGATGGTATTCTTATCATTCACATCCGCCTCTCAGACAGTCAGTGGATGGATAGACAGTAGGATTAGTGGTAAATATATAGATATACATATATTTACATAATTTATATATACACATATCATATATGGTACATAAATTATATAATTACATTTTATAAATGTACATATGTGCGCAATATTATACCTCGCTTTGAATGTCCATCAGCAGGTTTACATGATACTCATTAATTAGAGTTTAGGAAGCTGCTTTGAAAGTACGCTTAAAAGTACGATTGAAAACACCATGTTAATTACACAACTTAAGAAGTCATGTTAAGATTCTGCATCAAAGTCTTGTTTAAAATCATGACTAAGTGCACTGTTTAAAAACACAGTCTTAAAGCACGACTTTAAAAGCAATTTCAGAAGAGCCTGCAAGGGATTGTAAAAGTGCTCATTTGTTCTCTTGAAAATTCAGCTACTAAGTTCATAATCCAAACCTTGTCTCATGCAGAAAAGAATGTGTATAAAGGCATTTTTTTATTATTTCATCAATCTATTTCTAGTAACTGTCCAACACATTTAACTAATGAATGAAACTTGAGAAAGTTGGCAATATGTTATCAAAGCCAGCATTAATACGTTTACATTGAGTAAAGGCTATATTGCATGTATTATTTAAAAATCGAAAAATTAAGAAAGAAACAAAATCAAGGAACATGGTTTAAAAAAACAGTTATACATGTATCTTCTTTTAACCACACCTTTATTTACAGTGCGAGAGTGCGCCTAATTGACTTACGTGCAATGCTTGGCAGAGCAGTCAGTGTCTTTTTAATTTTTTTAATATAATGAGTGCGTAAAGAAAATTCGAAATGGCGACAGGCCCATTAGTCACTTTTGTATACTCACTGACATAAATAATGAAACCAACTATCATTGACTTGAATGGAAGTTTGTTTCATTTTTTTCTATGGTTTGAGATGATATCTCGCTTTCTATGTATCACCATTGAACTCCATATGATAAGGGAAATGATATAGGACCATCAAATTTCAAAATTTGATATTGATCACAGTAACAGCTAGAAGTTGAACAGAATCACCACCTACTGCTGACCAGATTTGACTTATGAAATGGCGCACGATAACTTTACCAGAGGAATGGCAATTGGGATGATGCGTTGCGGGCAAAGTTCTACAACTGTTGCGAAAGAATTGAAAATTTCAAGGGTCGTTGTATGGAGGTGGTGGTGTCGTTGGAAAGCAGAAGGAAATGTGGAAAAGAAGAACGGATCAGGAAGACCAAGGGTATCATCCAAGCGGACAGATGCACGCTTAGTTTTAGCTGCTAAAAGAAACAGATTTGTGTCCGTCCCGAAGCTAATTGTGTACTGGAAGGTTGCTGGGAACGTTGCCTGTAGCGTTCGAACTGCATATCGAAGATTGCGAGAAGCTGGTATACAGTCTCGACGACCCGCTGTGAGAATTCCGCTGAGCCTGGAACATCGAAGGAGACGAGTCTCGATTCAACGATGGTCGGATCCGTGTTCATCGCTTGCCAAGTGAACGATTTGCTCCATGTTGCGTCAAAGAACACGACCGGTACGGCGGCGGTAGTGTCATGGTTTGGGCCGGTATCTGGCACAATGGAAAAACACCAGCAATCGTAGTGAAAGGAACATTGACAGGACAGCGATATGCCGACGAGATCGTGACACCGGTCGTGGTTCCAGCAGTGACATCGAATCAATTGATTTTTCAGGATGACAACGCAAGGCCCCATCGAGCTTCAGTGGTGTTTAACAGGATATCAAGCAGTGGAATCCCAACCTTGGAATGGCCCTCACGTTCTCCCGACCTCTCCCCCATCCAGCACTGCTGGGATGAACTTGGTCGCAGAGTGAGGGAGAGGTGCAACCACCCACCAGTGTCTTTGAAGATGTTGGCCGACAGACTGATCGAGCAGTGGAACCTCTTAGACCTGGCATTCATCCAGCGACTGTGCTCATCCATGCCCTCACGCATCGATGCCTGTTTGGATGCTCGCGGTGGTCACACCCGTTTCTAACTTAAGTTGATAAAATCTTGAGTATCAAATTAAATGTTTTTGAGTAAAGCATTCGAGTTCTCCTTTTACAAACAACAAACAAACGTACAGTACAACCAAGTTTAAGTCATAAGTATTCATATCAGGACTTGTTTCATTCTTTTTGTCACTGAGTATATTTCAATCTCATTTTTGCACTCTCAATATCTGTGCATTTCTCTTACATATGTGCTGATTGATAATCTAAGCCATGCAATTGACCTATAACGGGAAAGCACTTAATTTCTCTTGTGTGACAATGACAAATAATTCTTTCTAAAAGAACTTGTGCCACTAAAATTTCTTCAGCCTCCTAAGTTTTCTTTCTGTTTCTCAATACTTAATGTAACCCAATGACATACACTGGACCTACTGGAATTTGTAATGAGCAGATAGGTTTACAATTATTACTATTGTCATTTAATCCAGTGTTAATTGAGCGTTTAACGCACTTGGCGACTTTTTAACTTAGCAAATAGGTCTATGTTAGATAATAATGATCAATGAAAAACAATGTATGTTTTTCTATGTATGTTTCTCAAATGTTCTTCGCACATTATAATTGTAGCATAATCTGATGCATTTTCAATTGTGAATTGATATTGTGATATAGTTGTTTTTACATAATAAGACGAAATTTAAAAAAAATGATAAATTACCTTGAATCAACTCATTCATTTGTAAAGCGGTTTCTCATGGAAGTTTACCTCTTACTGGTTATTTGATTTAATTGAATTTTGACAACTTCTGTGCGTTTAATAGTTTAATGTCACAGTAGCTCATTATCTCTTTAGTGATAATCTGATTTTCTGATAGCGAAATGAAATAATGGATCTATTTAGAATCGTGTTGTATTTCTTTAGCTTACCTTCATGCTGTAGCTAATGACTTTCCTATACAGCAGCTGACTCAATCATTTATATCAAAATGTTATGCTCATGTCCACCAATTCGTGTTTCAGTCAATATTTACTTGCATATATCAGGGAGTTTTGTTAGGAAATTCATGGAACACATTTATTGAAACCGTTTATACATTTTCGATAAATCAATCAAAATAGTTTTGCGGCAAGGGGTTCTGCTTGTTTTTTATGTCATCGATTCTCGTTTGTAAATCGTTTCGTTTACATTCTGTCCTAGAGAAACATGTCAAAATATACAATGATTTAATGTAAATAATTCAGAGATATTGAATAAAATGCATTTGCAGATCAATTACTCCGGCAATGGTATTTTTAGAATATGCTATTATCAAAGCAGTCAGTTAAATTTCGTGCAAAACATTATCAAGTAAGGTTTCAACACAGTTAAACTCAATTCATAAGGAATATAGTTGTTCAGATTTATCCTGTGTGCAAGTCATGATAATCATTTTTTCTTCGTGCGCATATTTTTCCGCTTATCTGAATTTTTTTGTCTTACATGCAGATATTTATTTACCTTTTTACTTATTCATTAATTACACTGGGTTACAAAAAAACTCTTTGAAAATAGGCAAAAGTTTTTCTACTGATTTAGGACCATTTTCCTCCACTAACTCTGAATATGGCATCCATTTAACTCAATCAGGTCAAGTTTTCATGCTAATTATATTTTGAGAAATTAGATTTTTTGGCTTAATATAAGCATTTTTTGGCATTTTGTGAAGTCATCTGTTATTTCTAAGAACCCTTCTCACCCCAAAATGGCTAAGTAGAAAAAGATACATTATAAAAGAATGTATTGAATTGGTATCACAAAATCTAATTTCACTTATTTGTATAAAAGTTATTGACAAAGGATAAGATAAATACATGTAGGCCTTCTTGCACATGCAATCTGGGTAGAAAGTCGCAATTGTAAAAAAGTCAGGGCATGAATTTCTGTATTTTGCACTTCCTTAAATGCTCAGCTGCAAGGATGTCTCTCTTTAGATTCCAGCAGTAATCAGCCATCATAACTGCATCCCAGCGTCCCTGATACCTTGTCTTCATCGCCTTTATGTCTTGATGGAATCTCTCCCCTTGTTCATCGCTCACAGATCCCAGATTCTCAGGAAACCTATCCATGTGTGAGAAAATGTAATGCATTTTGATACTCATGTTACATCCAAGGATTCTGAAAGCAGTCAACATATTTGAGACTAGCTCTGCATGGTTTCTGGCCTTTTTATTGCCAAGAAAGTTCTTCACTAACAGAGCAAATGCTCTCCATGCCTGCAGCTCCACATCGTTCACTGAATTTTCAAACTCAGTATCTCTGATTAGCTGTCGGATTTGAGGACCATCAAAAATGCCAGCTTTCAATTTCTCTATGGTCAATCCTGGAAAAGCATGGCACAAGTATTGTAGCAGGCACCATCCTTGTCCAGAGCTTTGGTGAATTGCTTCATCAAGCCGAGTTTGATGTGCAGCGGAGGGAAGAGTATCCTGTCTCTGTTTACCAGGGGGTCTTTGATAACGTTCGTTGCTCTTCATGGCACCAATTCTTCGCGGATTGGCCAGTTTTTTCTAGTGTAGTGATGAGCAGTGTCTCTGCTATCCCACATGCACAGGAAGCATGGATACTTGGTATAGCCTGACTGCTGTCCCGACAAAAAATTCACCATTTTCAAGTCAACACAAATTAGCCACTGATGCTGATCATAACGTATTTTCTCCAGCACGCACTTCCCTGCTTCATAGTTCTCTTTCAATGTAGCCGAGTGAGCAAGAGGTACAGAGGCAAACTGATTGCCATTGTGAAGAAGAACACATTTCAGAGATCGCTTGCTGCTGTCTATGAATAGTCTCCAATCTTTGGGTACCGTGGCATTCCAAGCTTGAACATTAGCTGAGCAATATATGTGCAGTACACCAAGTCATTCTCTTTAATAAAGAAAAAATGAAGGAACTCTTCATGTCTATTGCTATAGAAAGTGACACGAGCACTGTTAGATATAAGATTCTTTTCCTTCAATCTGGATGCCAATAGCTTTGCAGAGGACTTTGATAAACTGAGATCGCGAGCTAGATCATTTAGCTCATTTTGGGAAAAAGGATGTGGAGCAGCATCGTCAAAATCCATTTGTTGCTCTTCTACATGTTCAGCAGTACTGGAGGAATCGTCGTCACTGATGTCAGGAAGTTCTCCAAAAATAGGTTCCGGAATTTCATCACAATGAGCTACAGGACGACGTACCGATTCAATATTAGGATACTTCAGGCTGCTTCGGTTCTTTCTGTTGATTCCAGTAAAATCAATAGCACAAAAATAGCGGTCATTGACATGGTTTCTCGGTTCCCTCCAAATCATAGGAATACCAAATTTCAAGCAACTCTTCCTGCCTTTAGTCCACAGACGCAGGTACTCGGTGCATGACTTCAGTACAAAGCTGGAAACATTCCACTGAAATTTTTTAATTCCAATTCCGGAGCAGAAATTTCAATTCCAACTCCAATTCCAATTCCAGTCGAAACAGTTCAATTCAATTCCAATTCCAATTCCATAATAAGATTCAATTCCGATAATTGCATGACGCGTATAGTGTCATATGTTTATGTATCTAACGTTTGCTCGGTTCAATCTAACCCATGTGCCCTTATTCTATCCTCGTTGTTCCTGTGCGCCGTTCCCTGCGTCGTTCCTTGTCGTCGTTCCTATATGCGTTTTCATGCTCATAGTTCATATTTCTTGTGTACATGTACATTGTATATATGTAACCGGTAAGCCTACGCCATTTTCGTTTCGTAAACGAGATATTCAATATCTCGTGAAAAAAAAGAAAGGAAAGTTAACGGTCAGCAAAGAATCAAACGCTGCTGATGAAAGCTGATGATTGTTGATGAAAGAAAAAACGACGATAAAAATGATATCATGAAATCTGATGAATGGTCCATGTTAAAAAAAGAGATTAAAAATTCCGTGATAAGAACGAAATGTGGTCGGGTCGAAAGCTAACGAGCAGAGATTAAAGGAAACTCTTTCAGTTTTCAAAAGAAAGGGGTTTTATCGTCTGGTCTCAAAAATTTTCCATAAATTAGAAACGATGAGAAATTGACACAACAACAACTACCAACAGCAACACAACAGCGTATACGGCAACACATCAGCGAGCGCGATTGAAGATTGACGGTATAAGTGACACTGATATTTATGATATTATTTTGGCATAAGTGAGTCCGATCGAACTGAAGTGAATTCAACATTAAAAAGTGGACTGTAAATGTAAAGTTTTTCTTTTATCGTTGCGTATCACATCTATATAACTATAGTCTTTAAAATTAATATTGTTAATTGTTGTGATTGGAAGTTGAATAATAGTTCATGTAATTGAATAATTAATTATTGGAATAATTTGCTGACACTGTCTATAGTATGATTTGAGCTGACAGGCTGCCTTTTAATGCAGCGTTAATTTTCCTCTTTCAAAACCAATTGTTTTTCGTGTATACAACAATTAAGTAAATCTCCAATTTTCGTGCTTATCCAATCAATAACTAAATTCAACAATTGTTTTATTTTGATTAATTATTTTGATAAATAACTAAATAACAGATTGAACAAAGATGATTGTCCTTTCATTGTTTGCTTAATCGCTGAAATAACATTGTCCGGGGCTGTAGGCCCGTCGAAGTCACAAAAATCACCCTTTATTCAACAATAGAATAAAGCTACCTCTGTCGATCTATCTCTCTCTCTCTTATCTGTGCGTGCAGTTAACACAACGGCCGAGAACTGTGATTTTAATTTTTGTAGAAATAGATTTATCACAGGTCTATCGAAAAAGTGGAATTGAGGTTTATCAAGGTCAATTCCAATTCCAGTAGATTTAAATATCGTCGATTCCAATTCCAATTCCGACTTTTCCAACTCTGCTTGTATACCATGTGTGGAGCCCAAACTTTATCCTGGTCACCAAGTTTAATTCCAAAATATGATTGATAGGCACGTTTTATGAAGCTTATTACTTGATTTCTGTTAGATAATTCAATTCAATTCAATTCAAATATGCACTATATTTAGAGTGGCATTATGCTACGAGGCTTCAAGGCCACTTTACAATTTACAATATAAGAAATAGAAATAAAAGAGATACAAAGGAAAGTCATTTATAGGTAAGATCGATAAGGTATTTCTTCACTTGTTTCTTGAAGGAACGCATATTGTCAATCGCTCGCAAGATTCCATATATCCCAGAGAAAGGGTATATTCACCACAAATATAGCAGAAAACGTCAGGCGTAATCTTTTGGTTTTATCAAGATATTTTGGATGAAACGGAATCACAAATTACACGCAATTGCAATTTACTAATTTGTTTTCAAACTTAGAATTGCGGTTTTTCCAAAATAATCGAGCTATGACCGACTGAAAATTTCGAAGGGACCTTGACGAAGTTCATGTAAAAAGTGCAAATTTTTGCAAATAATCACCTTTTCGAGTTGCCAAGGTCACATCGATTTGGAAACTCGAAAAGGGCCAAAAATATCATAGAATTGTCATAAGCGATGAATTCAACAAGGTATTTGAGCAGTGGAAACATTGATGGTGAATTGCATATTTTCAGATGGGCAGCATTTTAGATGATCAGATGTGACGCAAAGATCTTCAGAAATTGCATTTTAGTCTAGAAAATAAAAGAATGGCTACATGAACGTAAGAAAATACCGGTACATGAGAAGCTCTGTACCTTCATGAGAAGGCCAAAACTTGAAAAACCCAAAATGTAGCTTAGTTTAAAAAGTTGACCTGACTGAGCAAATCTGAGGTGATTTTTGAAATCAACACTCTTGATTTACTCGAAATCAGCTAAAAACACTTAGACTATTTTTTCTTTGTTGACCAGTGCTATGTACGTGTATTTCATTATTCATTATTGCCACTTTATTCAATTTTATTTAATCATTTCGCACAAAATGTCAATTCTGACAAAAACATACAAGTGAAAACAGATTAACAAGTTATGAGCAAATACTCGACAGGCAACTTCCTGGAAAAGTTGAATATACTATGTAATACTTAAAGATGAAAACTCAAACGTGTATCATAGTCACATGTGAGCGTCTCCACGCATGATTAACATTTCTTTCTCTAAATATCTATTTCATTTTGCCTGAATATTTGTTATTTGTCTATTGTAGGTTTTTGTGATCGTCTCAGGTGAAGTTATCTTTAAAAAACCAGTGGAATGATCTATAAGTATAGTAAGCCATTTTCGTCAAAGTAGTGCAACTGACATCTCATTTGCGGATCGGACGTTCGACTAATGAGCTCCGTTGCTTACGTGCTTTTTTCACGATTCCTTCTCTCACAGGAATGTAATTATGGTGCTTTATCAACTGCTCGTCGCATCATGGACATAGCATTGAGCAACGTTCAAACCAAAGATATTTAATATTAAAACTAATTATTTCTGCCAAGAAACAGTCATTATTTGAATTTCAAGTTTCGAATATACTATAACTTTGTGCTATCTTGACTCCCAAATCTTGACTTCCCGACAGCGTCAATGTTTTCTTCTTCGATCACTCCAGCTCTGACCAAGAAAGCCTGCTGCTGCTAGGGTCACCACTGGATGCTTTTAAAATCCTCCATTCGCGCGAGTGGTGACCGATTGCTGCTGCTGATAGGCCTTCACAACATCACCTGGATACGAAGTAATCTCACCAGTCACGACGAATTATCTTTTTGTCACTTTCTGTCCGATCCTTCTGTTGCCTATCTATAATACTGAAGAGGACCACGAAAAGCCAAAACATTGCCCTCAACACCGAATGATGACATTGTGACCTCTATGAATTTTTCAACCGTGCCAATTTGTGTCAGTGATGATGTAGTTTTGCAGCAGGTTGCCTCTCTAAAGATCTTGGGTGTTACATTTGCGTCTGATCTTAAGTGGAAGTTGCATGTTGATGTCATTGACAAGAAGGTCTCTAAGCGTATTTTCATTTTTCGAAACCTAAGGAGGTCGCACTGCCCTGTTCCTTTGATGGTGCGATGCTATGTAACACTGATTCGCTCAATTTTGATATATGCATATCCATGTATTTGCAACATGTTAGAACATGTTTTCAAGAAGCTTTTGTTTATCGAACGACGCATTTTCCGCATAATTGGTGTTGATGTTTCTCAATTTCCTGGTGTTTCGATTGCTATTTTCAAGCATTCAATGTGTGAAAAATTGTTAAAGACTATTGAAAGTTGTTCTGATCATCCCCTGAGAGAAATGTTTGTGTCTAAAGTCCAACATCGTGTGAACTTAAAGGTATTGTAAATAGTTTTGTTCAGTGTTTTATTTTACTTTTACTCACTTTTTATGATTCTGCCATGTAAGCTCTTCTTTGCATTCTTATGTTTATTATTGTTTATCGTGATATGTACTGCGCTTACCGATTGTAACTTGTAAGGCAATAAAGAGATTCTTATCTTATCTTATCTTATGAAAGAATGCATGGAGGAAATAACAAAGGTCATCAAAGAATTGATAGACAACTCGCTGTTTTGCAGATTGAAATTTCAAATTTAAAGAGTGATCTAGACCGCGAAAGGAAAGCCCGACTAGAAATCGATGATGAAAACAGCAGACTACGAGATGACATGAAATGTCTTAATGGCGAAGGAAGCTGCCTTCATGAAAGGCCTGACTTATTTGAGCAGAGGGAAAGAGCAAATGATATTGTAATGACTAATGAGCAACTTTGACCGCGCCAGTGGAGATGCGAAAACTTCTAGCTTTTATCCAAAGAACAGTAAACGAAGTGCTGATATGTTTACTGCTACAAGAAAATAGTGTTGTAAATTTATCGGCAACTTTCGGAAAATTCAAAAAATTTCCGTTACCGGTAATTATTACTGGTAATAATTGCCGATCAATTTTCAAAAAATCGATAAAAAAATCGATTGTCCTAATTTTGACAATTAAAAGCAAAAATACTACAAATGGAGCAGCATATGTTATTCAATTAGATTTACATGTACAATTGTGCGCGAGATCACAATGATCCGTACTACCAGCATTCAAAATCTAGACCTACTTTTTTTGCCGCGTTAACGAAATGAGTGGAGAAAAACTGAAGGCTGGAGGGGCAATTCGATAGATCTTCCGCAAATTTTGTAAACTCAGTCTTCTGGATTATTTGGCTTGCATTATTTGGAGATTATTTGGGTTATTAGAGATTACTATATTGAGATCTCATATTATTTGGAGATTGTATTTTATTGGATTTCAGGTGACTTGTAGTAATTAGATTTTATTCATTTGCTAGGATTCATCAAAAAGGGACTGAGCTTGACCAACTCTGCTTTAATCAGTACACAATTATTGATGAGTTGTAGAGACAACTTCATTTTTTGAAATCTAATTGTGATTGAACCAAACATATCATGAAGAAATGTATATTATACATATTCTGAAGATTTTGTATAGTATATAAGAAATGTGCTGTACAAGTTTTCCTTGTGATATCAAAATTGTGGATAATTCGAAAATTTTGAGTTTGATGAAATTCGAATTTAAACTGCAATACACATTTTGTTAATTCAACATTAACAAAATGTGCATCCCTGTGCAATTCCAGTATTATTAATGCATCCTGAGAGTTTTGAGGACTATTATAAATCATGACCAGCTATGGATTGTATTTATGTAAAATAAACAAACAATGCTACTGCATGCTACTCAAGTTTTTAGAGAACTCTTGTTACTGTAAACTCATCATCTGGAAGATTTTTAAGCGTGCACACAGAATATATACATTATTACATGTCAGAAGAATATTAAACGTTTCAAAATGTGTAAGTGCACTTACCAAAGTGTTTGGTACTAACATTTTGGAGACCTTTCTAAGAAGACTCTTGAAATACTTTGAAAATTTTTACGTTAACTGTCACGAATCTGATCATCTTTCATAGCATTAAGCGTCACATTTTGAAACGGTCGTATTTTTGTTGAGACAAGTTGAACAAAACGTCGGCAGAAGTGTTTTGTTGCTTTGTCAACATTGACTGTAAATAATTTACGTGATCCGTTTTTTTTGTGATTTTGATTTTGAAATAAAATAATGTCTTTCTCTCTCTCTAATTTAGTAAATCATAAAATCATATCTAGGAAAATTCAATTAATCCATCTGTGTAAATATACTATAGTTGAATTTTTGCCATAGAGATTCTAACTGCATGGAATGCTTTGATTCTAGCCACAGATGTCCGACAGTGTCTGGTAATCAAGGACAAGAGCGTTCATGCCCATTAAACAATGCTACGCCGTGGATATTCGTTGTCATGGCAGCTGAGATTGCCATCAGCAAGCAGTTGTACCACAGAATTAGATTCATATGCATAAACAAAATATTTAATTCTGTGAGTTGTACTCAATTTTAGTCCAAAGCGAAAGTCGAATTTCCATAAGTCTAATGATTTATAACTAAATTCTACACAATGGTTTTTATTGACTTTAGAATGCATTCTGCTAGTTTATACAAGTGCTAGCGGATCCACATGGCCTGTTGATAAAATAAGCTATTAACTTAATTTGCTAAGTCGTTACTTCTTATCATAAGCGTTGAGTGAGTAAAATTCCGCCGATCGGTAGATACTTTGCAGGACTTGCTTTGTCATTCACTGTCACTGTAGACAACAATCCCACGAAGTTCACGATCACATCTGTGTCCTGTATTCTAACTGAGTATCCAAAGTACCAATCCTTCCTTCGACCCAGGGTACAAGTAGGACTTCTCAGTGGTGCTGTACTATGACAGTGACAGTGCTGTACAGTGACAGATCAAGTCTACTCTAAATCTAATGTGACTAAGTTTGACGAAATTTGATAAATTTGGAAAAAATGGAAAATGTGTGGGTGGGAAGAATAGAAGTACCGCTACGTCAACAGCAATGCGTGAAATCTGAGTCAAGAAGCAGAATATAGTTCTCAATTTTTTGCATGCACCTAAGTCATAATGTTGTCCGTGAAATTTCCTTGGTAATCGCCTCAATTTTTATCATCAATTAAATGTTGTGTTCTTATCAGAAAATTCCATTCTATTTGTTTGATGAGTTTCATCAGAGGGTTTTTTAAGCTAAACCCACTGGGGGGGGGCATTCTTCAGAAAAACATTTTTATGCCGATTTTGCAAATAAGCTGACATAGAATATATAGGCCTATACATCTATAGCCTACAGTATGTGCATGTACATAGGCCTACATACATGTAAGTCCTACAACTATATGTATGTGCTACATTTTCAGTTGTTGTTACCACTTCTACTATCATTTTCAATTTCAGCCTGTTAGCTGTACAAGCCTGCAAGGGCTGTAAGGGAATCAGAAAACTATCACTTCTATTTTCAAAAGAATTTTTTTTACAAACTTTCTCTCTTTGTAAATTTCAAAATTTGGCTGAGAGCATCTCCGCGCTCGGCTTTTCAGGAAGTCAGCTACAACACACCGCGGATCAAAGGATGCTGTTCCGCATCCATTTAATGCAACTTGCATTCGATAGTTCGCAGTTTCGTTGAACATCGCCGTCCGGTCTGCCGTCACCAACTTGTTGTGTACTGACACCATCCGCTCCGTTTGCATGGAGTGTGGAGCAGTGACCGCCAAAGCTGCGAGGCACTTTCGCAAAGCTCCCTTGGTGCACGAAAGCAATTGCCGTAGTCTTAGGGACAACTTGGCTCCATTGTCCGAACTTTCCGGCAACGTTGGAAGGGCATCTATTGTTGGCCACGAGTCACACACCTCATCTGCGAACTCCTTCACGTCATTGGGGTAGATTTGGCGCATGATGGAGGTCCCATGTTCCAGGAAGTCGCTCAATGTGTTGGCTTTGAGCAGAAGAGAACATTTGTGAACATAGTCACTCTGTTCTACATCCAGCCTCCGATCCAGGAAGTTCTTGGCAGCCGAAACAATCTCCACTCTCACTGCCTCACGAGATCTTGACGATCTTGTCACGAGACTGTGAGCAGCACTCCTCTGTGGCCTTCTCTCTGAAAATCGAAAATTTAGATTTGATGTTGATTAAAATTGTTTGGCTAACAGGGCAAAATTATAGGCCCATACCACTAAATACATCAATTACATCAAAGCAGCAGGATATCACCTCTCGTGCATCAGTTTGACATCAGCGCCCCCGTGAATGTAAACAAACTCTTGCTGGGGATTCTCTATTTCTTGGTTTAGAAGTTCACACCTCAATTTATTTCAACATTGTGATAAGAAACCTTGATGTTCAATCTGGTCCAAACTAAGTTACATGATGACTTCGGAAGGAACAAAATTAGTCTATTTCAGTCTTTGTACTTTTAGCAAATTGAATTGCCACAGAATTACAGTACGGCATAGATATTAGGCATGCTTCTTCAATATTGCATTAAAGTGATAGAAAAGGGTTGCCCCCAAGAGCCCTAAAAATCGTAAAAACTGGAGGGGAAAATTCGCTCACTGAGGGGCAACTGCCCCCCCCCGGTTATAATGTTAAAAAATCCCCTGAGTTTCATACTACTTAAATATCGATTTCTCAAATATCGAATATGACCTTTATAGTTTGAATATCGTTCTTGATTGATTCAACAAATGCCCTCGTTGCATGAGTTTGATTATGATTCAATAATGAGCTACAGAATAATGCCGTACTTGTAAGTAAATCATAACGACTAAACTCTTTAGGTTTGATGGCAAAACCAAGTCCCTTGTTCAACACAAGTTTTTCTTCTCTTGTCAGTTCATTTGATGTCATAGATATAACAGTTTTATTCAGATCTTCATCGCTGATCTCAGGACGAATTCTTCTCGGAGGAGGTTTACCGCGCACAAAACGTCGATTTCGAGGTCTCATAATAATTTCAAAGGTAAGGGTAATTTCATTGATGAACATGCGTTTGACGTCGAAATAATGACAATTTGTTAAATTGCAAAGTTTGTTTACTTTAACTGAAATCAAATGTTCAAATGGTATCACAGTCCTGCTATTATGATTTGGTATTGCATGAATCAATGCTTCATAATGCCTTCTCAGTTCTATCAACATTTGAAATTGAAGTGACAATATTTGTTTTCTCCACTTTTCATTCAATTTTTCAGTATTTGGTGCCCCTGCGACTTTGTAAGTCAATCTGAGGCCCTTAGGTATAATATTGAGATATTCGCAACATTTCAAGAAACTAATATGTAAAATGATTGATGTAAACGGCTTCATTTTCAAAAAGATCTAAGGAGTTGGATCTGTTAAAGATGCAGTGCGATCAGTTTCATATAAGTAGTTAGACAACTCCGAACGATATGAAAGCGATATTAAACATTCGGAGTTGTTTGACTACTTATATGAAAAAGAAATCATATATCGAATAGTGATACAAATGCATGAATAATTTGCAAACATTTGTCTTTTTAAAAATTGATCAAATATCTTTTAGGCATCGGAATATATGATATTGCGGCCTTGGTGAATATATAATGCTCTCACCTTTCAATTGTCAAATAAAGTTTGTTTTAACCACGAATTAGATTCATCTGTGGTTTTAACATTCACTTCAGTTTCTGGATCCACATTGAAAGGGTCAGACGAAAGATATCGATGTAATTTTGATTTTCCAACTAAATATTAAAAATTATTCTACTCCAAATATGATTTCAAAGCAACTCATGGCTCTTTTCCTTTATCAAATTCGATTTGCTTGAGATCCTAGCAATGCATTCATAGACGGAAGAAGCAATTAATTAAAGAAACATGACCATCATTTCGAGCACATCTCTTATTCTCATAAGATTACATTATCTGTAATATTTTCCCATGTCATCTGCTCTGAATCGTTTTCAATCACAGCTTATTTTCAAAAGCTACTATTATTTTGGATATTTTATATTCATCTTCTATGTTGCAAATATTATGCTACTTTCATATGCTCTATGAACAATTCTTCAAAACAATATTACAAATAAATTACATGGATTTATTCAGTCAGGCAAATATGGCACCCTAGATCGATGAAAGTCCTCCATTATAACGATGAAAATTCAAAAAAAGACAAGCTTTCCTAGAAATTGCTATAATTCAACAAAGTTCTTCTCTCAATAGTTGACATAGTCGGTGTAACAATCTTCCAACATTTCTGTATTGAGAATTCAGTTAATTCACAAATATGCGGAACGGTTTAACATGCCTCGTTAAGTAAATTCCTCCCCAACGATCATGCAAGTGTAGACAGATAATCTTCCAACGATCATTCAGTCTAATGCCCGGTTATTGCAGAAGATTTCATCGCCTTTTCTTCTTTAGATTTTTTACCCTGCTTTACTTCCTTTCCAGTAGATCCTTTAGAATCAACATGATGATGAACAACTAATTCCTCGTGCTCATTTGCTTCGACAACTTGGCCGGGATCGGTTTCTCCATGATGTACGTGTAAGTGCATTTCATGATCCATCTGTGGATGGAATATCTCAGCCTCAACTACATCGTTTGATTCTACTACGATGACTTCTGACTCCGCAGGATCCACTTTCTTTACGGCAGAGCTTGAAACGGGTTCCGCTGCTTTATGATCACATGGCTTCGTAGGTATGTCAGTGCTTGCCACATCTAATGAGTCCAGTGGGACAGGACTGGCGTTGATGTAATGGTTGTGAATGGAAATGACACTCACCAGCGCCGCAAGAAGTGCCTGCAAAATAGGAGGAAATATGAGAACATAAAACATAAAAAATCATGTAGATCTCAAACCGATGAGCAAAATTTGCTCATTCTAAAATTCTACATTGAAACAATTATCATGAAATTGAAATCCTCTTGTGGGATCTCAAGTGGGACACGCATTATGATAGACAAGTGTGCATCCCAAATTCTTTCTGAACTATGAACTATTCATCCCATCTTGAGCCCTGTCGCCTTGAGGCGTGCTTATTGTGGCTTAGAGTATTGCGCCTATTTGCGTCATTATCCGCGAGAAGCCAGAATCTGCTCGATGGAATACAACAACGAGCATATAAGATTAAAATGTGATTTCATCTGTGACTTTTTTCCGAGTTTGACATCTCATCGTACTGATACTGCTACTTGATTATTGTTTAAAATACAGTCCAACACAGACATCCTCTTCAATCTTTGCATCCATCTGAATCAAATCACTCTGGTAGATTCATTCTGCTTGTTATTAAAAGTCCATGTCGATGGAATTGATTTTCCTATCAACTATTTATACTTTAGAGTGATTTTCTGATTGCATGAAAATTTAGTTTGTAATTTTTATACTGATTTCAATTGCATCTGATTTTCAAGTTTTTAATTATGCATCTACATCTACAAGACAAATGCACATTCAAACATTTGTTGGTGTCCCTTCAATTTATTGAATGATCAAAATGACGTTTTATATAGATCTATTTGACATAGAGTGCGTGATTATCATAATTATTGAATGGATGCTTTCTACATGTTTGCTTATGTCTGTTCTCATGATGACGTGATGGTGGATATTTCATGTGGATAAATGGTCAATTATTTTTTTTTAATGCATCATTTCTTGATTTATTTTTTAAAAACGGAATTCAACTACAGTGTAAACTGCAGAGTCCGAAAGCTGGCAAATATTGACTGCGAAAGAGATGTACAAAACAAGAGAATGACAAAAGCTATTCTATGAAAGCTATGCTTCGTGTTCATGGGCTACGAAGGCGATTGGCTTTCATATTGGATTATCCAATGAATTTCATCGAAATTATTAGGGTTCTGCTGAGAATTGCACAGGATTCGTTATGGTTGGATTCATCTCCTCTTTTTACGAGGGCCAACTTTTGCGTTGTGAGGTCATCTTCTTCTTCCATGCGTTTAGACAAAAGCGGTCGAACATCGAGCACGATTGTGGTTCACATTTTCACCTTGGCAAGAATCTAATTCGCATTTTTTTAATGTCGCACCAAATTATGCCCACCTACTATTTTCGTGTTACTTACTATAGCTTCATTACTTTCAGCGTCCAATATTTTTTGTGATAGCGCACTGACCACATGGCATAGAGTAACTATATATACAGTCCGTTTCATAAAAAGTGGATCATCCTAAAATTTGACTAAATAAAACATAAGCATGATACAGAAAGCATTTTCATGTTATTTCATGTCCCTAATATATTTAAATGTCCTTATATAATCTGATAAGCTATGATACAGTAGTGGTTCTTAAGAAGCTAATATTTTGTGGCCCTACCCTTATTGTCAATGACATTACCAATTCGTCTAGGCATTGATTCGATGATAGGCCTATCGTTGATTTTTGACTGATCTAACTTTCTCCACTCTCTTTTTAACAGTGACATAAGTTGTGATACGCCATCTGTAGGTAGCAGTGAACGACGAACGTTACGTTTTAGAATACTCCATACATTTTCTATGGGATTCAGATCAGGAGAACGAGCTGGCCAAGATATTGTCCTAAGCCCTAATTGAGACTTGCATAAGTTGACTCTACTACTCCTGTGACACGTAGCATTATCATCCATAAATAACCAAGTCGATGGATCACCAAGTTGATCTGTCATTTGGCCAATGTTCATTCGTAAAACATTCACATAGCGTTCAGAATTCATGGTTCCTTGCTGTATGTGAAGTCTTCTACGAATAGTGGACTTAGAAATAGACGAGTATAGTGCAACCATCTCAGTTCACGAGAGACTTGGATCAACTTTAACAAATCTCAAAATTAGGCGGTCTATACGTTTGGATGTTTTGCGTGGACGGCCAGAGCCCTCTTTACGACAGAGTCGAAAATCATCATTATGCCATCGATGCACATTTGTGTAAGGGACATTTAGTCGCTTGCTTGTAGCTCACAAAGAAAACCCTGACACTTTGCCTTTTGTGAATGCGATCTCGTTATTGTTCATTTGTGTTTTGTATTGTTTTCAACCGGTAAGAGATAGATTTCTAGCTGAAAGCAATCAGGAGTGCTGCCAACACCACCGCAACGAAGTCAGGAAGCTATGGAACATGAAGTCCAGTTAATCACATGTAGCAGTTACATTATTGTTGATGAATAATGGTGCTATACTGGCTCTGATTGACCGATTTTCTTTATTTTTGCTTTGCTTGATAGCTTTTGGATTGTAGAACAACCTATTACATAACAAACGAAAATCAAATGTAATTTTATAAGAGTGAAGTATGATTTTGTGTAACATTGCTAAATGAAGATCAAATTATCTACTACTTTTTTATCTCTAACAGGAAAACAACTCAATATTCATGCTTGAAATTTCCAACAATGATATAAATAAGCACAACTGACATATCTTCCAAATTTCAGAGAAATTCGTTCAAGTTTGGCGGAGTTAGACAAAATTGAAGTTAAGGCGATGTTTAAGGGTGATCCATTTTTTATGAAACAATCTGTAGATAGAGTGTCGACGCATTAAAGTGTCTACATACAGTGACAATTTTTATATGAAAAGATTCAGTTTTTTGCGGAGATTGCGTTCTTGTGGTCCAAAACATTATTTGAGCAGTTTTTAAAAAGCTAAATTTTTGCTATTTTAAATAATACCGCAGGATTTTATGATTCACAAGGCGTCATTTCTTGAATCTGAATAGTAATGTGGACCCATTGACATCTTTTGAAGTTAACTATGATCAACTTCCTTCATTATTATGTATTTATTTATTTATTTCCACGAATAATTTTTAAGTGTCATTTCGTTAGACACTACAAGGCCACTTTACAATTCGACATATTACAACATAACATCTGGATCGGAAAATAGAGTGGAAGTAAACAGTTAAGAAATTCTGGAGAGAGAGAGAGAAAAACGGGGTCACTCGAAACAGTGCGAAAGTAGTTGTGTCTTAAGGTTTCGTTTGAATGACGAGACGGATGCAGAAGATTTAATTGATAATGGAAGTTTGTTCCAAGCACGAGCGGCGCATATTGAAAACGCTCGGTCACCAATAGTTTTACGGCGCGTCGTTGGTACAGCTAGAGCCATCAGAGACGATGATCGCAGGTGTGATCTCGATTTTAGTTCAGAAACCAACTGGAGACAGCTTCTGAGGTAGGATGGACCTTCATCATTAAGACAACGAAACACTATAACCAACAGTCGGTATTCAATGCGATATCGAATAGGGAGCCATTGTAAGGAGGTAAGCAAAGGCGTGATGTGGTCATCGCTGCGAGAATTGAAGATGAGTCTTGCACTAGCGTTAAGGACCGATTGCAGTCGAGAAATGATACTGAGGGGTAAGTCCTGGTATAAGCTACAGCAGTAATTGAGACGCGAGTGCACAATGCTGACTATAACAGTAGACAAAACCGACTGAGGAACACAATTACGAATTGATCTTATCTGGCGAAGAGCGCTGAAACATGAAGAAACTGTCTGCTGAATATGGCATTTCATGGAGAGGGTCGAATCGAGACAGATGCCAAGATTGCGGACTTTCTTGACTGGTGTTACCGAATGGCTGCCTATGAAAAGTGGAAGGTGAGGAACCAAATTCTGACGACGTTGTGAAGAGCACCACATCACTTCAGTCTTGGCGATGTTAAGTTGAAGGCAGTTAGAGCGTAGCCATTTTGAAACTTCATTGATACAGGAAGTCATGGGTCGTGTCAATGAATCAGTGTCCGAAGGAGAGCAGGAGCCATAAATCTGAATATCGTCAGCGTAAAAATGAAATTGCAATCCATGAGATCTGATGACATCGGCTAAATCAGCAATGTATAACACAAAAAGAATTGGGCCCAGGACAGAGCCTTGTGGGACACCATAGACGACAGTGGACGGAGTGGAACTGGAGCCGTTCGAGGATACGCATTGCTGCCTGTTTGAGAGGAAGGACGAGAACCATCTTAAAACTGTCCCGCCAAGGTCGAACGATAATTCCAGACGTTTCAGTAGGATTTTGTGATTCACGGTATCGAAAGCGGATGTCAGATCAAGTAGGCAGAGGAGGGTAAGGTCACCTTTATCAGAAGCAAGCAGAATATCAGATATAATTTTCAACAGAACCGTCTCACAGGAATGATAAGAGCGGTAAGCCGATTGTAAGGATGGAAACAAAGAGTGAGCCTTAATATAGATCAGGAGCTGACGGGCGACGAAACGCTCAAGTAGTTTAGATAGAGTACAAAGGTTTGATATTGGGCGGTATGAAGTAGGATCATCAGAACATCGTTGACCCTTCTTGAGAACCGGAGTGATGTTGACTTCTTTCCACAGACTCGGGAACGAGCCCGACCTCAGTGACTCATTGAGAGTATTAGCGATGAATAGTGCGAGAATATCAATGTTAGACTTCAATAGATGAGTAGGCAAAGGATCATTCTGACTTTGTCTGTTGGGAAGCTTTAATGTGGCTGATACAATATCGGAGATGGATAGGCGACGGAATTCATTGAAAGAGCAACCCGCTGGTGCTGAAGAGAAGTCAGGTTTGGTGGAGGCAGGAAGACACCGATATATGGCGTTGATTTTACTGTCAAAATGCCGATGGAATTCTGCTGCCGTGATGTGTACGTCAGGCTTGGTTTTCCCACGTCCCAACAAGCCATTTATGGATGACCACAACAGTTTCGGACGGTGCTGCTCAGCCGAAATCTTAGAGCGCCAGAACTGCTAACGCTTCGACTTTGTGAGATTTCGGTATGAAAGACGAGTGACTTTCAGTTCACTGACTGCTCTGGCGACAGTTTCAGGAGAAGCAATTCGAGTAAGACGCTTGACTTGACGTTCGAGCCTTCTGACCTGACGTTTGTAACGTAAACAGTCTTCGTCGTACCACGGATCAGAAGTGCGTTGGCGACAGCGTACAGTTTTCCAGGGAATATGAAAGTCAAGAATAGCGGTGATGATGTTGTTGTACTTATATGCAAGTCTCTCAGGATCAGATGCAACAAATAGATTAACATCACCAATGTCAGACGAAGCCACGGATATGCGGAAAGAGTCAACATCAAGACGCCGGAAAGGACGGACTGATGCTGTATGATACACTGTTGGAGGACGCTGAAGAGGAGCTGACCAATTGATCAACCGATGATCCGATAGGCCAGGATCGGAGACTCTAGTGGCCATAGGTAGGAGATCAGATCTTGTGGCGACAATATCAATAGTACCACCACAGTCGTGTGTCGGGCCCTGGATGCAACAGTGAGACCATACGCATCGAAAAGGTCAAGCAGAGATCGAGCCGCTGTATCGTCAGGTTTCTCGATATGAATGTTGAAATCCCCAGCAAGAAACAGTGAATCGTTGCAGGTGATGAATATATCGAGCAGACTAGACAATTCCATGAAGAATTGTGACGTCACAGGACCGGTTCGATAAACAAGGATTACTACGCATGACGTTGATCGAGAGAAAATTCGGGTACACAGCACTTCAAAAGTCAATGTGCGGGGACAGTCAAGATTTTTGAGACGAAAACCTTGGGATGAGAAGGCAACGACGCCACCGTGATTTGTTGACATATTGTCAGGGTGCAATCGTGAGCGAGGTTGATCAGTAACCGCGAGACCTGCTGATCTTAGGCGTTGGAGACAAACAGCATCAGAGTCATGCCAAGTTTCAGTTAGCAGGAATATATCAATTGATTCATCTCGACGAAGCTCAATTATGTCCTCAACCTTGTTGGCCAAGGAACGGATGTTGAGAAGGCCGAAGTTTACCGATCGGCTGATGGGAATACAATGGCGATCAGCACGTGGCAATGGACGAAGGACACGTGGTCGGTATTGCTGTCGCTCTAGACGCGTAGGGAAACCGTGATCATGACGTAAACATGCAGGGCGCACGCACCTTGATCGGTAGGAAGAGATAACTCCGCAGTCATCTTCAGCTGATGGATGATTAAATTGGTTGAGGCTAACCTCCGGTAGATCATAAAGAAAAATAATAATACTATAGGCCTAACTAAAAACTGAAAGAAAAAAAATATAACTTATTACTGCGTTTTAAACAAAATTATAAATCTAACAACTTACTTATGACATTAGCGTCTAAAAAGGAGTGATTATAGACATGAAACTTGTGTGTCTGCTTAAATACTTCAAACTTTGTAACTTATCTAAATCCCAATCTGCTATCAGTCAAATACAATTACAAACAGACCTGTCATTTCTAATGCGGATAACTGGTCAACCACGTGTGGTGTTACGCAAATGCTTCAATCGAAGTGAGAAGATGAAGCTGAAGATAATGAAAAGTAAAGAATTTGATCCCTCCAAAGGACCGATCTGGCTTTCCCACAGGTTACATGAAGTGCAACTAAAACAGGTAATTGATATATGCTGTGATAAAGTT
Organism: Prostheceraeus crozeri; assembly: GCA_907163375.1. Lineage (NCBI taxonomy): Eukaryota > Metazoa > Platyhelminthes > Polycladida > Euryleptidae > Prostheceraeus > Prostheceraeus crozeri. The sequence continues at coordinate 192,873 of CAJQUW010005195.1, forward strand.
GATGAGGACAAAAGCAATAGAGGTCATCAGCAGGAACTTGAGCAAGATTCACGTTTCGGCCCCTTAATTCCTGTGATGCGACGTGAACTTAACTCCTGTGTAACGACTGTGATGCGTGAATCACAGTCGCACTATCAGCTTCGCCGGTACAGGCGTTAGCATCTTTCACAAGGAGTCTCAGATACCACAGTTTGCGTCGTGCTGACCCATGGATTCCTTTATAGTAGTGGCCACTACTATTAAGGAATCCATGGCTGACCGAGGAATGGGGAAATTTGCAGAACCGCGCAGACGTAACAAGTCTTCTCGCGTGTAGCGCTTTGAGGGAACAGTTGAGAGCTCGCGAGACTGTATTGTGCAAACATGTATGAAAGAGAGACACACGAGAAGTGTAAATTGAGATCAATGATAGCGCAGTTGCTTTCAACTAATGCGCAGTAGATATTATAAAAAATGCAGTACACTGATCTTAATTCAAGAAAGTTTCTTCGGAGGTAAGAATTGCATGAATGCTTGTAGAGTGGTGAAGCCGTAGATATAAGTTTCGAAGCGATCGGTGTGATAGAGACAGGTGAAGAAGCGGGTTTGGGTGTCGCGTGAGCTACACACGAGACGGACGACCGCCTCCCGTGAAAGCTGGAGTGCGAATGAAAGTGGTGTTAGTATTGCTCTCAGTGGTAGTTTGTGATATGATCACGCTTAAGAAAATAATCTTTTTGCAATAAAACTGAGCTTTTAGTAATGGTAACACATCAAATTATTAATTTAACAAGCATTACTTCTCCCAGTTGTCATGACATGGAGTATTTGTGGAATACTATTCTTTATTCTGTATTGCTATCATGATCATTCAAATTCGTTTACATTTCTCCAAAAGTGTGAAAACTGCATGTCTCACAGGTGGTACTGGGTCTCGACCTGATCTCGACTCATTTTCATTTAGTGAAATCGAAACTGTATACACATTGGGGATTTAATAAACACTGAGTTATCACTCTACTGCCACATGGTTTTGTGGCTTGACACTCCAAACCATAGAGTTTCCAATGTGATAGCAGTTTCGATTTTAATAGCTGAACTCGTTTTTCTATGCATGAAAAGTGTGCACATTTTTCTTAAATTTTGCACCGCATGTAAGATATGCATTCTTACTGTTTTGGAGAAATAATCAAGAAATTGACTGTCATGAAAACAATGCAGAAGAAATAATAATATTCTACAACTCCTTCGAGTCACTGCATGATCATATAGTAGTTTGGAGAGGTAATATTCACTCATTTCGATGGGACTTTAATAGTCCGGGAGCTAGCGTGAAGTGGTGCAGGGAACGAGGTAGTACATAAAACTTTCACATAGCATAGTACACCTCTAACCTACTGCAAAACTTCGCGTCTGCCGGATCAGAATATTTGCTTTTCAGAAATATAGATGATAACAAAATCCTATGTATTTCCAATGGTAAAATGGTGACATCTGAGGTGTTGACTCCATTTTTTCGAGTTTTTGCTCATAAAAGTTACACAAATTGGTATTTTGTTGAACTGGTTATTATAGAAATCATCTACAGATCATGATCTTTCAAATGAGCTATCATTCAGTGACAGAGGATGAAGTAAAGTGTACAAACAGACACTTTTCGTTAAAGTATATCAACAATTTTCCTGAAATTTCTATGTTAAAATTTGCAGTTGCACCAACGAAAAGTGTCTGTTTGTACACTTTACTTCATCCTCTGTCACTGAATGATAACTCATTTGAAAGATCATGATCTGTAGATGATTTCTATAAAAACCAGTTCAATAAAATACCAATTTGTGTAACTTTTATGAGCAAAAACTCGAAAAAATGGAGTCAACACCTCAGATGTCACCATTTTACCATTGGAAATACATAGGATTTTGTTATCATCTCTATTTCTGAAAAGCAAATATTCTGATCCGGCAGACGCGAAGTTTTGCAGTAGGCTAGAGGTGTACTATGCTATGTGAAAGTTTTATGTACTACCTCGTTCCCTGCACAACTTCACGCTAGCTCCCGGACTATAATTTTAATCTTTAAGTCAACTTTGTCATTAGGAGTTTTTCCTTACACCTGTCATGTCACAAATCACACAGAACTGAAAGAATTATCATAATAAAAAACAATGGTGTTAATAACTTTAAGATATAGTTCCACAATATAATTCAGATTTAAAAACTGATTGAATGAATTCATACATAAGAAAATCTAATTAATCCACATAGTTGAACTCTAACTGTACATGATTATGAATGTCCATTTATGACTAAATTCTGCATAACTTTCATTGACTCCCAGTGTTCATTCTGATTTCTAAATATTTGGACAGGTGTTGAACAGATGCATGTAGCCATTTGGAAAAACAAGCTACTTAGAATGCTTGAAAATTGAGCAAAGAAACATCATAGTTTTTTGCATGAAGTTGAAGACTTACATCATACAAATGATGCAAAGACTCACATCATACTTGCCAATTTTCAAGTTGTTTAGCAAACTTGTACAAGATTCACAACATCCTCTGCACCACTTTTCTCCCCCTAGACTTGCTTATACAAAAAAGTTCCAGATACCAAAATATCGAACTCAGCTATGTCGAAACTCTTTTATTATAAGCATGTCGCGTCTTTCAAATAGTTTACTTTGAAATGATAACTTACTTTGATCCACTGCTCATAACTTGCTTTATGCAATTTTCTTTGGCACGTGGTCTGACTATTGTTTTTTAAATGTGAATTCTGCCCTTCGATTTCCAGCATTGGGGCTTCCTCGAAAAAACCGTTAATTATTATTATCATAATGTTGTTCATGAAATTCACTTGGTAATCAACCAAATTTCATTTTAATCAGTTAAAGCTAAATGTTTTCAAATTCTTGTCAGAAAATTTTTTTCTGTTTGATGTCTGATAGGTTTCACACTACTTATTAAAATCTGAAGCATCGAACAGATGGCATGCAAACACAGGAAAATTATGCGAAAATCAAGCCTTTTAAAATATAGATCAAATAAATATTTAGACCTCGAACATACTCTCTTGAAAAAACTGAATCTTTGACATATAACTTTTGCCTATGTGCTGACTTTTTATGGTGTCTACACTCTACTTGATAAATACTTTATCTATGCCCCAAACATTGGCCAAAAGACTGATTTGATATGTTCATCAGATGAATGACAATAAACATCTGAATTAAGCCGACATGCAAAATATGTCAATAAAATGAGTTAATATTAGCTCACTGATTATGTGTTCAATCAATTTTATATTTATTTTATATGTGTTTTTCTATTTTTCAGGTGAGGTGCAGTTCCTTAAAAATAGGGTGCACGTTTTAAATTTTTCAAATCAATGATCCGCTCGTAAATCCTCGTTTTTGTTGATATTTCATTAGTATAGAATTTCAACCTGTCATTAAAGCCCACCACTAAAGCCAATTACAAGCAATAAACTGTAGACGCCGCTATACAACTCCCATATACTCACACATAACCTACATTTCTAAGATTAATCAAGAATTTTTTTAAAGGAAAAGTTTTGTTATACGATCAAAGGAAAAACTGCTTGACATTTAAATATCTCAGAAAAGGCAAGGTTAAAAAGGGAGAAGTTAGGTAGCAATCTGCAAAAAAGACAAATTAATTCATCTCGTTCGACGGCAGTGTTAGGCAACACGGACACAATCGGCATTACCAACTTGGATGCGGACACTGATGCGAAATATGACGTAGCTCTTGCATCGCCAGTTCTTTTCATTAGTCGGTCGCTTAACTTTAAAATTGCGGCCGTTGACCGCATGCGCCAGCCCAAATGCGGCGATTGGCCGGAAAGCATGAGCATCATGCTAGACCTCTTCAATATATTTTTGGATTTAGCTTGGTCGGCCACTGCTCCAGTTCTAGTATGAGTGACATTTCTGTGGATGCTGTCAAGGTGTCAAGACACCTTTACAACACGCAAAGTCTTACATACATGACTTCGACCTCGCTCCCAATTCAAGAGGATTAGTCCGTCAGGTCGCTTGTTATCCGAACAGAACAAACATAGTTGTATAGGCTATTGGGTATTCCCGCTGACACAAGAGCACGAGACAAAATGTCATTGGCTGCAGCATAGGTCGATAGTTTCGGCCTGGTGTTTTCTTGCACTCGAACTGGAATTGTTCTTGAGCACATGCTCTGTACGTGCATTCATGGTTCACAGTGATAGTTGCACCAATTCTCTTAAAAACAAGCTGTTAAAAAAAACATCGCTGTTGTCAATGTCATTAAATGTGAAATCACATGAATTTTGTGAAATCGAGCGAGACTTTCCCGTGGCATTGGCATGTCAGCTAGCTTGAGCTAAACGGGGAGATATGATATCGGGGGACCTGCAATGTCTGACAAGAGACAAGTCGTGCACTATGCGAACGTTAAATACCGTACAAAGTTAAGACATGTTGGTGGGAATTCCCACAAGAGTCACATCATATGTGCCTTAATGGAACCGGCCGGGTTTTCAGAGGCCGGCGTGATAAATATAATATATAATATACTATACTATGAATGTATACTATAATATACACCAGCAATCAGTATCTTACGTCGCAGGTAAATTTGTAAATAGAACTTCGCAAGTTACCGGCACATATAAAGCTCAGGAGAAATGGCAAAATTGCGCTGATTCGTTTTCAGTATATAGCAGAAGCAGAGAATAAATCGTAGTTGAGCAAATTAGCATTTTTCTAACGTATTTTCAAAATGTATCAATCCTGCCTCTATGAAAAGTCAAATTGCCGCATCATGTGTCAGTTTCTATTGAAAATATCGATCGTAGCACAGCGCCATCACGCATATATGCGTCATTTACACCTTCCTATCACATATATGCGTCAATTTCAAATGTAGGCTCTATGCTTACTTTCTTGTCGTAGGAAGTGGAGGGGACTTTTCTGACATATGTAGGAATACAATAGGCACCCTTGCTAATGCGTGTCGTTGTAATTTCCAGTTGGCGTGCTATTTTAAGCCGGTGTAGATGTCGACTCCCTGATAACCGCTGTCAACTACTGCGATCAATTTCTAAGTGAAGATTTGTTCGAAATGTTGGTCGAGTGCACTAACACCCGTGCTGGTCCTCTAAAGGCCGAAAATGAGAATTTCAAGTTCCATGGTCACAGTCCAAGAAATGCGCTCTTTCCTAGGGGCTATTCCTCATGGGCGTGATCAAGAAGCCATTCATTAGGCAGTATTGGTCAACGGACAACTTCCTCCTGACACCCATCTTCTCTCAGATCATAGGTCGCGATCGCTGTAGTAGCACACTGCGCTTTCTACGGTTCAGTAGTCCTACAGAACCAGAAGCAAGAAATAAAACTCATAGACTATGCGTGATTTTGATGGAATGATTCGAAACCTCTGTCAGCAATTCGTCCCCCAAGCAGAAGTGTGCCTAGATGAGGTCCTCCTCCGATTCAAGGCGGACTAGGCTTCAAACAGTTTATTCGAATAAAACGAAAGCATTCATCCTCACTGACACAGATGGGTACATGATGTCTTACCTTGTTTACTACGGCAAGAACACCGATCTTCGGTGTGAAGAGGAGAACATAGACCATTTATCTGTCAGTGAGAAAATCGTGGTGGTGCTACTGTCTCGTGCTGGAATTCTTGATCAAGGCTACATAGTCACTGTAGATAATTGGTATTCAAGTGTGAGACTTGCCAAGTATCTTTTCAGTCGGAGCACAGGATTCCGTGGAACAATCCGGAAAAACAGGGGTGTCCCTAAGAATCTTGTTGATAAACAAATGACTCCGGTGTCTTCAGGTTTTGTTAGACAAGATGAATGTCTTATAGTCAGATTCTGCGATAAGAAAGACGTTTTTGTAATCTCCACCGTCGACGTAGCTGGAAGCGTTGACAAAGAACGCACTCTAGCGGGTGGTTAGGTGAAGCACTTCCACCGTTGTTGACACTTACAATAAGACAATGGGAGGCGTCGACCGCTGTGGCCAGGTGATTTCTCCTATTACTTGTGTAAGGAAGATTCAAGCTTGGTTCAAAAAATGGGTTTACATCTCTGTCAACGCCTCCTACTGAATGCCGCAACGCTTTATTCGCGGGAGAAGCAGAAAGTGCCTTTCATGGAATTCACTTTGCAAGCTATAAGCCATCTGACAAAGATTCCCATGGTCACTGAAAGATGCCGGCTTCCAAAGCCACGACCTTCGGGTGATGGAGCTATGGTCGAGTTGCACCTTCCTGTGGCATTTGAAGCTTCTCAGAAGACAGCGAAACCACAAGAGGTGCACTACTTATCAAGAATTAAGTGTCTGCCCGCCGTTATTCCAGCAGTGAAGATATTCGAAAAGCAGTGAAAGATGCTTTCTCGACAGTCAGTCCTGAGATGCTACAGCGGATGTCTGAGAGAACATGGAGACGCATCCGATTATGCTTTGAGCATAACGGCGAGCACACCGATAATCTTGACGAGTAATTGTCTTTCTATACGTATATAATACATGTTGAATTAAATTCCATTTGTTTCTTATAAATCGTATTTGCTTTCTGTCAAAACTAGGCAGGGGTACGGTGACTTCTCGCACAGTGTATACTAGCTAGTAATTACTGTATGGACGAGAAATGGATCTGAGGGTAAATAAAAGAGCAAAAAGCAAAGAGAAAGGGAAGTGCAAATTCTCAAATTGGTCATCAATATTGTTCATTGGATTTAGCAAATGAAGACTTTTTGATTGGAATTTCCAAAAACTTGTCAATAGAATAAAAATTTTAGCCATTGTTATGCATAACAAAAAGATAAATGATTTATAAAATAATGCATTCTTAGAGAATTTTGTTTTTATAATTTTTTCTACATACACAACAAACTTGTGAAATCTATAGACCTACTAGTAACTACTAATTTAATCATAGCTGTAAATGAAATAAGTAAATAGTATGATCATTTTGAAAATATTCGGTGAATAGCTTATGTTATCACTCAGGTGTAAAATAGGCCTATATTTGCACCGACAGTTTCAACGTCATTAATGTATACTTTATGCAGCGAAGGGCTACATGAAATTACATGTAAGGTTTTGCATTGTTTTATATTTACAGGTTTTTCATAGATACCTATGTGTCAGAGTTGTTGCAACGAAGTGTTTCAGACTTACCACTTTCATTCTCTCAAATCCTTTAGTGATGTTTCCTAGGATTGCGAAATACAACTGCTATATTCCAATGTTATTTTGTGTCTTTGTGTTTTGTTTTATATCATTTCCGGGGTATAGATTTTTCATCTGCAAATTTGACAGTTTTTCGAATGGCTTCAAAAATCGAAAAACAGCTCCAAGAATAAATTTCAACTGTATAGATGCATGCATGATTTGTCAATATTTTGTGTTAGTTTTTCCTTGTCTCTTTTTTTTAATTTTAGGATTGTTTATTTTGGGTATTGACTTATCCTCCAAGGAAAATAGTGCAGTATCGAGATGAGCTTGCCTCTCGAGAAAACAAGAATTGTTGACATGTACTTTACTCTTCAGATTCTATTGTCAGACACATTTCTGCCAAAGCTTTTTCTATTTCGGCAAGCTCGATAAGCGCAATGACCCTAAAGTCATCAACAGCATAGATCTAGCGCTTCGAAAACATCGCAAATGTAGAAACTTGAGAAGTGGTTGTCGCTTGGACATCAGATTATAGGCAAACAGATGGCAAATTATTTCCAATGTTTGGTGACGCAATATTTCATTCCTATGTATTGGCACGGAAGATTCCTTCGATTAAGAAGAAACATTAACGAAAGATCAAGCACATGAGCTAATTGATATTAAAGGATGAACTTTAATTTTTTTATGGCAGATAATTTTGATGCAGCCGTGTAACTTCTATTGAAATTGGGTTTTCTAAAAAAAGATATTGCTTCTGAGAGGAAAAAGAATAATGTTTTCACAGCAGGGATACATGCATTTGACTGATGTTTAAGTTTTATTTTGTTCAATTGCTTCTAATTTCAGTAATTTGATCGTTTATTGACCTTTGTTTCAGGTACTTTCAGGTTTCAGGTTTTTCGTTTTCAGGTTTCAGATCCTGAGTAGCAGTTAGGGACACGGAGTCGAAGTCTGGTCACTTTGGTCGAAGTCCTATCAAATGAACTACGAAATATACATGTACTATGAAATCTTTCAAGAATTGTATCGGAAGAACATAGAAAAAATTAAAGATTAGATGAAAGATTAGCAAGGCTACTCTACAAAATTATTTGATGACACAATAAAAGTGGTTAAAACATGTGCTTCGAATAAATCAAAATCTGATTTAAAGATGATAAGTAGACAATTACCTTTCATATCCTTTTATTGAGTCTACCCTTTATCCAAATAATCCAGGTATTTTTATGATTGTAGATTTCTACATTGGCAAAATTGGAGATATCATGCGCATTAGACCGACAAAATTTAATTTTTTGCGCAGGCACACTAAAAAACCGCAGTTGGATTAACGCTACATAAACTAGATAATTAAAGAATATATATTAAGTAAAACATCCACTCAAATACTGTAAATTAAATGAATTTATCAATTACATATATGTCCTCGTTTCTGGGGCTCTAAACATGGGCAGTGTTTTGTGAATAGGGCTATAATCGCAATTCATATTTGAGGATGAATATACACAACGCAGTTATTTCACGATTATTTACTGCTTTGTGATGTGAGATGAAAACTAAGTCTTTGAACTTCTTGAATTAGTCTATCAGTCATGGTTTACATCTATGCGCAACTCCTTAACCGCAAAAGCTATGATTGATCTAGCTCAGTGGAATTCAACCGGGTTGCCGAGAAAGGTCCAAGAGTGCCACAAGGGGTGAAGAATTGGTAAAATTCAGATAAGAATGCATCAACATCAGGATTCCGATAATTACCAACATAATACATGCTCGGCCTCATAAATATGAATTACCGTCAGGATACATAATTATTAACATGTGCGAAGTTGGCGGAACCATGTGTATCTTTAAACTTGAATTTATTTCTCAAAAGCAGCTACGAATTTGTGGAATCTGAGTCAAGATTCATGATCAGGAGGCTGAAATCGATAGACCAGAAGTTGTTTCGAATAGAAACATGTTGTAATAAAATATGGTTCCGCTAGTTTCACACACGTACATGTACATGCTACCTGATTGCCATTATTAACTGCATTGTTGTGAAAAATGAAGCATATATTTGTGATAAGCGCAACAAATTGAACTAACACACTTGATTTACTGCGCCGATCAGCGAGACCAGGAAATTGTTTCCGCTAACTTCACATTCGTGCGTAATGCAGCGTCTTATCATCGATTGTCAACAGATAAGAACGCGATAGTCGCACTGCATATTCTCTAAAATTCTCTTAGCAGAAAAATTCTATAAGTTTTGAACTTTTGTGCCACAGGAACAAATCGCATAATTTATTATATGGCACACACTGTAAATTACATTGTATTACATAACATATTTCACTACAGAATCAAGACATCTCGAACGACTTGTTCTTATCGGCAATATTAATCAAATTTCAATCGATTTTGTTTATTGTTAATTGTTATTCCCGTCAATTATTGTAAATTAAGTGCTATATAAGTCTCTCGAAATCAAAAAAGTGTTTGGTCGAAGTAGCTACTCCTTCAGCAATCTGAACTCATATGAAATAAAATGAGTCTTTTGCTGCATATCTTTGAAGAGATAACAATTCAAATTCAAAGATACGACGTGAATTCGACGCAGTGTTACGAATTTCAGCCACTAAGTGGCTAGTTCCGTTTTTAAAGTAGAATTCTGCATCACACTTTGCTATAACTTCTTGGTATGAATACATTGAGTAAAAATGACGACATAATAGTGGCCATGTCGACTATGTCGCCGCCAACTTCTTTATAAATCGTTCGATGAATCATAGAATCTCTGGGTTTCGCACTGTCTATGAAATCACGTTTGGTGGACCATGTCGAATTATCGCAATATTAATTAAGAGTTCAAATCCAAAATGTACAGCTAACAGGTTTTGAATGAAAGCAACATGTTGGCATTGATCATAAAATAATTAAGCTGATGAGTTGGTAGAAAAATCAGAGATCATTAAAATGTCGACGTTTTCTCATTTTTCGCAAATTTCATGACGATTTCACAAAATGCGACTTCGCCAGGTTACATGGAGTGAATGTCTGTCCTCATTGGTTCATGATGAACCTGAGAGAAAATAGAAATTTTGTGTTGTATCACTAGGTGACATGCCACGCGTAATTACCAGGCTTGCCATGGGTCCGGGAATTCCCATCGTAATTCCCATCCCATGGGAATTCCCATGGGATGGGAATTACGATATTAGTTATGGGAATTCCCATAGAAATCCTCTAAAACATCAAATCACAAAATTCTAAATATATTCGTCTATTGTACAAGTAGGTCATATATTCGTTAGAAAACTTCCTTCCTCATGAAGCAGCAACAGAGTCGGGTGAGGGTATACATACGATGCAAGTATGATAGTGTGCAGATTTAGGGGAATATTTAATTGTTATCAAGTAGGAAAGTAGATTATTGCATGACTTTTGTGACTGTCCGTCGCGCCACGTGGTCGCTATCAGAGAAACTGCTCGCTACTATTTCTGGGGTTGTGTTCATACACAGATTATGTCTACACCTGGCCAGAGAAAATTTATATTAAGAGAAAGCAAGCTTTGTCAGACAATAATAAAGCGCGCGCAGACTGGGCAAATTTAATTCGTTTACCTGCAGAAACTTATTTTTTGCAATTTCCTTTATTTTTAAACCCCCAAGCAGCACATTTTTTACGTTTTTAACAGACATTACCAAATAACAATGAAATCATTTTTTTTAATATTAATTTACAGGAAAACAGTACATGAAAAAACGACATTGGCATACATGTACAAAGCAATGTAATTTTTCATCACTGTAAAAGAATTGCCCACTTAGCGTGCGTGCAGCCAATAGATGCAAAGAGATTTTGTCTGACAAAGTTTTGTATGAATTGAATGTAAGCTGTCTTTCTCTTAATATAAGTTTTCTCTGCACCTGGCTGAGCAGAATCTATATCTTTATTGATTATTTTAGCTTCCCTAAATTGACTCGTTTTGTCATTGACAATTCGGTAACGTCTGTGCAGCGCAGCTGGCTATCTATTCTTTTTTAATCTTTGTGTTCATACAAGGTTCATACTTGTGACTGATGATGCTGATCTAACAATAGGATATCGCAAATAGCAGGATAGGGACTGCTGAAGCACGTACACACGGTACACACGGATGCCTGCCTGCTTGCATGAATTGTCAATAGGATATCGCACCTTTGGCCAATGATGATGATTCAACAATATCATCGAAAGGATCGCTTCCTAAGCTCAGTAGAAGACGGATTCTCTGTTAGAGAAGTTGACGTGAAAATGACAGATAAATTATCCGATATCGACAAAGTAACGCTGAAACGACGAATTTCAAGTAATGAAGTGACATTTATTTCACCACCAAAATCCATGATACGATCCCAAGAAATTGATATCAAGATCAAAGCTGTTTTATTTGGTTCTCCTGAAAATGATAAATTAGCTCCCTTCCTTTGTTGCGATAATTGCAAAAGCCTATTTCTTTGGTTTAAAAAGATCAATGATCGATGGGTGAATCAGAGCGGCATGAGTGCCATCAAGAGTCATATTGCAAACAATTGTTCGAAATCATCTATTACGTCATTTACCATCAAACGATCATTTGAATGCGTCGGAACTTCCAAGCCAGCTCTACCCAAATCATCAAAGGAACAATGGCAGAAACATTTAGTAAAATTAGTGTGTGAACATCCTACTGTTTCTCTAAACTCAATGGCAAAAATTGCATCATCTTGCGGAGACTTCGCATCGACAGTTACTCATCGAAATAATCGCATTTTTGATTTTCAAATTGGAAGAACCTACGTGTATATTGCTTCGGGACTTACGACAGAAGGAGAAATATCACATTCAAAGTTAGAAAATTTTTTCAGTAGCTCTGTAAATGATCCACTGACAGGAGTTTCATGCATGATAGATTATTGGTCAGGAAAGCATCAACATCGACTGTCATATTGTGCCATTGTCATTTGTGGTGTTGATAAAGACTGGCGATGGTTTCGTTATCCCTTGAAAATATGCGACTTAGATGATGTGTCCCACGATGCGGAATTTACTTTCAAATTTTTGGAGGACTGCCTCAAAACGGAGGAGGCGGCCGGGCTGGATGCTCAAAAGTTTTGCAATCCCCTCTTCGTCGTCTCTGACAATGAACCGAAGATGGTGGCGGCATTTGATGGGCGTTATCCTACAACTTTGAACTTTGGTGGCCGAGTTGGATGCACAGAACATGCACTGTCAACTTGCGTTAAATATGTATTCGAAAAATCGCCACCATCATCACTCGAAAATATCCTATCGAATCTGACAACTATTGAATCGTTTTATAATACCCGTGACCAAAACGCCAGATCTCTTAAGCGGGCGATTCCGGACAAATGCACTACCCGCCCATGGCGGTTCCACCATCTGAGATTACAATCGGCAATTGAAAATTACACCGTTTTTCTCTCTGAAGAGGATTACCATGTAGCTGATACCTTACCACCTCTGTCAAGTCTGAAAGCATTATTGGATATCATGGAGATTGTCAAACGGTTTTTTTGATCGAGTGGAAATTAATGGACCAACTTCTCATTTATCGTACATGAACTATTTAACAATGGACGTCAGTTTATTCCGCATTGAGATAAACAAAGAACTGCCTGCTGTATCTAGCAAAACGGCACGTCTTCTCAGAGAAAAGATCAGAACGAATTTGTGGCCATATTGTGGCTCGGCGTTCTCAAAAGCTGCCTGTTATTTATCTGGTATTGATGTCTGCTCGATGACTGCAAGCATGGTAAATAGCCTACCCAAAGGTTCAGCTACAAGAAAGGAGGTAAGCCAATTTACTGATGAATGGAAACAAGACATTGATACTTTTAAAACAGACGTGATGAACTACATTTATCAACTATTAGATTCCATGCATTTCACTGCTGATATTGCTTCAGATGAAGCTTCTCTTCAAGAGTCTGAAACAGCAGTGACAGATCTTTTTGATACTATATACGCTCCTCCATGCAAACGTTCGAAAGCAACTAACTCTTTTCGCATAAAATTAGATGAAGAAATCGTAGTGTTCGAATCTATGCGTCGCCCATCAAAGAACCCAGGAGTTGAATTTTGGAAGAAGAATCCTCAGTTGGAAATGTTGTCCAGGTGTGCAAAAGTCTTATTAGCAACTCCTGTCTCTTCAGCAGCAATTGAGCGTCTGTTTAGCGAGACCGGACTAATACTATCAAAGCTCAGAAAAAAGCTTAAATCTCAAAAATTGAGTGCTATGATTTATAACAAATATGTCGCAAAATTGGAAGCAGATGGATTTCTATGAATCACGCTTGAAGTGATGTTTACTGTACATAAAGATTTTATAGTGTGACACACATTGTTATTGCAAAGTTTGCCAGTTGTTAATTGTTTCATGAATCCATTTCGGAAATTATTTTGTTAGTTATTTGTTATAATTCTAAAGGTTATGAAGTTCTCAGTTCTTTGTAAGAATTTCATTTTGTTTTAAAAACTAATGACTTTTCATTAAACTCATAATTAAAGATAAGATGGAATGATCGTGCCTAAATGTAATTGACAGGATGTGACTTATCAAGGATAATTTGGACCTACATGTAGCCTACAATAATGTATAATAGCCATATATAATTTAGATAATAACTGGATTAGATACTAGTAACAATGTACGAAAGATAGCCCATATGTTTAGCCTGCATGGACAAAGTCATTACGAGTATCTTATATTTAATATGCATATAGTTAAATGATATTTCTTTTAGTCTTATCCTATTCCTATAAAACTCTCAATCTATGGGTATATAATAACAATGACGTTCATAAACGAATCCAAGACAAAATTGTGATGCTACAACGAAAAAGGCTATGATTTTGATAAATCTAAACAAGAGAAATTCAATGTATACAGTACACTAACAGAAAATCGAAGTGCAAAGATGCACACACTCGTATCGTCTGAAATTCATTGTCAACAACATTTTAACAAAATTTAGACACAGTTCTGCATTATTAGTAATCAGTCTATATCGGCTTAAAACCAAGCAACTTACAAAAGGTATGATAGGTTAAAAAATGTATTCATGAGCTGCAAAACTTTGATTTAGATTCGTCAAAAATATTGTAATATAGGCCTATACCTATGGTCCTATGATCATATTGATGCAGTAACATTTGTCAAAGAAGCCAATTTTTGGTTATGGGAATTTTATGGGAACAACGTCAAAAGTCCTGTGGGAATGGGAATTCCCACAGAAATTCCGTGGGAATGGGATGGGATGGGAATTATAAATTGATTCCCACGGCAAGCCTGGTAATTACGGAACACCCCAAACCCGTGGTTAAGGACATTCTATTCTTCTGCCCGCGTACATACGCGCTGCACTAACAGTCAGAAATCACTTGATCTGATGCTGTTAAATCATGGGAAATGTTTATGAATACGCGCGGGCGAGCGTTTATAGTTTGCGTGTCGTCTACGGTTGTCTGCGTTGCCGCTTGAACCGCTAAGCATGTTCTATCTTCCCTGAGCATGAAATTGAGGTCCTATCACATTGTTTAGCCTCTGCATGCAGACACAGACGCAAAGTCTATATAACAGGACTGCCAACTATACTAACTTATATAAGAGATATTGCAGCAATATCCGGCATAGCCACGGATGTTTGGGGTCATGTGTAATTACGCGTGATTGAGCGTGGTATGTCACGTAGTGATGGCTTAGTCATCTCTAGCTGAAATCCAATTACATATCTACCAGCCCTGAATTATGTTGTCCACGGTTAAACTGCATGAACTGACTGCACGATTTTGTAAACACCGCATCCCTGTCTGAACGATATGTCGGATCAACACAGCATAGGTGTAATTAAAGTATGCTAATTGTATCAAACAGTGTAAAATTTTCTTAAGTCAATCGAAGCGGTTGATCAAACAACTTTTTTCATTTATAGACATGAATTGAAAAACAAGTTTGAAAACAATATAGCAGTATTTTGATAGTTTATTGCAACTTCTCAAACAGTGTGTAAATGCATGCGGCCTTCTATACAGGAAGACAAATTCTATGGAAGGCGATTCAATCGACACCAGAAAAAGGAAGAAAACTTGTCAACCGTCTGTTGACTTCGTTGGTTTCGACCACACTTGCTGAGCACTGGGAAACTTGTTAACCACCGTATGACCAAAGACGCGCTCTGGCATGACAAATGGAAGTCTTTCTAAAGAAAAATGCCGATTTTCATTTTTGATAAGGTCAACCTCAGTTCTTAATTCTCGAAGTTGGCGGTCAAGACGCACTTTCTGCAAAGAGAAGCTCTGACGCTCGCGCTCCAATGCTGCTAAAAGTTGATCTGATGAAGCAGTAGCCAGTTCGAATTCGGATAAGGGCTGTAAAACAAGAAACGTAATTAATGGCAATTGTAGTATTGAAGAAAACAGTAAAAGAAAATTCATGATGCATATGTCATTAGATAATACCCTTCAATTATACATACGTGTACATGCGCGAATCAAAGCGTTTGAAACATTAATGATTGCTGATCGTTTCTATAGAATACTTGATCAAATTTTCAACTTTTAATTTTTATGTAAGTAGATCCTTAATTTCAGCTGACTCACTATACAGGATGGTTTAGTAATCGAGTAAGGAATCTCTAGGTCTGCCAACAAAATGTCTGCAGAATTCAATATGTTCCCATTCCCTAAATTACTATGTAGGCTATTACATAGATCCAATCGAAGTGAAAAAATCTGTGAAATGAATTAAATAATATAAATGGCTGATTCTATGGATTTCACATAAACTTGGCATGGTGTATGTGAAAAGCAGCAGAATGTCTGAAAGTAGGCCAACAGACAAATTAATCATGCAAATTCCGTTCAGCATAGGAAGGAAGTTGTAAAGACAATTTATTGGCAATTAGACATTCCAATCACATCCAGGAAAAAAAGACGTTCTCGACTTGTTAAAAAATGCTGATTTTGTTAAATAATTAATTATAATTATTATATAAATATAAATTTATAATATATATTATTATTATATTATAAATTACAATATATAATTATATAAATATATTATTTCAATATTATATTATATGATTTATTATATTAATTAATTAATAATTAATAATAAACTGATTAATCCATTTAAATTAGTTCTGCAGCATATTTGTATAAAAAATCGTCCGATGGCTGGCCAGTTTGGACGACACCGGCATCCACCAGGCCTCCGATCAACAAAAACCTGTCCTATTGTAACCCTGAAGTGTGGTGCTTGGATTAATTAACAACAACATAATGTACAGTAAGTCCTTGATGTTGCCGCCCATGTCGTCAATACTTGGTTGGCTTAAAGAAGTCCGTCGGGTTATGGTGCTTCGTAATAATGTATTGCGTGCATGGTCATACGTAGCCAACGCATTTGTGCAACTTCAAGTCATCTTACTTTACTGTATCCGTTTGGCGTCCTTTTCTCCACTTCCGTTGAGTTGAACGATGATTCATGGAATGCGTCAAGGTGTTCCGATCGAGGGCGTCGGCTTCCTTGCGTCCCAATTGCCGACAGTCTGCGAACGCTGTTTCTTCCCAGTTCTTCTTAGGGCGGCCTCTATTCTATCGTAGGTCTTTATTTCCAAAAACCTACGTTTCGGAGCCGTATGTAAGAATTGCGAGGGCGACGCTGTTGTAAACAATATTAGTTTTCCATCGGAGAATCCGTGTTTCTGGCCTTCTTACTTTATTCGAGAGTATAGCTGTGTTTTTCTTTCTACATTCTATTACGATTTACATCATCTTAGTGTTAACATTATATTAGTAGTCTGGTCTTTCGTGTCTACATGTACATCAAGGAAGTACATGTACATAGAACTTTAATAATAATATGCTATATTTCGAAATGACAGACGCATATCAATTAAAAATATTAAAGGAAGAAGATAAAAAAGAAGTCAGTACGAAGTATTATCACTATGAATTATTCGATGGATGAAGTTTTTCGGATGATCGCATTGATGTTCGCTCTCCGCAGCCGATGCAGCATCTGAGGTTCCTGCGATGTGCTGTTTCCGGTGGTAGAAGTCGATGAAACTCGTGCCCCCGGTGCTGCATTATTTTATTAAACAGTCTTTTTTCACTTTTCTCAACTATTAAACTTGCGTTCGAAGTCTTGCTGTGGCCGCACCTCACTCCTCGCTTCAGGCATTGTTCTATCCTGCTCCTTTCGCTAGCATCCGTGAATCCCCACCAGCTGGTAACAGCATAAAGCTAGTAATCATTGTTGAGTACATCTGATGGAGTGTATGTTGCTTGTTAAGCTTTGCCCATCCCTGTGAACTGTTATCATAAACGCCAATATCTCTATTCACTTGTTTGACGATGGACACCGATGGTGTTCGAAAGATCTTGCACGCATAAATTCGATTTGACATAGATGCTGTTTTGACGAGATTCCTCAATGGAAAATAATTTATTGTGCCCGTTACTTGAAACAAACAATCTCTGTACTGACTACGCTTGCTGAAATAAATAACTGCTCCTGTCTGCAAAATAATTGCAAGTCAAAGGTGAAATACTTATTTGCCATTTTACACTTCGAGTGATGGAAATGCTTCGTTTTCAGAAAATCACGTACACTCAACGAAATCAAAAAGCTTCCACCATAGAAATCTACAGTTTTCACTCTTAATTCTCTGACAAAACATCACCGCACATGGCACCGCAGATCGCATGATGATCGCTCATGCTGTCTGTGTCCATTGTGATCTCTATATACATCAGATTGACAATCTGTCATACTTTAAGCTATATTTTGACAGATGACAGATCCAGAGAGCCGGTGAGTAAAAGGAATAATGGAAGACATAAGAATCCAGTAAACGCAACAGCGATCTGAAGTTAACTATGAAAAACGAAATACATCAATAGCGCCTTTCGTGCTCGTTGCACATTTTCATTCTGTCCATATTCAATGAAAGTAACTATCAACTTGCAAGCTGGGAAGGATATGAAGGAACACCTTAATGGATGGGTTGTCCTTTTAGACTTCATTGAGACATTCTAGACTTGCAGATTTTCTAGACCAAATCTCTCCGCTGTCTGTTATTCTCCGGCATTCTGTACATGAATGTTATCTGAAGATTACAGAATATTACAATTCATGTGAAATTAAACCGGGAACTACCAACATTTTCTCCCTAAATTCGAGCACAAAAGGTTTGTTATCATGGAAGTGTAGATCTTGAATCGCTGAAACCAGTCTCACTCGATCACGTGTCAAGCTAAAAAAATGCACAAAGTCACATTTCTTATTAAATTCACGCACAAACATAATAATTCCATGAAAGTCATCTTTGTGTACTACATAATCGCAATATATACTTAAGAATTGCAGATTTCAGTTCTATACGCATTAAAGAACGATTTTTTGTCTGTCTTTCGACAGATTTTCCCTAGCAACGACTAAAATGCGTCTATATTTGTTTCTTTCGAAGATAGCCGCAGCAAACTTTGCACACATATTGTTGATGATGTGCCTTCGTAGCCCCACACAATCAATCTGACATTAGTGCTACTTATGACATAGGCATCGACGCTCAAAGTTGGCGATTTTCTTTCCAAAAATTGCGAAAATCCCCAACTTTGAAGCTAAACACCGGAGAAGGCTCACTTCAAACTTCAATTAAATTTTTGTAGCATCATTAATGTATGTAAGCTAAATTAGTGACAAAAGATTGGCATGTCTATTACTTCTTTTGGGAGATAGAGACAAAAAGCGACATTTTTCAAAAATTTTACTTTTCTTCGTGCTACTTATAAATCAATACTCCACGAATGATCATTCCAAGCGCCTTTTTCATGCCTGTTCTGCTACATAGGATGAAAATGTATTATTTCACAGCAATTGGCTTCTTCATGATTCGTTCTGTTGGATTACATAGTGCTTAAGAATCGAAAACATAACTGTTCATTTCCCCCTAATCGTAGGCCTACATGACCAAAAGCAACTCCGTTTGCGGACTACATTTTTCTTGTATGCCTTGTGTTCTCAAAGAACGACGACGAACTTCTTAGTGAATGATTTATAAGATCAGAAGTAATTCCATGGGAATCCTACAGCTCTGTGTCTGTCTCAACTAAGGAGCTCAATTTTCATTGTGACGTAATAAACTATTTTTCGTTCCAGATCTTTGGCAGAGGAATCATGGCATTGACTCATTGAGATGGGTCGCACATCAATGCGGACAAGCATGAACCGGCCTCAACAGTGGCTACTGTTTTGACTTAGTAGATAATGAGTTTAACAAGTTTAATTGTCGTAGCTGCCACTTTCCACAGTTTGTAATGCCATCCACATTTGGACAAAGTATTCAGGATAATCAATTTAAAATGCTTCGTAATTTTTTTTGCTTCTTTTTAATTTTTTAAAAATATTTTTCGAAAGCTTTCAAAAAATCTTTAAGAACTATTTTTTCCAGTTGTTGAATCAGTTTGCTTTCTTGTATTTTCTATAATTATTTTGAAATATTGACCAATATAAAATTTAGGAGCCTTTTTCTTTGATAATTTCTTCCTTTTCGCGCAACTTTAAGAGGACATTGTCTTCTCTCCACTGTCTGTTGATTGACATGTTCTATGGATTGTCTTCTGTCGACATTCTGTGTATGGATGTTATCTGAAGACTGCAGAAAATTACAATTCATGTGACATATCTATGCAACGTCTATAAATGTCTGTGCATCATCTTCCATCATTCCTTTTACTCACCGGCTCTCTGGATCTGTCATCTGTCAAAATATGGCTTAAAGTATGACAGATTGTCAATCTGATGTATATAGAGATCACAATGGACACAGACAGCATGAGCGATCATCATGCGATCTGCGGTGCCATGTGCGGCGATGTTTTGTTACAGAATTAAGAGTGAAAACTGTAGATTTCACTATTTCTATGGTGGAATCTTTTCGATGTTGTTTAGTGTACATTTTAGGATTTTCAAAATTCACGTGCAATTCACTTACATGCAAGAATTTCGCGTACAGTGGACACCCTGGCAGTACAATACAATATCATAACGATGTTTTTGCCAGTTATCTATGGATCAACGCATAGATAGGAATGCGTTTTCTGAGCACACTTCGCAAATTTTCATTCAAATGTTAACATGTCGTACAGCAACGTCTGAATCACTAAAGTCTTGAGACTCACCTCTGTTGTTGAGTGAACACTGGTAGAAGTAGTGGACAAATTTTCGTTGACATTGGAGGACACAGGGACAGGACCAGCTGCTCTTCTTGGCAATGGAGGAGACATGGGTAAAAATAGCTGTTCCCCACTAGACGCATCTATAGCTGCTAGCCGAGTGATAGGTAAAGAGGACGCAGGTAGAATATCTGAGTGAGCTTCTGCTGAATTGGGTTTGAATGAAGTGCGGGTTAATATTTGTGTTTGGTTTGTATCACGAGTCCGACTATCCACACCAAAGTGAAACTGATTTAGAGCCTGCAGAAAGAAGAAATATCAAGAGGTATCAAGAAACAAATGAATTTATGTTGTAATTCATGAACACCAGCATCGAAATAGACAACATGCTTCAATACAGCAAAATTTAATTGTATTTACTGTTCCAAAAAATACACAAAATACTCGTACATATGGTTCTCTATCGAAATCGGACAAAGTTAAGTATCATTATGTAAA
Organism: Prostheceraeus crozeri; assembly: GCA_907163375.1. NCBI lineage: Eukaryota > Metazoa > Platyhelminthes > Polycladida > Euryleptidae > Prostheceraeus > Prostheceraeus crozeri. The sequence goes on from CAJQUW010005195.1 coordinate 213,752, forward strand.
ATAATATATAGTATACGTGCACTTATACAGAGGATGTCGCCGGAGCTCTAATTGCATTTTCGATCTTGTTCAAAGACAGGAATATACGCCCTCTGGCAGCTAACTAGATATGTCCTCGTTATTTCAGCAAATCTAAAAAATCCCGGGTAATCCATTACCTATTCCTTGTCAACAAACGTAATATTGACGAAATATAAATCTGTTGATGAAACTTTCTTATACTGTCAATAAGTGACAAAATCCTCTTGCTCTTACTATTGATTGCATTCACGACATGGTTTAAGATGCTTTGGTGGACAATCAATCCCCGCTTCTTGCCTCAATGTCGGCGGTCACAATTCCGACGAGTTATTTATTCATTGGTTATAATTTTCATGACAACTGATGTGTGGTGGTGAGGGTTTGATCCTGCCAATTGACACATAATTGACATAAGTGGCTCGTAACTCATTTGGCAGAGGACAGGTGTAGTTAACCATGGTCGTAGGTTCGAATCCTACAAGCCGCACATCTTTTGCATGGCATTTTGATCGTATATTTAATTTCATGCTGTTGTTCATCACACAGTGCCACTGTCATGAGATCTTCCAATACCAGCACTAGGACCGGACGATACTCATTGCGTATGTCTTCTGTTTGGAAAGCTCCCTTGCATCGCTTTAACAGTGCAACGGCCAATTGAAATGAACGAAATTCATCCGACAGATTCGAGAACTCGCACTTTTCATTGAAAGAAATTTTCATTGTGCAATCAACCATTCTCTGTGTGACTGTCGAGTTTGAGGAAAGTAGATTACTGAATGTGTCAACTATTACTGCAACGGTGCCGTGTGAAGAGGAATAAAATTGGAAATATACAGAAGCTATACAGAATAGAGCAAGGTCAATACGAAACGTACACAAATTCGATTATTAAGTCGAAAATCATTGGGCATGTAATCTGTATTTGCTTATCCTGATTATACCTCATACCCATATGCTTCATCTAATAATGGATTTACACAGCCCATTATGGAGGAATGAGTCAACGGCATCCGAAAATGTTCCGATGTGATTTACAAGACAGAAGGCCTTAACTTTGCACAGTCGTGCTTCACCTCTATAGCAGTGATGACGTCAATACACACCAAATCCTAAAAGAACGGCTGGTGAACGGAATTATCAATCTTCACCTAAATACTCGCCAAGTAATCATGAGAAAAACAGAACATGACTTGAAACTGATGTCGTCGTTGCACGAACTTGAAAAGTGATAGTGGGTTAAGTCGAACGATGACGTAATCTGTAGCTGGTAGAGTGGTGGTGATGGGGTGAGGTGGAGCAAGAAATAACTTAAACGCCCTGTCTCTTCTAAAGCGTCTCCACAAAAGCCAATTTGAACTGAGTACCTAATGATAAAACATTTACAAAGTTGGAAAGCCAAGTATCGGATGGTAGGTTTGAAATAACCTATTTTTTTTTTAATATCACACGATATATTTCAACTTTATGATCAAGGTTATCTTCAGGCGGTAATGAACAACGATGCCAAATTTCAAAAAATCTGTGGAAACATCGATGGTCTAAAAGATGATACACTTGAAGAATAGAAAATAGAAAAAAATTTCCACAGAAAGATGCGCCGGATCACAGATATATAGTCATCAAGTTTATCATTTTCAGTCCTTGAATTCATTTGTGGCTGGTGTCTCCTCTAAATATGGATGACTTCTCGCAATCTTAAATTCGCTTCATCCGAATCGAAATCTATGATATAAATTTAATAATTGTTGTTATAGCTTGTGTTCATAAATTGGTGAGTTAATGTTTGTCAAATGTTCTCTGTAGCGTTGGTGCAATGGTCTTATTGTACTACCTACATACACTTTGTCACATAAATAGCATTTCAATCTATAGACCTCTTTCGTTCTGCTACATAGTTGATCGTTCTTGATGGGACATTTAACTATTTTGCATTCAGATTTTGCTTTCTCTTTAAGTGTCTTTAAGAAGACAATTAAAATTTGTAACATTGGGATTTGTGACAAATATGGACGTTCATACATTATGATAGGAAAATCATTTATATTATATTATTGATTTCGTCGCTGATAAATGGTAATTTCTGATAATGGAATGATTTTGGGTTATGATGATTTTTCTGCTTGATGATTTTGGACCTTGATAGAAAACCGCTTGAATATCCATTTATTTTTTAAATCTTCGTCAAAATCTTTCTTCTGTTTTTTCGTTGATGGCTGGATTGGAACAGTGCTTACTTATGCGATTTCTCTCATTAGTGGTCCTTTTCACTGAAGAAGGGAGGTGGGAACGGTAATGCATAAAAATGTTTTTGCGAGCAGGTTTCTTGTAAAATTCAAAGGATGGAAGTATTGATGAATTGGTTTTGAGTCGTACTGTGAAGTCTAACAGACTGAGGACATTGTTGTCATCTTCGACCTTGGGGAAATCGAGTGTCAATGTTGTTCGAAGTGTTCTTAAAGTCGTTCTTCCGATTAAGTCAATGCCTAACAGTGGAGAGCACATTAACAAGCCTCAGTGAGAATGACGTTGAAAAGTTGGATTACTCCTTCTACACACACACACACATTTCTTTTGAAAGTATGTGCTTGACCTGAGTATATTTGTCACATTTGACACGGCGTTTTGGGGAGGAAAAGAGGCGTAAATTGCTTTGATATCAAAACTACATGGGAATGAATTCAATGATACGTGCGAAAAAGTTTTTTACGTCATTAATCAGCTTGAGACTATTTTCCACGTCAGCGGGAACATATGAGTACCCACTAACGTAAATTATCTGGAAAATCAGTTTGTTTGGGAGCGCTAGTAGGACTGTAAGAACATTTCGTAGCATCAAAAAGTTGGGACTTACCTCTGCAGTCTGATCCGCCTTCTTCTGCAACAATCTTGCTTCTTCTTCAGCCACATTTGCTTTTTCTGCCCACAACTCAGCTGTCTCTTCACTTCGGCGCAAAGCCATTTCTAACTCTGCACAACGGCCTTCCAAAACCGTTTTCGCTTCCAATGCTGCTACTTTCTCTTCACGTTCACGGGAAAGGCGTGATCGCTCCGACTAAAGGGCAAGATTAAATTTGCCTCGAAGTATAAAGTATCATAACAAGTCCGCACACGCTCACCTCTTTCCGCGCACGTTCCTCCCGTGCTTGCGCTTTGATCTGCTGCATTTCCAGAGTTTCAGGACGCCGCCGCCATACATACAATTCGTGACTACCGACACAGAGATCCATTACTGCCTTCGATTCAACTTGGTCCAATGTCCAGAAGACCCATTGGTTGCCGGAGGGCACCGGAGAAGATGGCGTAGATCCTGAAGTTTGCCCAGCGTTGTTTGACTGTTCACTAGATTGTGATGTAGCACTGGTCGGCCCAGACATGCGATTTAGCTTGAGCGTGAACTGGAAGGAAAGTTCACAGTCAAATTAAAGGTACTTTTTCTTAAGGCATGCTTTGCTGCAAAATCACATTTATGAATTCAAACTTGATCTTGAATATATGCGGATCGCATATCTTAGAGATGGACAAGATGCCTCGCAAAATAGTACATTGGTTTACTACACTTCAATCTACTAATAATTTTCATAATACTACTTACAGATTAGTGAGATAGTAGATTATAATACTACACGTAGATTATTTTCAATAGCAAAATTTCTAAATCTGACAATTGAAGGAAACCATCAACAGTCACGATTCACGAAGGGACGTAGTTTTTCAATCCGTTGATGAATACAAATATTCAAGTCTCGAACAAATCATCTCAATGGACACATGACTGTCGCACATCTTCGCAATATCTTTATCAAAATATTATTGTATATTGTAAAGTATGCAAGTTCAAAATTAGAACTTTTCTAAAATCTTTCCGCACCGTCGATGTAAGGCATTATACCATAACTGCTTTTTCTGCAGAATCTTCGGCCCCAAAACAACATGGAACCATGAATGAAGATAAGGGCTAGTCCATGAAAAATTACAGAAAATATGATCACTCTAGTTAAACGAAAGGAAAAACATCAGATTTTCTATGCTTATTTGCATAACTGATCCCATCAGAAATTTGTTAGCATGCATCTTGAAAGCATCGAGATTATGTTGGTCAGATAAAGTGGTCTGGGAAACATTATTCCAAAGTCGAGTCGTGTTTTGAACGAAAGCTGTTTGAACGACTAGCAGTGTGTGTACGTTCGTAGCTCACATGATAGCATGTGAGTTCATTGGCTGTGCATGCACCTCCTCCGAACACAGTACATTTGGGTACATTATGCACTCACTTACTGCACAGCTGTTTCTACCGAAATAGTATCTACATATTCATAATTTCATATTTCAATACATGCATCTCTTGATCGGTGGAATTCATAAATCAGACTCACTCAGGGAAAATGAACATTTTGTTCTTTACCTCACATTCTTGTCCAAACTAAAACGATATCAATTCATCTAATAGTCATTAATAGGATTAAAACCATATATGAAAACAATGTTTTATAAGGGTGCACCGACTGATCGGCCGATTATTGACACGATAGAGCGATAATCAGCTAATTTGCGCATGGACGTCTGGAAAACATTTGCCTTTTTTTATCCTAATCTAGTGATTGATCAAAAGGCAATATTTTATTTTTAGGTAGACTTGACTGTACATGACAGTGTACCTACTGACGTTTTTAGCAATTGAAAAGCAACTGATATTTTTAAATTGAAAAGCAGCGATGGAAAATGTAGGAATAAAAAAACAATGAATACATGATGTTTTTGAGAAGCTTCAAAAAACATGGTGCTAAAGCACTAGTCATTAGCCATCAGACCTGTTCAGTTCAGGAACGAACCATCAAATATCTAAATCGACTCCTTTGAGTTGCTTCGCTTAAGGAGCATGCACATTTAATTTAATTCGTTATTGATGAATAGGTTGCTTCATGACGCTATTGACAAGCAAAAAATGAAGTTCGCAAAGACTCGATTTATCCAGCGAACCTCTGTTTTGGATTCCATTTAATTAATACAATGCAGCTTTTGTTCATATGCCATAAGCTTGGTTGTACGTTGAACCCAAATGACCTGCTCACTGCTAAGTTTATCGTGCAAGTAATGTGCAGTGTTAACATGTATTCTTCATGCGATAAGTCATTGTGTCTGATGAAAGAACGAAATAATTTTCATGATTTACTATTAATTATAAATTATAAATGAATCCATAGTATTTTTATCCATAAATTTAACAATAGAATTTTCGAACTTTCAGTGTTTCATTCTTACTTTTACCCTGAGGAATGCTGGTGTCCCGGACTGATATAGCAATAATTAGCAGTGCTACAGTAAGTCACAATTTACTGCTCCGTTACTTGTGGGGATGAAATTACATATTTAAGATGCAACTTCAAAAGAAGTAATTACGATTTGCTTTTTCGATTGGCAATTTAGATAGTGAGGGAAAAGTGTCATGATACTGGTATTTGTGAGAACAAAGAGCATGTTGTTCTTTTCAAATTCAAAATTGTGATCTAGTGCACAAATAAAGATAGGGTGTCTACTGTTAATTACGAAAACAAATTCACGCAAAATTTACCTACACGATAAAAAAATTCGCGTGCCACACATGGTCCCACTTTCCAGACAAGCTTTAAGTTTACTGGAAATCAACCAAAATAGTAAGATAAGAAATTTAAGTTTTATATATCGAAGCATGTGGCATGATTATACTCAATTTACTGAAATAGTCACGGTTTCATTATTTAAGTAATTCCAACTTAATTGACATCGTTGTTAGAGGGAATTCCACCCATTTTGCAAGTTCGTCTAAAATGAAAGCTTAGGTCAACCTGATCACTAAACTGCTATCTCGTTTTTACAACAACATTGCCGTTAACGCGTGAGTCATCATTGATTGCGAGGTGATGACGCAAACTGGCCGATTGGCTGCTGTCGACTTCCCGCTGACAGTTGCGTTGGAGTGGAGCAATACAAATTGGTCATGACCTGAAGCATTCATCCAACTTAACGTCGATCGTGAAAATGCCGCAGTGTTCTGTATTTGGGTGCTCAACGCCTTTGGAAAAGGAAAGAAACTGACGGATGCGTGTTAATGCTAGAATTTCGTCCGACATCACAAGTACGAATTTGCGCAGATCATTTTGAAGAGCTAAATACAAACGATTATTGAAATCATCGTTTACCGATATCTAGCCATCCAACCGACTCGCAAGCTGCCGGCAGAAAACTAGACCGGAGTCTGCATCATGTAAAATGTCTGCGATCGAAGACGATTTTAATTGCGATCAGCTCTACGGCCTTCGAATACTCCTACGGTGATATGGGTGACAATTTTGAGCCGCTCAATTCCACAGTTTTACATTTACTTGAGGAAAGTTGCTTTGTGGTATCTGAATCAGAATTTGTTAAAACGGTGCTATCAGTGTGTTTCTCCCTTGGACAGTGAATTAACCGAAATTCAGCAGTGAAAGTCAGAACATTCTGTATTCATGGCCACAACAATATACACTGTATGTGACTCGCATATTGCTGTCTACTACAGGAAATAATAGCGAAGCAGACAGCGATTAATTCAACCGGTCATACTCACGAGACAATAAAAGAAATTGCCGAAACAATAAAATTTTTCAATTCCTTCGAAATCAACTTTCTAATAAATGCAGCGTCGTTTGATTTTAACTTCTATAATGAAATGCTTGAATAATATAACATAATGAATTAATTGATGTTATACATGTACATCGTACATGCTCCCGATCAGAGTTGGAAAAGTCGGCATTAGAATTAATTCCGACCCGGAATTAATTCCATTTGGTCGGAATTAATTCCATTTTTCGTCGGAATTGGAATTGACGATATTTGAATCTACTGGAATTGGAATTGACCTTGATAAACCTCAATTCCACTTTTTCGATAGACCTGTGATAAATCTATTTCTACAAAAATTGAAATCACAATTCTCGGCCGTTGTGTTAACTGCACGCACAGATAAGAGAGAGAGAGAGAGAGAGAGATAGATCGACAGAGGTAGCTTTATTCTATTGTTGAATAAAGGGTAATTTTTGTGACTTCGATGGGCCTACAGCCCTGGACAATGTTATTTCAGCGATTAAGCAAACAATGAAAAGACAATCATCTTTGTTCAATCTGTTATTTGGTTATTTATCATGTAAGATAATTAATCAAAATAAAACAATTGTTGAATTTAGTTATTGATTGGATAAGCACAAAAATTGGAGATTAACTTAATTGTTGTACGCACGAAAAACAATCGGTTTGGAAAGAGGAAAATTAACCCTGCATTAAAGGGCAGTCTGTCAGTTCAAATCACAATATAGACAGTGTCAACAAAGTATTCTAATAATTAATGATTCAATTAAAATGGCAATGACATAAAATATTATTCAACTTCCAATCACAACAATTGACAATATTAATTTTCAAGACTATAGTTATACAGATACGATACTCAACGATAGAAGAAAAACTTTAAAGTTGCAGTTCAACTCTTAATTTTGAATTCACTTCAATTCGATCGGACGCACTTATACCAAAATAATATCATAAATATCATGAATATCAGTCTCACTTATACCGTCAATCTTCAATCGCGCTCGCTGATGTGTTGCCGCATACGCTACTGTGTTGTTGTTCGCTGGTAGGCAGTTGTAGTTGTTACTTCTGTAGTTAAGATATACCGCGAGAGCCCGGAGTTCTTCTGATAGCTACTAAAGATGTCGTATGTGTTGTTGTTGTTTCAATTTCTCATCGTTTCTAATTTATGCAAATTTTTGACACCTGACGATAAATCCACTTTCTTTTGAAAATTGAAAGAGTATCTTTTAATCTCTGCTCATTAGCTTTCGACCCGATCACATTTCGTTCTTATCACGGAATTTTTAATCTCCTTTTTTAACAGGTACCATTAATCAGCTTTCATGATATCATTTTTATCGTCGTTTTTTCTTTCATCAACAATCACGTTATTCGCACACTGAATTTCTTTCTTCTGTCAGTTTATTAATAGATTTATTCGCATCTCTCTCTCAGCGTTTGATTCTTTGCTGACCGTTAATTTTCTTTTCTCTTTTTCACGAGATATTGAATATCTCGTTAACGAAACGAAAATGTAGGCTGACCGGTTACATATATACATGTACAAAAGGAATTTGAACTATGAGCATGAAAACGCACATAGGAACGACGCAGGGAACGGCACACAGGAACAACGAGGATAGGATAAGGGCACATGGGTTAGACTGAAGCGAGCAAACTTTAGATACATTAACATAATACACTATACGCGTCATGCAATTATCGGAATTGAATCTTATTATGGAATTGGAATTGAATTGAATTGTTTCGACTGGAAATGGAATTGAAATTTCTGCTCTGGAATTGGAATTGGAATTAAAAAATTTCAGTGGAATTTTTCCAGCTCTGCTCCCGATATATATGGCACCCAAATACAGAACACTGCGGCATTTTCACGATCGACGTTAAGTTGGATGAATGTTTCAGGTCATGACCAATTTGTATTGTTCCACTCCAACACAACTGTCAGCGGGAAGTCGACAGCAGCCAATCGGCCAGTTTGCGTCATCACCTCGCAATCAATGATGACTCACGCGTTAACGGCAATGTTGTTGTAAAAACGAGACAGCAGTTAGTGATCAGGTTGACCTAAGCTTTCATTTTAGACGAACTTGCAAAATGGGTGGAATTCTCCTTTAAAAGCAGACAATGCACTAGAGGAATTCGTCCTCACTCAAATTTATTTGAGTTCTTTGAATCTATGATCTATGACCTTTAAATATATTCTCTTTTCGTATAACTTCCCCTTTTTTAGCATGATACATCAATATATACAAAAACATATGTGAATACACCTGCAATACATATTGTCCATGTCGGCGATCGTAATAACTTTTTTTATTATCGGATTCGTAAATTTTTATCAGAAAAAATCGAGACCTTTGATTTTGAAGTGGTCTTTGAATTTCATCACTTAATTATAACATTATGACGGATTATAAGATTTACCGATATCTGCAATGACATGCACATCAAAAGATTTACCGGTGGTACTTCCAACAATTCCGAATAGGCCAAATCTAAGATAGTTTATATTTTTTGTGCTGTTTTTGGTTTTGAAATTTACATTACTCGGGGGCATCATATACTATTTTTACAGCTGTACATATAACTTTCTTTTTTCACAATATGAATCAAACAACCTATATCTACATAACTTAATAAGATACCTAGATTTCATGAGGTCAATTCACTACAGCATTTGAAAAAATGAAAATGGTAATGTAGGAGACATTGCCATTATTCACTAATACTGCATAAAATACTATTAAAATTCAAGTCGTTCCTATTACTTAACAGGCAGCTGCGTGCACTGATTTTATCATGCCAATCTTCTAAGGTGGTGTCTAAAAGCCAAATTAAATGATTTTAAGAACTGATTTTTTCGAGACTTTGTTACCGACAGAATCACATCAAACCAATTTGGTTTGGCTATCACATCAAACCAATTTTTTTCAAGAGTCATACTACATAGTTGCTAAACTTCAATTGGCATAAATGACCAATAATCGGGGCATTTGCCTGGTTGAAAGACGGAAAAATCTGAAATTGATTTTTTTGTGAACTGGGCATGCTGAATTTCTTCGATTAGTAGCCAAAACGCCACTTTTTAGTAGTAGCAGCGGCTGGTATTCGAAGAAATGCGATAATGACTTTTTACAATAGACCTAATATTTAGTCATGCCACTTGCCACATAAGCTCGATCACACGAGGCAAGACAAAGGTGGAATATTCACTTGCCACTTTACACTTCGAATGATGGGAATGCTTCATTTCCAGAAAATCATATACACCGTGAATTTCGATAGCAATTACGATTCGCAATAGCATTACAGGAATTGACATGAAAATTGAGTAGTGGTTACTAATGTGAAAAAGTCTGCGAATTGAAAGGTTTGAGTGTGACTTATATACCATAATGTTTAAGTTGAAGAGCATATCAGTATCGTAGAAGTTAGAATTAAATTCGTGCATTACTGTAGTAGTTATCATAACAAAGGAATCGTAATGACGTTGCATCTGAAGAGTAATGACGTAACAAGTACGAAATCAAGATTTATATTTGGCTTAGGTGAAGGTTATTTGATCTTCATATACAACAATTGACCTCAATACAGCACTTGAAAATCCTCCTACGGTTGTTTGGAGTTTTCAAGTACATTGTGAAATACCTCTGCCTTGCTACTGATAAAAGTAGATAGCAGCGATTAATGTGTTTTTCTTTCAATTATTTTGAAAATACTCTGTCCTATGAAATAGTGGATGAACACACATGTTAATTTTCCCTCGCTTTTTAGATTGATTTCGTAAGTTCTTTTAGGCACATTAAGTTCAGAACTATAACCAAGATAGTGCCTTTAGACACATAACGGTACATTTCACAATGGCTATATTGTCTGCTTATGTTTTGAAGTCCATCCTTACAAACTTTGATTGTTAAAAATTCATTGTGTATTACACTATATCAGAAATAAAACCGGTTCACATAAGTCAAACTCCTACGAATAAATTTCAAATAATGTGCTTATACGAGAATTATAGAACGGTTACGTCGGTAGACTCACGGTCACAAGCAGCAACTTTTACGCAATGAATTTGATACATTTACGTTACACATAATGTGCCCTACAGAACGCTTCTGAATTCGGGATTCGCTTTGATCAAAATTACATGCATCTTGGGTGTACGCGTGGCACTAAACTTATGCATTCTTGCAAGCATCGATTAGTTAAGTGACTGATATCACCAACAGTTTGCGAAGCAACGTGTGTCGACAACCAAACGAATTAACACCGATACCATCTACTATCCCGTGAATAAATGATAAGTAGTGCATTCAAACTGCATTTTTAATCATGATTCTTGCAGCTGATGTTTTCCGTGGACGGTTACAGAAATACCGACTCAAGGAGGAGTATCATGATTGCATGAAAAATGTGATTCCGTTAAAATTTCAGCCTGAAAACCAATGACCTCTGACAGCTTGTGAAAGTAGGCCTACTTAGACTTGCTTTGAAGCTCAAAGACCATTGATTTTCCGCTTAAAATTTAACATAAACAGATGTTTTAGATGTAATTGAGAATGATGCTGTTATTCACATTTTATCTCGAGACTTTCCCACGGAGAGTTTTATCAAAACCATTTCGCACAATGACCACTTTGACCTGAAGCCGTGACTTCAACTGCTACTGCAAAAGAAATCCACGAATTTAAGTCCAACAACTAGGATACTGATTTGACCTTCAACTTTGATTTTATGGAATAATAGTCTCAATCAAATCTTTCCATTTTCACGTAAGTAACCGCTACTCGATTTTCACACCAATCCGAGTAGCGTTGCTGCGTTAAGACTTTAATATACTATTGCGCGTAATTTAGCTATGGTATAATGAGGAAATTTTATACCACCTTTTTTTCCCAGTCCATTTCAGTTACGCACAATATTATCAACATAGATTTTTCAGGCAACAATGCAGGACATTTTCAGACGCTTACGCGCCCTCAAATGTCCTACATGGTTGCCCTCAAAAATCCATGTTAATGCTATATTGACTCCCCTATGAAGAATAGCAAGCAAATGAAGCACACAAGCAGTAATTTCAGAGCACCGACATAAGTTATGTAGATATATTTTAGGCCCCATTTACTTTAACCAGAAAATTGATGTCAATCTATTCTATATGCATTGTGCTAGAAAATAAATGCTGAAATTTAGAATTTACGTGCGATGTAACGTCATTACTCATGGAAATGTTCAATTACACTTCGATATTTTAGTATATTGAAGTCAAAAACTCCCGATACAATATGAAATCTATAAAAGCTAGTGTCGCGACGCTCGCAAGGTTCCTCTTGAGACCTCGCGATATAAAATATAATTTGTGTAACATCGTTGCGTTTCAATGTATTTATTGCGCCTGAAGCGTGATAACGTTACATTTCATAGAGTATCCATGACGCGAGTAAAAATCGATTTCACAGCTGTTCCATCATAAGTGACCAGCGGTAGTGAGAGATTACACCGGAAATGAGATTACACCATCTTCGGCTCAATAGATAATCCTACAAATTAAAAAATCGCTCTGAATATAACGCTAATTTTTTTCATGCGCCATAATAGAATATAAAATATAATGTAAATAATAATGATAGAATGGATCAAAAGATTTCTATTATTTTTGATTTGTTTCAAAAATATTTCAGTTGAGAACAAAAATAATTAAATCTCTTGTGTAAAACTCTCCATACTGAAATTCATGTAAAAAGCAATACAAAATTTAAAATTTCAGCCAACAATTGACTGATTTCAACATCAGATTCGGACTTTTGGGGAAATTTTGATATGAAAATGTGTGTTTGTAATCAATCAGCTGCAAATTATTTTTTGACTTAAATATTGACAGTTGCGTTGAATTGCCCATATACAAAATGAAGCTCACCTGAAATCTTTATGGCTGACTTTACTTTAGGGCAATTTTCAATTTGTCGACCTTCAATCCTTATTATCGGTAATACATAACTGAGTGACCAATCCCAAAGAAAAAGAAGACGATGCAAAAGACTGAACGCATTTTTATTTCCCTATCGATTCAGTTCTTCAATTCCTATCGCACTAATGTGAATGCATCAAATTATCGTAGAAAACATGCAATTGATTTTGGATTGATTGCTGAATCGTAGTATACACGTATTCTGCCTACGATATGGCCTATCATGGCAAAGAGCATACTCAAATACACATTGCGTGTGTACTGGTATTTTGTGTACTTACACTACTCGACACATTAGTAAGATTCATATCTACATCGCTAAACATAAGTTATCCTGACTGAAGTGATTATCAAAATCGGCACTTCATACTTGAGCAGCCCCACTGAATTGTAATCATATATCGATATTATATAACTGCTGATTTAATGCTATTACCTGATTTTCTACTAGTTACCTAATAGGACTCCTCACTCCATGAAATGAATGGATGAAGATAGTGGAATGTTACTATGTCCACAAAGTAGCATGTGGACATTTTTCCATTCTGCACCCGCGTGAACTCTGCAATATTTTGAAAGATATAGGCTACATAACCGGAATACTCACCGATGACTGATTGATGAAACTCCGCAGTCAGATCAATCAATGCCACAGTGATATCAATAGAAGATACAGCAGGCGGTTAATCCGTGAATCAACAATACAGTAGAATGAAGAGAAGAGAACTATCTCACTGTCTGTACATCCTCTAAACGGCGGGAGACACGAGTCAGTGTTGCTTACGATCCCCTAAAATGAATTCCTCACCTTGCGATCCCTGTAGGACACATTCTTGATTTCGCTCCACGAGTGCGCTTGAACAAGACGGTGGTCGTTGTAGACTTGTAGACCAACTGCAGCCACGGCCAGCATGTTGCCGCGTTTTGACTTGTCCTAGAAAGGGTGGGAAGAGTTTAGAATTTAGCGACGACCCCATGCACCGCTTCCCACTTCCCCTATCCCGTATCTGCTGCCCGTTGTTCTAGCTTCTGATACTTTCCGCTTTTCCACCTCCACTTCACCCACGCGAATACCAGCTTCCGATTCATGTCTCTTATGGGAATTCTATCCTCGTGTTCTTCCTTCTGTTTCACGCTTCAATTATTTCTTTCATCCTACAGCATGTTAAACGGAAAGAGATTATTGAACGAACAGCAAACATTACATAGCCGGTTATAATTAGAATAGAGTTAAGAAACGTCGATAATGTCAAGGTAATTCAAAAGTAAATCAAATTATCAGTTAAATTGTACAAGTCCGAAAACAACAGTCGCATTTATTGTGGGTAACGAATTTGTGCTACGAAGTTCTCAGGGAATTTGTCCTGCGAAGTTCTGTTTTATAAGAAATCATTAGAACTCATAAACATGCAGGTCTTCGCTCTAACATTTGAGTTCACATGTGAAGAATAGTATTCGAAAAGTCGACAAATGGCTTCACTTCGTTACATCAATGGTACTTTGCAAGAAAGATAACGAATATCTTGTATTTTGCATGTCTCCTCCTTGCCTCTTGTGGTTTTCAAGGAGGAAAGTACACAAGCCAAAGTGACACATAGCAAATCAACAATAAAGTTGATTTTAGTACCTCCTTTAATAACAATTGGCCAATAAAAATTTTAATCCAAGTAAAAACAAAGTTGTGCCGACTAGTTTTGAGTATTCATTCTTTGTCAGGACATAAAACAAATTATCACACTTTCTGCATAAATACACGACACCGTCTATAAGAAACAATTAAAATTCACACATTTCGTGCATTCTATTGATGGATGGACATAGACATCTTATACATCGGGCTTCTGTCAAGCGTGTTTCCACAGGATCAATACACTTGTGAAGAAAAATGAATGTCATTTTATTATTGGCATGCAGAACACAGTCGTCATATCAATTCCAAAATAGAACAAGTGCTTGCTTTAATAGAACATTTGATGATGAAGCATAATGATGTTAATTTCAGTATTAATGTATTCTAATCATAGAAATTGACAACAATAAAACCTCTGTATGATTGGGTTAGAATCAGTCACATGTGTAAATCGAAGCTGTTAATTGGTGGTTCATGCCCCAACTTAGTTCCCCCGGATGTGCCGCGACCTTGAGTCAATTTCCATTCCAGCCAACTTCAGATAAACAGTTTATTTCTATGATTCCAATTGACTTCTCTTTACAAATGCATTGATCCTGTGGAAGCAGAAGCTTACTGAAATTTTATAATTAGAATGCAAATATGGTGCAACTCGACAATTATCATCGCCCTGATCATGAAGCTGCACTGAGCTGCATCTGACGGTCTAAACGTCAATGCTCACTAATAGGCGATTAAATGTGCTTATTGCTTGATGACCGATAAATGACTTTCATCATGCGGTAAATCATATCCAATTAAATCATAGCTCAAGGCTATTCAAAGATATCTTTTTGAATCGCTGATTGCATGCATTGCATGAATTCAATTCAAGAGTTAATCTGCTATTATCTTTGTTTCAAGTGCTCCATCATGAAACCGATGAAATCTATTGATAACCAGTTGACAATGCCGGCATTTAATGAATGACGTGATACATGTAAGTGTTCATTTGTGTCATTTGTGCACATTAAGTAATAACAGTTATCGCACTGGGCGAAAGTTATTACTTACAGGAATAATTCACATTTCCTATTTTTTCATAATTCGTTTCCTATTGAAGCCTTAGAAGACTACAGATAGGATTTTACATTAGTACAGTTTCATTACTTTGTGCCCAATTAATTGATATAATAGAATCCATGATTGATAAAATTTCTTTTTGATTACATTGCTGGCATTTATCATTTTCATTTTAGCATATTGCTCATGGCATCATATCAGGGTAGGTAACCACTTCAAAATTAGATGACAATAAACATCTAGCTTCTATATTAAGAAACCTGCATTGTTTCAAAGATTTTGGATACAACAAGATATAATCAGAAACCGCAATATGACAGGTCGAGCATCAACAATATTCCTGAAAAATATCGTCGCAATTGACGCTCACAGATTCACATATTCTGCAGATTAAACACTGAGTGAATGTTCGGTGAATTTGAATGAATCTTCAATAGAATCAATGATTTAAATGACTTCAGGGTCGATTTAATCACATAGCTATATCATGAAAACAAGACGTAGCGTGCTATCATTTTACGAAATGAAGCTTCAGCGTCAATTCTCAGCTACGAGGGTTTGGACAATGCTGGAGAATTCAGACACTTACGCTTCAAATACTCTAATCGACTTCCGATGACATTTTTATTGTTTCAAGCAAACGACACGCTGCAAAATCTTAATTTATCAAAGTCAATCGGTCCAAGTCCTTGACCTTGTGATATTTT
This sequence comes from Prostheceraeus crozeri, assembly GCA_907163375.1. Taxonomy (NCBI): domain Eukaryota; kingdom Metazoa; phylum Platyhelminthes; order Polycladida; family Euryleptidae; genus Prostheceraeus; species Prostheceraeus crozeri. Next base: position 229,755 of record CAJQUW010005195.1, read on the forward strand.
GGTCAAGCGATAGCGTTCCACGAGTGTCATAGGAAGTCGTTAGGAAAGGCATCCGGACTAACAGTAACAGAACGTTCCATCTCAGGTCTGACCATGTCAGCAACACTGAGCGGCTCAAGCCCCGATGGGGTGTAGTGACGTCAACTGCAGCTGATGCAGTTTTATAATGAGCTAGCATATTCGTCTTTAATACATTTTATATTAACTTGTTGTTATGCGATCGTTCACTTAATAATGACATTTCAGGTATTTTTCCTCATCGAGTAAAGGAGCTACTTGTATACCTGAAATAAATGAATGATCAGTCAACAAAAAAGTGCACCGACTCCAAGGATACATCATCCACATGTGAATAAAATGCTATGCAAAATGTGGTCTCCGTGACACAGTGGTTGAGTGCTTGGCCTAGCGATCTTTTGATCCAAAACTCGAGTCCTAAAAGTGTCATTGGAAGTCGGCAGGAAGGGTATCCGGACTAAAAGTACCACAACGCTCCAGAAAAGTCTGACTATGTCAGCACCGTCCAAGCCCCCAGTATGGGGGAATATTGACGCTAAAGCTTCATATTCATTATTTACATTTATATTAAAAGGACAAGCTTTCTCTGTGATGTAGCACAATCAGATCTAGTGTGCACATACTTTCTATATTCTAAAATCCTTGAGATCCATTTTCCGCTTGTCATTGACTAATTTGGTGAAACACCTCTCGTACATTTCAATGAGAAACACGGATGTCTGAATGCTGTCTTAGACTAACAACCCTTCTATTGCCTTACGAACTCTGATAACACATTGTACTTACAAAAATAGGATGCAGGCTGACCCCAAAGAAAGGTTGCTTCTGCGCTAACCGAAGATATTCTAACTCAGCCTCCTCACGCGACAAAAGTGATAATTCGGAGAGATAATGAGGCTTCACTTGGCTCTCCCACACCGACAGAACACTCGGCCACCGTTCAACTAGAGTTGAAGGCAAATATGCCTGCATTTGAGTCAATAATTCTGACAAATCACCACTTGATTCTGGAGGCTGATTCTCACCGGCCTGAGGACTGGATACCGAGCTGACTGAGCCCGGTGTTGTGGCTGGCCAAAACGGAATACCATTGTTGTCAGCATGTGCAGCCAGACAGGCCATAGTCACCACATCCGCCTCGCCAGTCGTAGCACTCGAAAGTAAAGCAGCAGCTAGATCCTGACGTCTTCGCCATAAAGAGTTCTTCACCTAGAAAAGAGAAAACTGGTTAAACCAAAGATTCAAGTAATGTTAAGCCTCATGACTACACATTCAATGCGTGCAAAATAATTGTTTGGGAGAAATAGAGATCACATTGTCATTTTACAATTCAGCTTTGCTGATGGATCATTGTCAGGCTTATATGTCAGCTTAGTGAGGCTTTAGAGAGAGACGAGAAATTGGATAATTATCGGATTATAAGATAAGCAATTTATTCTTGAAAATTGACATTCATCAATAGAAAATTATCAAGAAATTATCAATAGAACATTTATCAAGAAAATAGCACATTTATCAAATATAAAGAAAAATTCCTGATTTATTTCAGTATTGCTTTAAAACGCTGAAAAGATGGTGCACAAATACATTTAGCAGGTAGTAAGTTCCAAAAAGGAAAACCACGAAAGAAAAAATAATCACGCAATGTATTTGTGAGAGAAAAGAATTTTGGAAAAACATGGCCCGGGTTGTTGGCACGACTTCTAGTAGCGAATGGGACTTGAAGTGAAGTAAAATATTTCCAAAAATCAATTTCGATTATGTTAGAATACGCTTTGAAAAAAAGATGTAAATCTAACATTTTGCGTCTTTCACATGGAGAATGAAGACCTAATAATTTCAAACGATGATCATAGTTTACATAGGAAATTTTGCAACGCTTACAAACTTGCCGAGTGAATCATCGTTGGACTCTTTCGATGGAATGAATATCACGTTGTAAAATTGAGCAGAAGATTTGATCATTGCATTATAATATTGGTCTTACAAACACTTTATGCGATTGAATCAAACAGTCTATATTGTTACACACAAATCCCTTCAAAAGGGACTTTTGCATTTGCGCCACTTGGCAATGCATTTGCGCCACTTTTTTCGGTTATGTAATTTTGTAGCAATGCTTTTGCGCCAAAAGGAATCATGCATTTGCGCCAAAAAAATAATGCATTTGCGCCAAATGTGTTATCTATTCATAAGTTATGTGATCTCTGTCTTGTAATTCGGTTGTGAAAAATGATAAAATGATAAGCAGATAAAATCGCTCACATTACTTACGGTTATTAAGTATCTTTTGTCACGAAAATGTATCTAAATTATATTTGGCAACCAGTAATCTATGGATATAGTTGTATGGTAATCTATAGAATTACATATTATGTACATTGTACATGCATGTATGAAAACATCTATCAAATTCACTAAATAAAATAGACCTATTATCCCATATACTAGCGAAGAAAAATACATTGTAATACAGACATAACATTTATTACACGCACCGTACAGTACATTACATGAATAATAAAATTGAAAATGGTGAAAGGACTGACTACACTCTGTGGGTATAACCTAATAATTTCACGTATGCAAAAGTTTCTATCTCACCAGCATTACGACGAGTGATGAGGTCCATAGTCCGATTCTGCAGTTCTTTCGTGGCATTATCTTTGTATGACACCTTTCCCATATTAGCACTTCGCATTTTCGCAGAGGAAGCGGTTTGATATTTCACAAGCACGTCTATGAATGAATAAATGTTCGGGTGCGTTGAATAAAATTCTTTATTGAAATGTCCATTGAAGGATTCGCACCCATTGTTCGTTCGAAGGGAGGCGTCATCAAATGCCCAAAGGGACGGGGGAAATTTGCTGTTGCTATCAACGAAATTGACCAGCACATAGTCGGCGAACTGATCGCATCTTTCATCATTTGGAGTGATGGCAAATAAGTCATCCGTGAAGCAGTCGCGCACTTCACCCGGTCGCAAGAATGGAAGTCCAAAGAAGTATGATAGCCATTTCGACACCTCACTTTCCTTGGCGTTGTACTGAGATGATAGTCCGAGACTTTGAATTTTTCGAAACCATGCCTGAGCGAGATGGAATCGGCATCCGTGAAGCTTGGCTGCAGGAAATGCGGAGACTGCAGAATTCATTGCCGCCTTCTCAAAATCCATCATAATAATGGATGGTCGCAGAATCAGATCAGCACTCTCACAATGACCTTTCAATTTGGACCACATGCAGTTGTACTTCTCCTCAGTTCGCTCTGTCATCAAGACGAAAACTAGAGGAATATACCATCCTTGGCGATGTCCGACAATAACATACATTTGTTCGAAGTGTTTGGGGACACATTTAAATGTCCCATCGCAGAGAATATCTTCGCAAGAAGATAGAAATTCCAGATTCTCTTTACATGAGAATAACAACATGGAGTTGCCTGCGTCCAATTCAAGTATGAAATCTTCACCCTTGGCAGTTTTAAGTGGAATTGATTCCAAACATTGAAACACCTCTTCGTGTGATTTTGGAAGAAGGGGATATTTCTTTCGTCGTTCACGGTAAATAGCTTCGCGGATGCGTTTGTAATCACCGGCTTCAATTTGAATGTCACCACTTTTGACGTGTTCAGTCTTTATAATTTTGCTCGGTTTACACGTCAGATCGTCGAGCGCTTTTCTCTTGCATGTACGTCTCAAAACATCTGCCTGTACATTTGGTTGCTCATGGCAATGTGGACCAGTAAAGTTTATTACTTCTCGACGCATAGTATAGAGTGTTGCTGAACAATTCTTCTTACAGCATCTCCATCGGGTAGTACCAGCTTTCGATGTACTTCCCACTCGAAACTTGTAATTGTCGTGGATAAAATAGTTTTCAGACGTGTTCGCTTCCATAATAATACTTCACAATAAAAATTGCTTCGAAAATCTTTCCTTTTAAGGGTTTGAAAACCACAATTGACTTCCTCTAATTTGGCAGCTGCTGTATTATGTTGCAAACTAATGTTATTTTACTCTTATTTGTATAATTGCATCACATTTTTCGATTTGTTACAGACCATCGGTCACCGGGTGGTTACAAGATTCACGCCATTCATTAAGAAAAATAAACAGATATGTTCAGACCAATTGAAGCAAACCACAGTGATCTCTGATACAAACACCTTTATCTCGCTTTTGTCCATGCAGAAAGTAAACAAGAAAATGTGACACGCTGTCTTGATAAGAAACTGGCGCAAATGCAAGATCTGTTTTGGCGCAAATGCATTACGAGGAAAATGAATCTGTGGCGCAAAAGCATTGCACCTACATTACATAACCGAAAATTGTGGCGCAAATCCATTATGTCCCTTCAAAATGACAAAAGCTCGATAGTTGGCTTTTGACGCAATTTTGCTACAATGAGAATCAGATTTCATACCTACTGAAATTGGAACACACAAATCAGTTACACAATTAACATATTCTAGAGGAGTTTATATTGGATTATCATCCAAATCTTTGTAACAGTGACTCAGGAAAATAAATTACTTGCCAATTTTAGGAAGTGCAGAATCCCTTCAGACAAAGTGGGATGAACATTGAACAATGGCAGTTTCTGTAGCCGCGCACGCGCAGTGCAGAGCGCAGTTTAACATTCAACGTTGGAACGCTTTTAGCATTAAAAGGAATGCATGAAAACGGAGGCTAGTCAAATTAACAAGCGCAGGCAGTACATCGCTTCCAAAGCAAGTAAAATAAGTACACTTATAGGTGCTGACTTCTGTGGGAAGTACAAAGCAAGCACTGTAAGTGCAAGAAGTGCATTCTAGACACCCTATTAAAAGCCAAGCGGACATAGACTACGTCGAACTACATGCCATTTCGAAATGAGTGATCGTGAACTTATCAAGAATGCGACACTCGTTCTCCAAGACACAACATCCGGTTGTGAGCATCAGCATCTTAGGGGCAGTCAGGACGTTTCTATACCATTTTCGGGTTAAATTCAGGCTGTTGCAATTGATATTCGGAAATATCATTTGATATTCAAATTATGTAGATGCATCAACGATAATGGTGGCTTGCAAAACACTCGAAAATCGCCGCAGAATTCCAATCATCACAACATCATTCGTCAGATTATAATTGCTCCGTATTGGCTGATGATGGTTAGAGAACAAAGGTTGACGAGAATGAATTGTCGCGAGTCCTATCAAAAATCAAATCCGGTAAAGCATCTAATGACGATATGATTCCATCTGTTATTCATAAGAATCTTTCTCTAAGTATTGCTAAGCATTTGAGTGATAGCAAGTGATATTTTTCAAGCTTCAATTGACCAGAGAAGGTTTCCAACTGTTTGGAAGAGGAGTGTCATTACTCCGGTTACCAAAAGAATTCCCGGTGCAAATAGAAAAACTTATCTGCCTATATCGCAGACTATCTTGCCTCCTAAATTGCTTGAGACAATTGTTTTGAGGAGCATGCGTGAAGAGATGACTGCCTTATATGGATGGGCACGGGCAACATGGCTTTCGCAAAAATGGATCCACCACAACTGCTCTCGTAACGATCATGAATTCTATCATTCAAAATTATGACGATTCTTTATGTCGCGGATCAGTTGTCTAGAAAGATGATTTTAAAAAGGCTTTAGACAAAATGAATCTGTTCATTAAAAAGTTTGAAAAATGTGGATTACCTGCAGGCTCCTTGTTATGGCTCAAAGACCAGAGAAAATACGGGAGAGATAGTTCACTCTCTCGGAGTGCAATGTGAAAGAAGTGAAACGCGAAAAGAAAATGACACGCACGCACTATGGTGCGACTTGCTAACTCTCAGGAAGTGATGATGTAATTGCAAATTAAGTAAACTTATGTTTGAAAGTCACACAGTTATCTGATCATGATAAGACTAAAATATTCTCAATGCTTGCAAAATTGCGATTTCCATGATCGATTTCCATTCGATCAATTCAATTGAAATGTTTTAGCACCTACATTTCACCCAATTTCAAAAAACGTTGAGTTATATTTCATCGATCTCAATTATTCCTTTGAACGAAATAAAAAATACTTGTACACATTGTTGGCACCTATATAAGACACATTTATCGTGCATTATGTCAATGTACTTTCAGGTATATAAATATCAGTGAGTAAACAATTTGATTAATCCCATTCAAATTATTTACATATTCAGACAATTTCTTTTGAACGGTGAATATTGAACCACCTGATGAATGATTACCACATCAAAGGATTGCCACATTGTCGCTCGACGCCATGACTTTATTATCTCCACTTTTGAAATTCGACGAAATGAGAGACATTATCGGCAGATTCGAAGATTTCGGAGTAAATATCGAAAGATCAAAAAGTTTCGCAAATCAAGGACTTGTTGCCATACTGAGAGGACTCAGCGAATCATGAAAACAATTGTTGGCTGCTTTCCCACTACGAGAAACTGTGAAGAAAATCCTGCTTTCTTACTACAGTGTAGCAGTGTTTGGCATCTGCTCATGCTGCTGGAATACGAGTAGTTGCTCTTGTATGTGATCAAGAAACTACGCAATGGGTTGCTCTATACAACAGTGGTGTGAGCGAGAACCATCCATGGATCCTTCATCTATCGACAAATGAGAAAGTGTATGTCATCGCCGATGCTCCACATTTACTAAAAAATCTACGGAATAACTTGATGAACAACGATATCACCTACTCGTTCGACAATGAAAGTGCTCAAACAGCATGTTGTAAACATTTTCGAGCGCTTTGCAAGCTTGATTCACAGCGTCGGACTTCAGTATGCCCTCGCTTGAAGCCATCACATGTTCTATTATCTTGTGGAAAGAAAATGAATGTTCGAATAGCAAGTCAAAATTTCGGTCATAAGTTGCATAATACGTAGAAAGTAAGCTACTAGAAATCTAGTATCTATATTCTTGGTCACATATCTTGGTTTAAAAAACACTCAAAAATTCGCCAGGGGGGCGGGTGAAAACCGCTACCACAGTCGGACGGGGGTTAATAAACAAGCCAGTGTCCGATTGAATAATGCTACGTCACCGTCTTACAGAATTGTATCAGGCATACCTCAAGGTTCTGCACTTGCTCCTTTTATTTTTGGTAGCTATTTTGGGGACTTAAAATTCACAACATTCAACATGCTATGTGAAGTCCGCTGACGATCTAACGGCTGTGTAATCTGATTCTGAATGTAATCTTTTCATGCTCACAACGACCCTGTATTCTTTCTTGCTTATCAGGGTGTCTGCGCAAATTTAAATGAAAATTTCCAGGGAAATTTAAAAAAAAACGGGGGGGGGGTTCAAATTTGAAAGAAAATTTCCAGACTTTCTGCAGGGAAATTTTACTCAAATGCACGCGTCAAATTTAAAAGAAAAATTCCAGGAAAAATCTACCCAAAGTTCTGTCGCTAAGCAGCTTACACACCATAAAATTAACATTATTGAAGACAAAATTTGAAAAGTGACGTAAAATTGGTTGAATTTTTAAGGCGCAGGTGATTCCAAATAACAAATACCAATACATGCATCAATCGGCCACACTATTTATAAAAAAATGAAAATATGATCGATCGTAACAAATCTAAAGCTTGCGGATTGAGAACTAAATAGAGAAAGATTATAACAATCAATAACGAAAAATATAGGACTTAACAATGAAATGCAATATTAACGGAATATCTGTTAAGTCCACTCTATAATAAAATGCATCAAGGTGAACGTCAGAGCGCTGTCATTCAGATAAGATCATTTGAATTGAAGCATTGCTGCGTGAATCCGTGGAAGGTGGAAGACCGAGAGCCAGAAAGAGGAACATAATGGTTGATGTACTGCATATGCATGAGAGTAATCGCAATCAGTTTAAGAGAATGACACAGAGAAGGATTGACCGAGGAAAGCTCATTGGCACACGACGTGTCGGGAATAATATATCTGCATATTGAAAATCTACTTGAAATGTGTTTGAAAATATTCGATATTAGCCTCGGATCATTCGGAACAAGCCTGGTGCCTAAATGAAGTTTGTATGTTCAGCACCATTTTGGGTGAGTAGATTCTGCCACACGGCAATCAGGTGTGTAATAGCATTAATCCTAGATTACCTATACCACGCGATATATAGTTCCCCATACCACACGACGTTAATGAGGGAGTCTACGGTTCATAGTCAACCATTCCACACGACGTTAATGAGGGAATTTACAACTTCTAGTTCACCATACCGCGCAGCGTTTGTGAGGGAATTCCCAGCTACTAATTCACCATACTGTACAACGATTAGGAGTTCGACAACAGTTCATAGTTAACCATACCACGCAACTCAGTCTCATTCATGTTGTATACGTTATGATAGGAGATTCCAGTCACTGAAGTACTCTAAAAACAAAAATATTGTATGCGAATGAAGGCTATAATTGTAACAAATAAGTAGAGATATGAAGAGTAAAATCTGGAAAAATAGAAAACACTTCAACCATACAGTAAGTATGACTTTAACAACTTGCAATTAGTGTTTTAATTAGTCTCAAAATTTCCAGGAGTTTTCCAGGTACTTTCCAGGTTTTCCAGGGGGCGCGGACACCCTGGCTTATGTTTGATATTTTACTATTTGACTGTTTCTAATCAATTGCAATAACTCGGTGTAAAACTATGATTTTCATTCAACAAATATAACACTATTCTATTCTATTCCATTCTACGTACTTCACATTATCATATCCTCATTTAATATTCAGATTTTTCATTTGAAATTTCGATATTTTAACTTTATTTACAGACATTGAAAGGTGATTTCTTGACTAGCGGATGACATAATCACTACAAAATTATCTGCATAAATCCGATTAATGTGGGGCTGGTATTTCACTTTCATCACATGATGAGTAGAGCAAAGTATGCATTTTTAGAGAAATAATGTAGTATTTTACCGCTTGTTGATTGTAGACGTTAAATTTCAGCGAGATCAAAGATTTTGTTTGCAATCATTTCCTTGTATTGATGCGACATTGTGAAGTAAATTGAAGACTCACTTCAAGACAGATCATTCGCTATTTTAATAGAATCAGCTTGATTTGTATTGATCATAATCATCATAGCAAATTCTCATTTAACGTGATGCAGCAACAAAGTGAATGACCGATTTACCTGTGGTAATTGACAAATAATCATCATTATTTACAGCAATGCTGTGGAATTATTTGTGAAAAACTAAGAGCTTTATCCCATCTTTTATTCAAATATTATATTAACTCTTGTAAATAAGAAAAGGGTTTATGTGTGAAGTGAAGAGGCTTTGGATCATTTTGAAATATTATAAGTCAGGAATGCAAGTATTTGCAAAATGTTCATTTTTGCTGTAAGCCTTAACATGCTTCAACCAGCTCTTCGGTTAAAAGCAAAAAAAGAACGCTTCGCAAATACTTGAATTCCTAACTTATAATGTATAAGAAAAGGGTAATTCATCATTTCATTGTAATCAATTCGTAGAAGGACATCTGTTTAACAGAAAAGCTGAGCAGTATTAAAAATCTAACCTTAAAGAGTGCCCTGCTTTACATCCTTGGTTTTTGAAGCCTCGAATTGAAGATATTTGAAAATTGAAAGCAAATGGCTGAACATTAAACGAAGATATCTGAATACAAATAGCACAAATTGAATGTTGAACACAATGTCTGAATTCTATCTGAAAATGATATAGAGCATGAAAATGTCTCTCATGACTAACGGCTACTCGTTCATATGCGATGAAAAATACAACGAGGAATCACACAATCATGGGGAGGCTCTTCAGTCCACCGCCACCTATGTAAGAAGCACGCGCATCGATTTAAACGACGGTGCTTCAGAAGAATAAAATTCAAGCATAGTTTCTTAACAACAACGAATTCAAAATTATAACCGAGATGTATTAAGTGTCGTGACACAAGTCTTCAACATAACTTTCATCAGTGTCAGGTGATGGAGTTGAGCACAGATGACAATACTTACTTCAAGATAAAAAAGATGTCGTGTCACGTCTTGGATCAGTTCTTTCACCACATCCTCTGGATAGAGCTTCGGATGGAAGAGGAAACGTAAGACAGCTGAAGGAGCGTGCTCTCCGCCACAGCCACAGGCGCCAGGGTTACCTGAGGATCCTGATATGTTGCCACGAGGTTCCGATGTCAATTGATCTGCGATCTGTGATAACAGAAAACACACACCGGTTAGTGAGCATATCCTGCCAGATTCGGAAATAGGTGACAAAATGCTACATGATCTTTTGTGACCGGCGGATGGCCTGTTCAATAACCTGTCGAAAAACCGAGCTGCCAATTCAACTAGACAGCAGTGGCAGGACTTATCTGTTCTACACAGAAAAGTACACAAAATGCGAAAGGTGCTCTCACCCACTTGAAAAATAGTGATAACCCGAAACAAATAATCAATAAAACGGCATCATTAGTTGCAAAAAGTTATTGAGCCAGGAAATATCAAAATGCAGTTATTACAATCGTGTAATCAATGATTTGCGGTTTATCATCCTAACATACCTGAAAAGGATGTCTGATCATATGTTCTCTCAAACTTTAAATTTTTCTCATCCAAAGCACAAAATCATAGGAGAAAGTTCTCAAGAACAAAGGGTAGCATATTTCGTGAAACATGAAAAATATAACATTTCTAGCAAACAAATTGGTTTCCGTTTTTCTTGCATTACATTAGACTTCGATCAAAAATTTGCGATCAAGATCACATAAAAAAACGGCAGTAGATAATAAGGTCTATTACAGGACGGTATCATTGTTGTAGATTTAGTTATATGAAACAAATGAAAGGCATAAACAGTCAAGTGAAAATTATGAGTCTCATATAGGCCTATTCTATTATACTCGTAAGAAACAATATATTGTATCCTGTTACGTAAGCCAAATGTCTATCTACTTATGGGCAATTTCACGAAAAGTGAGATATGGGTCGGAAAAATAGGAATCTATTAAGGCTACTGTTCGACTTTATTTTCTAAAGATTATGTTCGAAACCTTTCCAATTTAGCATGTTATCTGATGACTATCAACACAACTTGTCAAATAGCTCTTCGTCATAATTCGTTCAGCTAAATTTAAATGATTCGCCTTACATTCAAAAGTAATTCGCATGAGTTGCGACCGCTACCAAGCATTTTGAGATCTGTAAGTAATTTGAGAAAATAAAATAATTCAATTACTTGGGATATTGCTACAAGAGTGAAAAGCATACTGTAGAAATATCATAACGTAATGTGCAGTGCCTCCTCAGAAAAATCTCTTAGTGGAAAAGTAACTGAAGAGTGTCTCTTTTTTAAACGACTGACACCGGGTGCATTTAGTGGTATAGATGGAAAAGAGCATCAATTTGCATCAAAACCATTGTGGAACGACAATTTTCAGCGCATGGGATTATCATTGCGATTTCAGAAAGAGAATTATTTCTTAAGTCTGGAAACTTCTGCTGAATTAGTTAACTACTCAAAATGAAGCGACCATTACCATGGGATGGCTCTTAAACAAAGTGTTTCAAAAAGAATCATCCGATTTCATTGGACTATATCTATTGACATGACACAGGAGTCTTGAAATAAGTCTTAAAAATCTTGTATAGAGAACGAGTTTTACATATCACGTTGCGAACGGTTCTGGCTCCTTCATTCTGAGGCACAGCATCATTTTTCTAAAATGAGTATTTTTGGACAAATTTTACTTACGAAATTTACAAGTGTTCTACATGACTGCTCGCTGTAAATATCGAGACGATAGTCCAGCTCATGTCGTGCGCATCGGATTCAACTGGTGAAGGCTATAAACAAAGGGGATTTAGAAAAAGGGCTTGAGTTCTGAAAGTTTGTTCTTCAAATGGAAACAGAGGAAGATTTTCTATTCACGCCTCATGTTCAATGACAAGGTCTGAGTTTACATCAGCGGAAAAGTGAACCGTCGTAACATGAGGATTGGACCCAGTGTCCGGATTCTAGAATTTCGAAATTTTCGTGCATCCCGAAAATTTTCGTGCATGATATATATAGAAAAAAAGTCACCTTTTCTGAATAGTATGATCCCAGACAGCACTATTTCGTTGCAAAGCCGCTTCAGAGCTATTTTACACATTCATATTTAATTCCTCATCATTGCATAAGAACTTAAAGTTAGACTGACATGCAATACTGTAATGTACTAAAATGTACATCTGAGTGAATGCACGTAAAATTGATGTAAGCTACCCAGGGTAACAAGAATCCTGCTCATATTTTAATTTGGAAAATCCATGCGAACATTCAACTGCCAGATGCAATTAAAGATAGAGTAAACGAAACTGCCACGGAGTATAGAGTTTCGATTTAATTTATTTTAAGGGTTGATGGAGGTATTTCAAAAAACTATGCATATCCAATTATCATGAAAGTAATTACTTTGGTAGGAAGGGCGTATGCCTATGATGTTAACAGACAGAACGAGTATACAGTATAATAAATCGTATACTTATGTATCACTAAACAAATTGAAACAACAAATTTAGTACGGTAAGAGCATATTGCTATTTGCAAAGATTACTAATCAGCTGACGCTGTCCATTATCTTTGGCCATTGTTCCGAAAGTCTACATGGAAGTTCACCAGATAAGTCACTTTGGTATTTTTGGTATCTTTGGAAGGGAGGAGATCTTGGGGAGGAGCTCGGCTGCCTTCCGTTTCAAAACAGTCTCTACGACAAGTTCGCATTCTTTTTCCTTCTTCTTTGTGAGAGAGTCTTTTTCAGCTCTAAGGCGACTTAGTTCTTTTTCATCTTCTAATGTCTCCTTTTGCAATTCTTCAAGCAGGCGGCGCTTCTCCAACTGGTCTTCAAGTTTTTTCTGTATTTCCCTCTGCGTGGAAGTGAGATGATCATCCAAACTGGGAGTACGAAAATCGCTTTGACCAACTTCATCAACATAGGAAATTTGCCGGAGTTGTCGACCATTGTCCAAAAGTCAATTAATTGTTCGCTTGAAAGATCAGCGGCGGGAACCAGTGTGTATCTTCGACAACATTGTTCACGTCATCCTTCACAGAATCACATATGAATAAGTGTCAATTTCGAATGTTCTTGAAGTTTCCATTAAAGAGCACAAAGCTGCGAAACTGAGACAAGTTAACGTAAAATACCTTTCAACTCCAGCAATAATATTGAGTATATGATCTGAAATATGAGAATAGGTTTTCAACCTAAAAAATGTGCACAGCCTTTATTTACCTTCAATAAATATTTGTCATATTTGAATCCTGATTCTTATCAAAACATAATTATATAATCATGTCGTTTTTTAGGATATCGTATCTTGTTATCTGTAAAATGTATCTTTCTCTGAGACAGAATGTATCTTAAATGTGGCAGACAGCTTACAGTTTCCACTCGTTTCACCAAGTACTGTACTCTACGCACTCGGTAGAGTACAGTAACACCGGTAATCTATAAAAATCTATCAAAAATGATGTATACTGAAAAAAAATGAACGATGCAAAAATTCGTGCAATCCACATCACGATTTTCGTGCATCGACCGTAATTTTCGTGCATTCGTGCATGATTCGTGCATGCACGAATTTCGTGCGTGAATCCGGACACTGATTGGACCATCTGCATGCACATGTACACGAGGCAAAGGAGCTTCAGGGAATTCACTCAACGTCACCTTATTCTGTGCAGCTTCTTTTGAATATGTGCATACACCTTATTTCTTCGATGAAGACGACATCACCGGTATCACATATCTGCAAATGCAACTCTTCTCCTTCGGCCATAGGTCGACTCCATCTTTCAACAGAATGTTACGCCAACGCACTGGCATGGAGACGTCCGGTGATATCTAATGAGCTACCTAGACGATGGATCGGTCGCCTGCAGATTTAGCATTACATAAATGGTCACCGATATCACAGACCTAACAGTTTGTGATTTCTTTCCTTAGAGCAATGTGTAGGGAGAGGCTTATGTGATTCCACTTCCACGAACTCTGGATTGCAGCATCTTGAAGCAGACAATGACTAACGACATGCTTGTTGATGCAAGACATCATCACGATATCATCACGACGTGTGTCCAGATTCCAGAGGAGATCATAGAGCAACACCTATATGCTTGAAAGAGATTCCTTTTGCTTGCGATTCCTTTCTTGCAAATATTTTGAAACAGCCATTTGCCAATCCAATTTTGGAAACTCAACCTGGCATGACAGACGACAACTCATCGCTATCTTCTCTTCAATGTTTATTGAAGAATAAAAAAGCTATTTTGAAGCTTCCACTGACTAAAGAGTTTCGAGAGACTGAACTATACAACCGCTAGTGTAGTACGACAGAGATAACAAAATAACGATAACTAACGCAACAGCACGGATGTTGGTGACTGCAACAGGAAAAATACCCAAACGGAAGACAGAATGATAAAATAACATGTCAGATGAGTTCATCAGATACATTGAGCATGAAACAAAGTGAGTAGTTAGTAAAGGTCCATAATAAACACAGCGCGCCCTGAAATGGGGTGGGTCCAATTCAAACACAGCGCGCCTCGAAATGGCTAGCTCCCATACAAACACAGCGCGCCTGGCCGGCCGCCCAGGTTGGAGTGAGAGGTTGTCTTGGCCGACCGTCCAGGTTGACGTGGCCGACCGTCCAGGCTGACTTGGCCGACCGACCAGGTTGACGTGGCCGACCGTCCAGGTTGACTTGGTTGACCGATCAGGTTGACTTGGCCGACCGATCAGGTTGACGTGGTGGAGTGAGAGTGTGTTTTGAGGGTGAAGGAGGCACGGGAGAGTGAAACGGACTTCAGATTCGTGATCAGCGTCAAATTCTGCATCGGTATGGTGAGTTTGAAAGGAATCGGCGAGAAAATATTTTTCTTCAAAATTTTTCCGCAAAACGACAGACGTAAAATTGTGGACGTTTTGGGTTGTAGCCTCAAAACGAAGCATCGGATGGGAAAACGGAGGCCAGATTCGGATTCAGCGTGAAATTCTGCATCTGTATGGTGAATTAGAAAGCAATCGGAGAGAAAAAATTTTCTCTGACGTCCCCCCCTCTGCACCGACCTTCCAACTTTGCTTCTAGTGGACGGATTTTGTCGTGCCATAGCTCGTTTGAAAGCTAAGAGTGAGACAAATTCAGTGAAACAAACGGTTTGTTCATATCTGTCTTCGTTTAGATGTGAGACGCCATTTAAGATTTTGGGAGATTGGCGAAAAACGACAGAGTTAGAATTTTGGACGTTTTGGGCTGTAGCGCCAAAACGAAGCATCGGATGGGAAAACGGATTTCAGATTTGGATTCAGCGCGAAATTCTGCATCTGTATGGTGAATTTGAAAGCAATCGGAGAGAAAAAGTTGAACATTTTCTTCACACTGGGTCTCCACACGGGATTTTTTCCTGAAAATGTTAAATTGTAGTCACCTTTGGCGATGAATAGCGGAGGATTAGAAGTGAATGAAGAGCTCGGGTTTCTTTTATGGGCAAGACAGCACTTTGTTCTCTAGGATCCTATCTTTTTAGATGCGTGGAAGGTTTCGTTCCCAAATGAGAGCCTGTTGAAAATCGAGTTTTTGTGCATTTTCCAAGATTTTGGAACTTTTCATCTCGGCTTCTGGCCATCGTAGAGAGTCGAGGGATGTCTTAAATGAAAGGTGAGAGCGAGAAAACATGGCTATCAAAATTTGAAGTCAATCGGAGCACTAGAACTGGAGATAGACGGGTTTAAAGTTTTTGGATGATGGATCTTACGTCATCAGCTGATCACCACTAACTATATAAGTGGAAACTCTGCTTGTGGAAATCAGTTCTCCTCCCGACTGGGTTGGGGTAGGTGAACTCCGGAGCTCCGATGATAGCATTGGAAATCTCAAAAACCGACTTTCCGTAAGAAACCAACTTAGAAAATTTCATTGCTGATATCAGCTAAGGCGTCAGACTTAGAGGTTAGCCAGGAGATGGCCTTCGTCTCCAGACCATAAAAGACTCCAAAACTTTAAAGGCTTGTAACTTTGCTTCTACAAGTCCGTTTGACTTGATTCAAAAAAGGTTCGGTCGCTATTGACCTAAGTGACAAACTACTTATAAAATTTCATAAGCAGTGCTAAAAAGTTGAAAAATTTAAATTCACTAGTTTTGGAGGTTTTCTGGGGTTTTCGACCCTGCTGAAGTCAATGAAAGCATTTTTAATGATGTCTGAGCCAGTCGTCTCATGGTATAAGCGGCTTTTCACTGAAAGCGAGCAAGACACGGAGAGTTTTGCTGTAATATTCCACTGACAGGGTGTTCCTTCGGGACGGCGGACGATGCCGTAGTGATAAGTGTGGCAAGGGAGTGTGTCATAGTTTAGACCGTAACCGCTGGGACAACTCATGTCTCATGTTGGGCATTTGACACAGTTCTCAACGTAGCACTTTGAACGCCAATCGGTTGAGTCTTAGCTATCTTGTCATGGGTGGCCTCTAAACATCTCCATTGCAAAACGCTGGTGAATCAAGCTCTCTACGGCTTGCTATCAAGCTGCTCAAAGTCTGTCAACCTCTTACCAACTCTACAGGTTTTCATGTCTGGCGATCAAGTCATGGATGGTGCAAGTCACGGAGATTTTCGGTGTGATACTTCCTGTGGGTGGGCGTTCTTTCGAGACAGCGGTGAAGTCCGTAGCGATGAGTACTGCACGGGACGTGGGCAATGGTAATCCTTGTGAAACCTCTCTGCGTCATGTTTGCAAGTGGTTGCCTTTCGTCTCAACGTTGTACTCTGACTGCCAGGGCGACATTTAGCTATCTGCCACAGGTTACCTCATAAAATCTCCATTGCACTTGTCTCCCGACAGCTGCCCAAGCATGTGAGAATGAACCATCAGTTCTTCTTGTCTCTATCACGGAGACGAAATGATGAAGGGATGAAATGGGAGGACATTCATGCGCCACACGCAATACATTACAGATTTCTCTCTTCGCTAGTGAACAAGCTCTTGTCAGTGTCGTCAGAAACTTTATCATGTCGTACAAAAGTTTTATTGCAACACAGGTGGATGTACAGTTAGAAAGTTTGATCATCAACGTTTTATTCGTAAGTCTAGTCAGAAACTGTATCATGGTTTGCAAAGTTAGTGTAGTCAAATAATATTACCGCGACACCCGTTTGAGAAAAATAAAGTTTGATCATGACGTTTATTCGTGAGTCTCTTCAGAAACTTTATCATGGTTTGTAGAAGTTATACTGCAACACAGGTTGATGTATAGTTAGAAAGTTTGATCATCAACGTTTTATTTGTAAGTCTAGTCAGAAAGTGTATCATGGTTTGTAAAAGTTTTACTGCTACAGAGGTTAATGTATAGTTAGAAAGTTTGATCATGACGTTTATTCGTAAGTCTAGTCAGAAAGTGTATCATGTTGTACAAAAGTTTTACTCTAGCACAGGTTGATGTATAGTTAGAAAGTTTGATCATTGAAGTTGTATTCGTAAGTCTAGTCAGAAACTTTATCATGTCGTACAAAAGTTTTACTGCAACACAGGTTGATGTATAGTTAGAAAGTGTATCATGGTTTGCAAAAGCAAAGTTTAATCAAATCGTTTACTGCGACGCACGTTTGTAAAAGTAAAGTTTGATCTTTGAAGTTGTATTCGTAAGTCTAGTCAGAAAGTGTATCATGGTTTGCAAAGTTAGTGTAGTCAAATATTTTTACTGCGACACAGATTGATGTATAGTTAGAAAAGTTTGATCATGACGTTTTATTTGCAAGTTTAGTCAGAAAGTGTATCATGGTTTACAAAAGCAAAGTTTAGTCAAATCTTTTTCCGTGACACATGTTTGAGAAAATAAAGGTTGATCATGACGTTTATTCGTGAGTGTCGTTAGAAAGTGTATCATGGTTTGTAAAAGTTTTACTGCTACACAGATTGATGTATAATTCGAAAAGTTTGATCATGACGTTTTATGAAACACAAGTGTCATAAAATGTAAGCGTTAGTGTAGTCAACTAGTTTTACACAGTGTAGATTGTCTTGTAACTTACTTTAAGAGTTGGAATGTTTATGAAAATCGCTCTGTTTTATCTGTTTGTATGTTAAAAGAAAGTTTCAACAATTTACAAGATAAAAAATAAAGTTTCACCAGTTTACAAGTTAAAAATAAAGTTTCAATAGTGTGTACGTTAGAAATAAAGTTTTAGCTGTTTGCAAGATAAAAAATAAAGTTTCACCAGTTTACAAGTTAAAAATAAAGTTTCAATAGTGTGTACGTTAGAAATAAAGTTTTAGCTGTTTGCAAGATAAAAAAAATAAATAAAGTTTCACAAGTTTACAAGTTAAAAATAAAGTTTCACCAGTGTACAAGTCAGAAACAAAGTTTCAATAGTGTGTACGTTAGAAATAAAGTTTTAGCTGTTTGCAAGATAAAAAAAATAAATAAAGTTTCACAAGTTTACAAGTTAAAAATAAAGTTTCACCAGTGTACAAGTCAGAAACAAAGTTTCAATAGTGTGTATGTTAGAAATAAAGCTTTATCTGTTTGCATGTTAGAAACAAAATAAAGTTTCAACAGTTTACAAGATAAAAAATAAAGTTTCAATAATGTGTACGTTAGAAATAAAGTTTAAGCTGTTTTGTTGTGTTAGAAATAGAATAAAGTTTCAACAGTTTATAGATTAAAAATAAAGCTTCAACAGTGTGTACACTAGAAATAACGTTTTAGCTGTTTGTATGTTAAAAATAATGTTTCAACAGTGTGTACGTTAGAAATAAAGTTTTATCTGTTTGTAAAATGAGATTGTAGGATTTACTAGTTTGCAAGTTAGACTAAGCGTTCCACTATTTGTAAACGAAAGATATAGTTTCAACAGTTTACAGATTAAAAATAAAGTTTCAACAGTGTGTACGTTGGAAATAAAGTTTTAGTCGTTTGCGCGTTAGAAATAAAATAAAGTTTCAAGAGCTTACAAGTTAAAAATAAAGTTTCAATAGTATGTACGTTAGAAATAAAGTTTTAGCTGTTTGCAAGATAAAAAATAAAGTTTCACCAGTTTACAAGTTAGAAATAAAGTTTCACCAGTGTACAAGTTAGAAATAAAGTTTCAATAGTGTATATGTTAGAAATAAAGCTTTATCTGTTTGCATGTTAGAAATAGAATAAAGTTTCAACAGTTTATAGATTAAAAATAAAGTTTCAACAGTGTGTACATTAGAAATAACGTTTTAGCTGTTTGTATGTTAAAAATAATGTTTCAACAGTGTGTATGTTAGAAAAAGAGTTTTATCGGTTTGTAAATTTAGATCATAAGATTTACTAGTTTGCAAGTTAGACTAAGCGTTCTACTATTTGTAAACGAAAGATATAGTTTCAACAGTCTACAGATTAAAAATAAAGTTTCAACAGTGTATACGTTGGAAATAAAGTTTTAGTCGTTTGCGCGTGAGAAATAAAATAAAGTTTCAAGAGTTTACAAGTTAAAAATAAAGTTTCAACAGTGTGTACGTTAGAAATAGAGTTTTAGTTGTTTGTATGTTAAAAATAAAGTTTCAACAGTGTGTACGTTAGAAATAAAGTTTTATCGGTTTGTAAATTTAGATCATAAGATTTACTAGTTTGCAAGTTAGACTAAGCGTTCTACTATTTGTAAACGAAAGATATAGTTTCAACAGTTTACAGATTAAAAATAAAGTTTCAACAGTGTGTACGTTGGAAATAAAGTTTTAGTCGTTTGCGCGTGAGAAATAAAATAAAGTTTCAAGAGTTTACAAGTTAAAAATAAAGTTTCAACAGTGTGTATGTTAGAAAAAGAGTTCTATCGGTTTGTAAATTTAGATCATAAGATTTACTAGTTTGTAAGTTAGACTAAGCGTTCTACTATTTGTAAGCGAAAGATATAGTTTCAACAGTTTACAGATTAAAAATAAAGTTTCAACAGTGTGTACGTTAGAATTAAAGTTTCAATAGTGTGTATGTTAGAAATAGAGTTTTATCGGTTTGTAAATTAAGATCATAAGATTTACTAGTTTGCAAGTTAGACTAAGCGTTCTACTATGTGTAAATGAAAGTTTAGTTTCAACAGTTTACAGATTAAAAAATAAAGTTTCAATAGTGTGTATGTTAAAAATAAAGTTTCAACAGTGTGTATGTTAGAAATAGAGTTTTATCTGTTTGTAAAATGAGATTGTAGGATTTACTAGTTTGCAAGTTAGACTAAGCGTTCTACTATTTGTAAATGAAAGATATAGTTTCAACAGTTTACAGATTAAAAATAAAGTTTAAGCTGTTTGTGTGTTAGAAATAGAATAAAGTTTCAACAGTTTGTAAATTAAAATAAAGTTTCAACAGTGTGTACGTTAAAAATAGAGTTTTAGTTGTTTGTATGTTAAAAATAAAGTTTCAACAGTGTGTATGTTAGAAATAGAGTTTTATCTATTTGTAAAATGAGATTGTAGGATTTACTAGTTTGAAAGTTAGACTAAGCGTTCTACTATTTGTAAATGAAAGATATAGTTTCAACAGTTTACAAATTAGAAAATAATGTTTCAATAGTGTACAAGTTGGAAATAAAGTTTTAATAGTTTATACGCTTGAAATATAGTTATATCCGTTTATGTCTTGGAAATAAAATTCTAACAGTTTGTATGTTAGAAATGAAGTTTTATCTGTTTGTATGCTAGAAATAAAGTTTCATCAGTTTCCATGTTAAAAAATTAAGTTTTTAACAGTTTTCAAGTTAAAAATAAAGTTTTAATAGTGCATGCGTTAGAAATAAAGTTTTAGCTTTTGTATGGTAGAAATAAAGGTATAGCTATTTGTAAAATAATTAAAATTGCAAGTGATTAGCATATTTCGTTTGCTGAAAAGAAGGTGTTCCGCCTGTTAGTGTTAGTGTATTAATATTGAAGAATTTAGTAGTATCTGTTCAATTGAAGACTTTAGTGGTTCTAGCAAATATTAAAAACAGCTGCCATTATATAATTTATGAAACTGAACCCTTTCCTGCTGCTCTCATTCGAGTGGTACCTTATACATATTACCATCCTTCATAACGGGCATTGTATCAAAAGAGGCTTATGTGATTTCAATAAAATATCACGGATTGTTAAATTCCTAATGCGTTATCTGTTTGATGTACAGCTAATGGAGGCATGTTGAACGTTGAGTTTTTCCTTCATTCACTGACGACTCATCATATGAATGAGTTAAGGTGAAAACGGTATGCGTCATCACTTTGACTGACAAAGGAACGCACACGCACTGAATGGGGAAAAGATCAGGCTGTCAACAAGGATGAATAGAATCTTATCGAATGGTCTGACATCTACGACGAGGTGGACCCATTTTTAGACATGGGTTATCGCTTTGTCTGATATGAAAACGTTCACACGCTCACATATTCAGCTGTGAGTATAATTTACCATTGCTATTTTTAGTGACTATCTTTACAAGAAGAATGACAGTGATGTAAGCAACATGCTTCCTAACCTGAATAGAGCTGTTTGTGTTATTCTATTAGACATGTCGTCTAGCAAATCGGCGATACAACGATGTTGCCCACCCGTTAGAAAAATTAGCACAACCGAGTTGTGTGAAGTGTTACTTGATGATGCAAAGACACACCACATTTCGTTTTCAATTGAAAATCAACGCGTTGTTCTGAAACTGGGCGATGACATTCAATGTCAATTGAGTAAAAATTTGAAAAAACTCTTTGGTTTTTCAATGCTACAAACAGTGTTTACTGCTGCGCATACGATTGGTATAGAAACACCAATGACACTTGATAAACATGAACAACACCTTTACATTCAAAGTGATCTGATTTCACCTATTTCTGTTGGTGAGAAAAAAGAATACATTTTACGCGATTTCATTCATGACAAAGACGCTTCATATGGAATAGTCCAGAAATTGTTTGAACCTATTTTCTACCATCCTGTCGTCAAACAAATGATACCCTCTATTGCTATCAAAATTACAAATTGTTTACAAGAGTGTATCCATGTGAAAGATAGTAAATCCCTCATAACTTTAGTGCTTCGGAAAACAAAGTGAAGTCATTGTGATACGTTTATTGAAATAAAAATACATCATAAAAACACGTTTTTTACAATGTTTAGTGGAAAAGTCTTTACATAGGGGACTGTAGGGAACTATTTACAAGGAAATACGATCTCATGCGACACATAAAACAACCATGCGTATCTACAAAAAAGCATCATCAAAATACTAAGTTAAGGATGAATCTATTTACACGTCTCCTGAATGTGGTAGTGTGAGTTTTATTCTTTTGGGTGGAGGTATGTTTGTGTCAGGATGTCCATGTGGAAGAGATGTGTTATGTCCTATCCAACACCTCTTATCCTCCCATGCTGAAAGCGCTCGTTTCTTGAACGTGTGCGTTTTCACAGTATGAACTTGAGATTTTAAGATTGTCATATTGACAAACGTTATAGTTTTATTTTTATAGGCCTTCTTATAGGACCGATGTTTCATTTTGTGAACAATGGATTTTGATATACCTTTATCACGCTTAATACTATCTGCACATTCTTTTAATTTCATGGAATACATTTTAGGACGGAGGAGAATCATTTCATCTATTTCCTTTCCTGCTGTTTCATCCTTAAAACAACCAAGTTTGGCTTTATTCTGTATGGAATAGAGTGGATGAGTGGGATTGTAGTTAGATGTGTCGAAATATTTTTTTAATGACTTGCCTACTTCATTAAAATTTAAATCTTTTTGAGTGGTAATACCTAAGAAGAAACTATCTGTATCACCACCCAACAAACGAACCTCTTTTACGAGAGGACATGGTTTTAGTATTTTATAAAAGAGTTGGTACATTTCAAGCTTAGAGTAATCTAGTACAGCTTGACCAATATAGATGGGCTTGCACAACTCAACTTCAGATTTTATCATTTTAACACCTACAAGGTCCTCATCGATAATGTCTCTATCAATGAATAGAGGTGATGAGGTCAATTTGTGATATTGTTTATCATCAATGACTAGTTTGTAGTTCATGCGTTTTCTAACATCCTCCATCGTCTTACCAAATAGACTATTATTCTTATACTTATAAAAATCTTTTTCAAAATTATTTTGGGCTAGTGCACGTTTCTGGCTGTTACTATCAATATATGGTTTGAGGAAGGCTTTCTGTCTAAATTTGATAATGCGGTGAACTGACTTTAGAAGCATGCCCATTTATAAATAGAATTTTAGTATGCAGAAGTGTACGAGATAGTTTTCCTTATCATATTGGGTGAGTAAAAGTTTGCGGCATGGTTTGTACCTTGGCTGTCCACACTCTGTTAAGTTATTATAAAATTGTGACATGAATGGTGAAAACATATCTTCAGTCACTTCACCAGATTCAGGTGCGAGTGGGAAATCAGCAGTTTTATTTTTAATGCTATTTGGATAAATCAAATCCACTTCAAAATAATATCCCCAATCACCTTCATCTGGAATCTTCAGTATGTTTGAAGGGTTGGAGTAATACTCAAGCTCATCTTGATTTAACGAACTAAACTCGGAATGAGGTAGTGGTTTAGACAGTGAACTGCCATATAAATTATTTTGGTCATAGTACTTTAGGTGGATATGATCATCACCTACTGTTTCAGATTTTATATGTTTATTTACAAATGTGAGACCACCGCGTATTCCGCGCTCAAATATATTATACATCTCGGGGTCTTGTAAGAGGTGAATGGTCTCACCAGTCATTTTAAAGGCTGATTTAAAGGACATGGCTGGTAGACTGACAAAGTGGACAGGATCTAATTTGTCTTCTTCTAATGCCACTCGTCGAAATTCCTGAAAGACATCAGCCAGCAAAATGACATCTAATTCTAAGTAAGCGATCATATAATCGCCAAACGTTTTACAATCAAATTTTATCCATGCCTCTTGAGCATGTTCATAGTCCTCTACTGGACAATCTTCACCCGTCAAATCGTTTTGGAATTTGTCAATGGAAGGAAGGGTTGTTTCATATATTTTAGACATTGAGCTAAAATACGCATAAGGAAAGACTCCTTTGCGAGTGATTATTTCATCCGTTAAGTTTGGATAGTGTTTCTTCAAAGTTTGACTATGGGGAAGAAACTTGAGATTTCGAACGAGAGAAGCTAGTGACGCTGACATGAATTGGAATGAATCTAAAAATTTTATTTCGAAGAAGACTGTCTTATTTTCTTTAGTTTTATCTACTGGTACTTTTGCTGTCATTGCCATGAATTTTTCTCTCGTTTGTGCTATAACATTGAACTGCCACGATTTCATCTGGCTCAACCCTCCTTTTATGAGCATATGACTGTCATAGCCCTTAAAGTTATGAAAAATGACGGGTAGTACACGACGTCTCAACCTAAGTGAAAAGTTACATTTGGAGCAGAGTGCGTTTCTAAATTTACCAGTGATGTGATCATGATCACGCACTTTCTTGATTTTATCATCATCAAACGTTTTATGACATTTAGAACAGGATGTGCAACTTTCGAATTTCTGTTTGTCTTCATCTGACATATGTAGTGACTTACGCTGCAATTGGGAATCATATGATTGTTGAAATTTAGCAGCTTTATCGAGAAAGTCTAGAAATTTTGAAATACAATCTTCACCTTGCCAAGTATGCATTTTGTTTTGCCTATTCCTAAAGTGGTCATGCCATACTTCATAGCAGGATATGGCTTCTGGCTTGAGGATGATATCATCAATGTAGCATTCTATGTCTGCGTAAATGACACGCAGGGGACTTAATTCGTCACCATTATCTCTATGTGAAAAGAATTTGTCTTTGGGCATGCGCTCTATTTGTAATTTACCCCGCTTGCACCATTCATAATGACTTAGAAATTTATTTTTCGACCAAAATGGTCGTGTGCAGCGGTCGCATATGAAATGTTCACCTTAACTCGATTTTTGTATATGGTTGTAAAGGCGATGAATTTTTGGAATGCCACAGTAATGCCACTGTTGAGTATTGTCCTCATACACTAGCAAGAGGTTGACAACTCGATCATAGCTACTTTGGCGGTTGTTATACCTAACGCCTTTTAGCCCTTTCTCCCAGACGTGTACCACTATCTTAATTTTATTTAATTTCTCAAATTTCTCTATATCTTTCAATTTTATGTCTTCACTATTGCAGTCATCAAACTTTAATTCATTTTCCCACTCTTGATACTTACTTCTACGGAAACGATTATCATTTACATCATTGTAGTGGAGAATGGATAACACTGCATACTTAAAACATTGCGATTCACAATCTACAGAAATGACTGCTTTTTTGTCTTTTAAAATTTTTGGAAGATTGAAGGAACCTCGCCCACTATAACTTTCTAGCAAATTGATTTTAAACTTGGCAGATTCTATACCATCAAAAATGAGGCCACTATCGCGTTCGTTGAATTTAACTATATTTAGTTTTAGTCCTTGGATATGAAAATTTAACCAAGAATCTTCATCGATTACTTCTGTAGCAGGAGAGGAGGGTATGTGAAACTCCAACCTCTCTACTATTTGACCAGTATGGTGGTCGATTTTTACATATTTTATTTTGAGATAGATGAGCGCCTTCATTCTAAAGTTGTCTAAATTTCTAAAGAGCGCATCTATCAAAGATGAATTTTGATGAAACCATTCTTCAAAGTCAGCAATGGTTTCTGAGGATTCCATCTGGTAGTTCCTCACTAAATTATTTATCGACACTTCAGAGAGTCGGATAGAGGAGGTGCTGTTAGTATAACTATCGTCACTGTGTGTATGTTGAAGTCTGTGTGAAGATAATTCAAATCGTGTTTCAAATGATTGAATGCAGAAGTCGCAAGTAAAGGAGACGTGTTCAATAGAGTCATCCTCACCTCGGGAGATTGATGGCGACTTGGGTTGACACACACGTTGTCTGATGTGTCGGAGCAGATCGCGTTTCCTCGTGAAGATGTGCCCACAGTCAGCACATTCCCGCTCGTCGCCTTCCCGCGATAGTGTTGAGCTGGAACTAGCATCACCTAAAAGAGAAATCATTCTATCATCTCTATTAAAGTCTTAGTGTTTTGTTACAACCTACCTTCACTCAACAGCTCTAAACTTTCCTTGAGAAAGGAGGGCTTTGGTGATGAAGTCGCTGCCTGAAATTGAGGAAGATGCTATTAGCCAAACGTTCGAGGGATATGAGTGAGGAAATCTTCAACCTACCATTTTAATGGTGTGGTCGCACACCTCGATCTCCATTTCTACCGACTTGTTGGAGATGGGAGGGAAGTCGCTTGCTGTTGCCGGTGGTGGTATGTGAGAGTTGGCGGGGCGGTTAGGAACGTTGTCGCCCAGAAATACCGTTGCGAGATCTGTTGAGAAAAGAAAGGAAAGCGATCAGTAACATGACTATTCAATTCCAAGTGTGGCGTGAGTTTTGTTTAAGTCCTTGTCCCCCTTTACCATCACTGTAACTTACCATCAAGAGAATTTACTTCCGCCATCACCGATGGTTCAAGAGGAGGTAGAAGGGGGATGCGAGCCGAGGGTGGAAGAGTCCGCGGCTTGGGTGTTGGAGGGATGTGGCGACGAGGAGCTGGTATGGGTGGTGGTGGAGGTTGGGCGATGACCATACCCGAGGTGGATGGGTGCTCAGATGGTGGAGCTGAAGTAGATGGGCGAGAGGGTAGGGTCGGAAAATCATCATCATATTTCCGCCTCGCGACTTCCTCCCACTTCTCCTGCCTTGCCAAAACTGTAGAGTGGAAAAGAGATGAGATTGATGAATGATAGAATGCATGCTATCAACCATGATGATACAGAACACATGACAGCATTCATTCATTAAGATACTTACATATTCCCAGTCGTTCATAGGCTCGACCAAGTGCCCCTTCAGGAATAGGTTCTCTGTTCATGATGCGCTGCTGTACTGAAAAAGGGAGGGAGATATTGGTGAGAGATTTCTCGAAGGGAGATATTAGAGTGCATTACAAATTTTAGAAAATGAGCTTCGGTTTTGAAAATCGCGGAGTAAAAAGACGTTAAGGGTCTTTCGTTGAAAATTAGTAAGGATATGATTCTTACATTCTTGATGTTATTCAAAGGTTTATGAAAATTAATTCCTATGCTCAACACACATGGTAACCGAATGATGTTAGTTCAAGAGTTTTATTAGCACAACCTGCATCCTTGCCCCATCACACAAAAACTTACATTGCTCAATGAGAGTTTCCTCCATCTTGGCAGAGACGCGATAAGATTCAATTTTTCTCGTGATACTCGTATCTATATCGAAGATTAAAGTAGTTAGATTCGACGTCGAAGGCAAATTCACTGAAAAGGACACGTAAGATTTATTTCATTTTACCTATGATGATCATGTGAATAGTCATTCAATGAACATGAGTCAATCAACACTTCGAAATGCTCCATACCATAAAGACTAACCCTTGTCGAATGGCTAAAGTACTCTGACCTGACGAGAGAAAGTGTCACGTTGAGTATGAAGTCGAACGCTCAACATGAGCAACAGCTCAGAGGTTTCGGTCTAACAAACGACGAACAACCCGTGCAACGCAATCCCTCTACGGTAGCACCCGCCGTCCCGAAGGAACGCTCGAGGAAAGGAAGTATTACAGCGATGATATGCCTTATGAGCAGAAGTGAATCTCTTGATAGCAAGAGTCTATTCAACTTGATAGCAAGTCAAAACAACCTGATAGCAGGAGCTCACCAACACTCACCTTATGAAAGATAAATGTGAAGAGCAGAGCTGGTGCACTACCTTTTATAAGATTTTCCTAAGCGGTGAATGGATGAGACCTCTCGTCCAATCATAAGACGAGCAAGAGTTTCCAGTGCGCCCACGCACTTTCAAGTTCAAACAAAATTCAAATAATTTGCTTAGTCAGACTGGAATGACTCATCAGATCAATCGCGTTAAGTCCAACATGCATAATTCCTACTACATCTTACTCGCATGAGAAACGGGGTGTTTCATTTTTATAAGTTCAAGATATTTTGCGTTGCATACCGACCAGATGCTCAACGTTAGAGTTTTAGTCTTTCATATGAATGCGTTGTTCGAGAAACAACAGAAAATAAAATTCACATACTTCATCTAAACATGTACGTACTTCATAAGTGTTTCATCTGTCTCATCAACGTTTATCATGGGAACAATCATTGAAGTGACATCTAATGAATTACATTTCACTCTACTCCATATCATGAAGACTAACCTTTGTCGAATGGCTAAAGTACTCTGACCTGACGAGAGAAAGTGTCACGTTGAGTATGAAGTCGAACGCCCAACATGAGCAACAGCTCAGAGGTTTCGGTCTAACAAACGACGAACAACCCGTGCAA
Source organism: Prostheceraeus crozeri (assembly GCA_907163375.1). Taxonomy (NCBI): domain Eukaryota; kingdom Metazoa; phylum Platyhelminthes; order Polycladida; family Euryleptidae; genus Prostheceraeus; species Prostheceraeus crozeri. The sequence goes on from CAJQUW010005195.1 coordinate 258,143, forward strand.
CGCAATCCCTCTACGGCAGTAACCGCCGTCCCGAAGGAACGCTCGAGCAAAGGAAGTATTACAGCGATGATATGCCTTATGAGCAGAAGTGAATCTCTTGATAGCAAGAGACTATTCAACTTGATAGCAAGTCAAAACAACCTGATAGCGGGAGCTCACCAACACTCACCTTATGAAAGATAAATGTGAAGAGCAGAGCTGGTGCACTACCTTTTATAAGATTTTCCTAAGCGGTGAATGGATGAGACCTCTCGTCCAATCACAAGACGATCAGGAGTTTCCAGTGCGCTCACGCACTTCCAATTCATGCTGATGTTACAAACTCTCTTTTAGGAACGCATGAGCATCTATTTGAATCTGTCAATGTACATTCCTATTGCGATATGATTTATTCGTTGATGATTTTACTATGGTATCTTATGTGTTCAGAGCTTGCTCACTAAAGAAGAGAGAAGTGTGTTTGCTGCATACGTTTGGCGTGATACACAGGTGACACGAAGAGGTAGTGGTTCTTAAAAGAACTCATGAGACTTTCTCGATACGGATAGTATGTGCTACATGTGTATGCTCTAAAAGGTTAGAGTCGGCGTGTAGAAACGACAAGCATGCAGTAAGGAGGAATTGATTAAGACATCATTATGAGAACTTTACTTGACATGTACCCTACTTTGTAAATCATCAAACGATGAGTGGAAATTTTGAAAAACCTGCTGCAGACATCTAAAGCACTCATGATCAAGCGAGAAAAGATGTCGTTGGGAAAGTTGTCTAACACCGGCTAAGTGGTTTCGCTCTTAACTATAACACACCCCTCCTTCCATCTGCGGCAGCGCTAGCCGTACAAACCCACCAACAGGAAGTACACTATCAAAGATCTCCACATCGCTCATGCTGTAGCCTGATATCAAGCCGCCTAAGGTGATGGAGGATTTTATCCCTCACTCATACCGAGCTTCACACTATTAGTGCAATGGAGTTTGATATTATTATTTTATATTTTATTATTTGACTACACTAACTTTGCAAACCATGATACAGTTTCTGACTAGACTTACGAATAAAACGTTGATGATCAAACTTTCTAACTGTACATCCACCTGTGTTGCAATAAAACTTTTGTACGACATGATAAAGTTTCTGACGACACTGACAAGAGCTTGTTCACTAGCGAAGAGAGAAATCTGTAATGTATTGCGTGTGGCGCATGAATGTCCTCCCATTTCATCCCTTCATCATTTCGTCTCCGTGATAGAGACAAGAAGAACTGATGGTTCATTCTCACATGCTTGGGCAGCTGTCGGGAGACAAGTGCAATGGAGATTTTATGAGGTAACCTGTGGCAGATAGCTAAATGTCGCCCTGGCGGTCAGAGTACAACGTTGAGACGAAAGGCAACCACTTGCAAACATGACGCAGAGAGGTTTCACAAGGATTACCATTGCCCACGTCCCGTGCAGTACTCATCGCTACGGACTTCACGTAACGCTACGGCTTAAAACGTTATTTCTAATGTACACACTGTTGAAACTTTATTTTTAATCTATAAACTGTTGAAACTTTATTCTATTTCTAACATGCAAACAGATAAAGCTTTATTTCTAACATATACACTATTGAAACTTTATTTCTAACTTGTACACTGGTGAAACTTTATTTCTAACTTGTAAACTGGTGAAACTTTATTTTTTATCTTGCAAACAGCTAAAACTTTATTTCTAACGTACATACTATTGAAACTTTATTTTTAACTTGTAAGCTCTTGAAACTTTATTTTATTTCTAACGCGCAAACGACTAAAACTTTATTTCCAACGTACACACTGTTGAAACTTTATTTTTAATCTGTAAACTGTTGAAACTATATCTTTCGTTTACAAATAGTGGAACGCTTAGTCTAACTTGCAAACTAGTAAATCCTACAATCTCATTTTACAAACAGATAAAACTTTATTTCTAACGTACACACTGTTGAAACTTTATTTTTAACATACAAACAGCTAAAACTTTATTTCTAGTGTACACACTGTTGAAGCTTTATTTTTAATCTATAAACTGTTGAAACTTTATTCTATTTCTAACACAACAAAACAGCTTAAACTTTATTTCTAACGTACACATTATTGAAACTTTATTTTTTATCTTGTAAACTGTTGAAACTTTATTTTGTTTCTAACATGCAAACAGATAAAGCTTTATTTCTAACATACACACTATTGAAACTTTGTTTCTGACTTGTACACTGGTGAAACTTTATTTTCAACTTGTAAACTTGTGAAACTTTATTTATTTTTTTTTATCTTGCAAACAGCTAAAACTTTATTTCTAACGTACACACTATTGAAACTTTGTTTCTGACTTGTACACTGGTGAAACTTTATTTTTAACTTGTAAACTTGTGAAACTTTATTTATTTTTTTTTATCTTGCAAACAGCTAAAACTTTATTTCTAACGTACACACTATTGAAACTTTATTTTTAACTTGTAAACTGGTGAAACTTTATTTTTTATCTTGCAAACAGCTAAAACTTTATTTCTAACGTACACACTATTGAAACTTTATTTTTAACTTGTAAACTGGTGAAACTTTATTTTTTATCTTGTAAATTGTTGAAACTTTCTTTTAACATACAAACAGATAAAACAGAGCGATTTTCATAAACATTCCAACTCTTAAAGTAAGTTACAAGACAATCTACACTGTGTAAAACTAGTTGACTACACTAACGCTTACATTTTATGACACTTGTGTTTCATAAAACGTCATGATCAAACTTTTCGAATTATACATCAATCTGTGTAGCAGTAAAACTTTTACAAACCATGATACACTTTCTAACGACACTCACGAATAAACGTCATGATCAACCTTTATTTTCTCAAACATGTGTCACGGAAAAAGATTTGACTAAACTTTGCTTTTGTAAACCATGATACACTTTCTGACTAAACTTGCAAATAAAACGTCATGATCAAACTTTTCTAACTATACATCAATCTGTGTCGCAGTAAAAATATTTGACTACACTAACTTTGCAAACCATGATACACTTTCTGACTAGACTTACGAATACAACTTCAAAGATCAAACTTTACTTTTACAAACGTGCGTCGCAGTAAACGATTTGATTAAACTTTGCTTTTGCAAACCATGATACACTTTCTAACTATACATCAACCTGTGTTGCAGTAAAACTTTTGTACGACATGATAAAGTTTCTGACTAGACTTACGAATACAACTTCAATGATCAAACTTTCTAACTATACATCAACCTGTGCTAGAGTAAAACTTTTGTACAACATGATACACTTTCTGACTAGACTTACGAATAAACGTCATGATCAAACTTTCTAACTATACATTAACCTCTGTAGCAGTAAAACTTTTACAAACCATGATACACTTTCTGACTAGACTTACAAATAAAACGTTGATGATCAAACTTTCTAACTATACATCAACCTGTGTTGCAGTATAACTTCTACAAACCATGATAAAGTTTCTGAAGAGACTCACGAATAAACGTCATGATCAAACTTTATTTTTCTCAAACGGGTGTCGCGGTAATATTATTTGACTACACTAGCTTTGCAAACCATGATACAGTTTCTGACTAGACTTACGAATAAAACGTTGATGATCAAACTTTCTAACTGTACATCCACCTGTGTTGCAATAAAACTTTTGTACGACATGATAAAGTTTCTGACGACACTGACAAGAGCTTGTTCACTAGCGAAGAGAGAAATCTGTAATGTATTGCGTGTGGCGCATGAATGTCCTCCCATTTCATCCCTTCATCATTTCGTCTCCGTGATAGAGACAAGAAGAACTGATGGTTCATTCTCACATGCTTGGGCAGCTGTCGGGAGACAAGTGCAATGGAGATTTTATGAGGTAACCTGTGGCAGATAGCTAAATGTCGCCCTGGCGGTCAGAGTACAACGTTGAGACGAAAGGCAACCACTTGCAAACATGACGCAGAGAGGTTTCACAAGGATTACCATTGCCCACGTCCCGTGCAGTACTCATCGCTACGGACTTCACCGCTGTCTCGAAAGAACGCCCACCCACAGGAAGTATCACACCGAAAATCTCCGTGACTTGCACCATCCATGACTTGATCGCCAGACATGAAAACCTGTAGAGTTGGTAAGAGGTTGACAGACTTTGAGCAGCTTGATAGCAAGCCGTAGAGAGCTTGATTCACCAGCGTTTTGCAATGGAGATGTTTAGAGGCCACCCATGACAAGATAGCTAAGACTCAACCGATTGGCGTTCAAAGTGCTACGTTGAGAACTGTGTCAAATGCCCAACATGAGACATGAGTTGTCCCAGCGGTTACGGTCTAAACTATGACACACTCCCTTGCCACACTTATCACTACGGCATCGTCCGCCGTCCCGAAGGAACACCCTGTCAGTGGAATATTACAGCAAAACTCTCCGTGTCTTGCTCGCTTTCAGTGAAAAGCCGCTTATACCATGAGACGACTGGCTCAGACATCATTAAAAATGCTTTCATTGACTTCAGCAGGGTCGAAAACCCCAGAAAACCTCCAAAACTAGTGAATTTAAATTTTTCAACTTTTTAGCACTGCTTATGAAATTTTATAAGTAGTTTGTCACTTAGGGCAGGTCAATAGCGACCGAACCTTTTTTGAATCAAGTCAAACGGACTTGTAGAAGCAAAGTTACAAGCCTTTAAAGTTTTGGAGTCTTTTATGGTCTGGAGACGAAGGCCATCTCCTGGCTAACCTCAAAGTCTGACGCCTTAGCTGATATCAGCAATGAAATTTTCTCAGTCGGTTTCTTACAGAAACCCGGGATTTGGAATGTCCGAAGCTATCATCGGAGCTCAGAGAGACGACCTACCTCTGACAATCGCTCTCGTCTTAATGACAAGTCTCTGTCGGTTCCCAGCTTATATAGTGTGTGGCGATCAGCTGATGACGTAATACCCATCATCCAAACACTAAAAACGCTTCTATCGCCGATTCTAGAGGTCCGATTGAGCTGGAAATACACCATTTCCATGTAGAATTTGACACTGAATCCGAATCTGGCCTCCGTTTTCCCATCCGATGCTTCGTTTTGGCGCTCTAGCCCAAAACGTCCAAAATTCTAACTCTGTCGTTTTTCGCTAATCTCCCAAAATCTTAAATGGCGTCTCACATCTAAACGAAGACAGATAGGAACAAGCCGTTTCTTTCAGTGAATTTGTCTCACTCTTAGCTTTCAAACGAGCTATGGCACGACAAAATCCGTCCACTGGAAGCCAAGATCGAAGCTAGCTCTCCCGAGGGGGGGGGACGTCAGCGAAAATTTTTTCTCTCCGATTGCTTTCAAATTCACCATACAGATGCAGAATTTCACGCTGAATCCGAATCTGGCCTCCGTTTTCCCATCCGATGCTTCGTTTTGAGGCTACAACCCAAAACGTCCACAATTTTACGTCTGTCGTTTTTCGGAAAAATTTTGAAGAAAAATATTTTCTCGCCGATTCCTTTCAAACTCACCATACCGATGCAGAATTTGACGCTGATCACGAATCTGAAGTCCGTTTCACTCTCCCGTGCCTCCTTCACCCTCAAAACACACTCTCACTCCACCACGTCAACCTGATCGGTCGGCCAAGTCAACCTGATCGGTCAACCAAGTCAACCTGGACGGTCGGCCACGTCAACCTGGTCGGTCGGCCAAGTCAGCCTGGACGGTCGGCCACGTCAACCTGGACGGTCGGCCACGTCAACCTGGACGGTCGGCCACGTCAACCTGGACGGTCGGCCAAGACAACCTCTCACTCCAACCTGGGCGGCCGGCCAGGCGCGCTGTGTTTGTATGGGAGCTAGCCATTTCGAGGCGCGCTGTGTTTGTATTGGACCCACCCCATTTCAGAGCGCGCTGTGTTTGAATTGGACCCACCCCATTTCAGGGCGCGCTGTGTTTATTATGGACCTTTACTAACTACTAAAGTGTGTTAGTATTTAATAAACTAACACCGACGGCGGAATAGTATCAGTTGTTACCGCGTGCAAGAAGTTACGATGACATTACAATATATTGAGCAGGGGATTTACTGTGACAGTTAGCGCTTTCAAACGGTGCTACAGGATCTATTTCAAAATGCGAAGCGGAACTCTATATCATCTTGTGAACATTCTTGAAAGCCAGTAATCACAATGGAAATAAACCTTTAGTAGTAGAGAAATTGTACCATATGTGCACACATATCAAGCTGTAGGAAGTTTTTACCTTTTTGTGGGGTCTGAGCCACCAGAGAAGTTTTATGTCTCCACGATTGTCTAGAGTAACGTATTGAAGACCAAAATACCACGTTTCACGAAGCGCCACAGTCTTACAGATGAGGTCTAGCAGCTGTTTTCCAGTGCTTTTGTACTAGAAGTGAAGGCACACTCTGGGGATTAAACAAAAAACATTTTACATCCTCTAACTTACTGGTATGTCGAACTTGAATTCAGATTCAAAATTTGAGACACGGATATGGAGAATTCGCTTCTGTTTTGAAGGCATTCCTGTGCCACTTCATCACCTGGCAAAAATAGAGCATAAAAATGTAATTGGTAGTGAAATGAACGAATAATATAAAACATGCGTAGTAATAAAGTATACGCAGCATGTAGACTACATGTGTAATAGTAGAGCATTTCGCCCGCATGATAAAATGACAATAATTCTTTCTATAAAAAAAATTCCTCTTGTACAATGCCGACCGTATGAATGTTTCTGGCAACTTACTTTCTCTCAAATGAATTGGCAAGCTTTTCATAAAGTATGCCAAATTGAATATAAATCAATGCACTCTGTTTCAAATTTAAAATGCATCAATACTATTTTACCTGATTCATGATTGTCATCGATACTAGGATATCTGAATTACTGTTGCACGAATGCAGCGTGGTCATAATGCGCACTATGGAAATATAAGCATTGTGTTCTCCAAGGCACAGTGTTCAAAGTGGCCTAGGCTAGCCTAGTTCTATGGCCAAGCTTGACCTAGCGATAATTTGGTGTATAGGTAGAGCCCGGAAAATGCGACTCGCATCACTATTGGAAGTCGGAAGGAAGGGCATCCGGCGGATTAAAACTATCAAGCATCCCAGAAAAGTCTGACATTGTCAGCACAGTCCACGGCCCAAGTGGGGAGTAGTGAAGTTAAAGCTTCTCTTTTAATGATTACCTGTGAAAACATCGGTACCGATATGTTATCTCCTCCCCAATTTTTTCAACTTGCACAAAATGCGTCAAAAACCACAAATTTTCAAGTACACCTAAATGGGTATTTTCTATCTGCATACAAAATTTCCATACACATTAGATACAGAGAATTAGATGGCTTGGAAGGCATGAGGAAGACACATGAATATAACACAGTAATATGAAAATGGAAGAGACAATTCTGTCATTAAATGCTGTCTGTTGAAGGGTGCGACATGTTTCAGAGACCTGCTCAATTTTCAGGAGAATTAGTATCATTTGCATTGATATTTCAGCATTTCAGTTATTACCCTTACCGAATTCCACGAAATATTATATACTCATTTGTAAATGAGCAAGCTATACGCTTGCTGGGTACCAAGAATTGCAATCAGCAGCTAAATAAAGAAACTTAGGTTGCTCGTACAGCATGTCAGGACCTGTTATCGACAAGCAACAGTTGAGGTGAATCTTCTTCGTCTAGGAATATTTTAGCGGATAAGACATGGCTAGTATTCTTCATGCTTGAAAGAACAATAGAAGCAGATGAGCAGGAAGGAAAAACAGAATCCAATTATAATTAATTTCATCAGTTACATAAATTGTTGTAACTTTTCAAGCCATAATATAAACAAACCAAATAATACAACTGAGTGTCAGGAAAAGAATCAACCGATGTCATGGGACTACATCTATCTATTGAACTAAAACTGAGCCTTGAAATAAGTTTAATTTTAATAAGTTTAATAAGTTTGAATAAGTTTAATTTCTAGAGATAACTATCTTTGTGCATCAAGTTATAAATGGCTTCGCAGCACATTATTCTGTGGCATGACACATTTTCAAAAATGTCAATTTACAAGCGCTCTCATATGCTCTTCTCTGAAGACTCGGTAATCATCGGACAAGTGCATGCCATACGTCACTAAGCATGTCGCTTGTCACTGCTGCTACCTCAACAGCAATGAGATGTAATTCAGTCAGAGTTCTTGGCAGTAAAGGCACGTAAACCTTGCCCTTCTCTCACATTGCCCCGAAGAAAAAAATCATAGACTGTTAAGTCTAGTGAACTCGGCTACCAATTATGTTATGTCGAATCCGGAAGCCGGTTACAACCGATCCATCGTTGAGATAGCTCATTTTTGTTTTTGTGAGGACATTTTCACGTTTGAATATCCGAGTGAAGTAGATTCGATAACGATCTACTACGTAGATCACACGACATGCGTGAAAATTCAGAAGTGGTACAGTTTGCCGATCAGTTTTTAGACTCATCATGTACATTGTTCAGTAGCTAGCTTAATCAATCAGTGATGAGACGTCGATCGAAAACTTGAGATTATGTGGCCGCATTTCATCGACTCAACATTTACTAAATCAACGTTAGCTTTAACATTACAATCTAAACATGTGCTGCCCACAGGATGAAGAAGCGCAGGACCAATTATAACGTGCTGTATAAAGCTCGCTATCTCTACATACATTTTGAGGCTCTCTGTGAATTCAATAGACAGTACGATCGAATGACTCTTTTTGAAACACCTTGTATGATCGGAAGAATTTACCGTCATAAACGATTAACGATCCAGTTGCAGAGAATATAGAAATAACGAAATTATGCCGTAATGGTTTCTTGACAGAATGCGACTTACTCATGACACAATGCTATCTTCCACCACTCCAAACTATGACACGTCCAAAAATTTACTATCACCAAAAACACAAATTCAAGGTACAGCAACAAAGCAATAGACTATATTTTAATTGCATCGGAACCCGAAACGTGTATTTCTCTATTGAATGTACGAATATACAATGAAACAGCTTAGACAATAATGCCAAACTTAAAATGGAGAGAATGATGAGCTTATCGGATATTTTTGTCCTTCAAGTTTGATACTTTACAAATAACAATTTTCTTCTAGAACTGGGATCGAACTATATAAGGTCAGAGGTAAAACTAAGGTGTAAATTTACCAGAGTCATTTACATCAACCTTGATATCATACAATTTAAGCCGACTGAAATCATAATAACAATTACAATTACTTGTTGATGTAAAAATTATGCAGATTGAAATTTTCATGCGCAACTCCTACCACTTCAGATATGCCAGCATAAAATTGCTCATTTATTTTTCATATGCAACTTGATTGGTGAAATCCCTTAAATTAGTTATGACTAATGCAAATACTACATCAACATTGACTATTCTAATGAAAATCAAAATATCGTTATGTTCTATAGACCTATTATTATCAATGTGACAGGATATTCAAGCACAAGACTTCGACTATTCGCTAACACATTTGAATGCCTCGAGATCACAGCAAAATTATACTCTGTATCAAGTTCTTCAAATTGCCTGTTTCGTAAACGATAGTTCACCTTCAATTTCTTCACCTAGACGCGTAGCATTAGCCAGCTGTCACACATTCTTAAACTGTCCTATGAAGATCAATACTGCTTATCTTCTGTTTACATAGGTATCCTCCTCGGAAGATTCAACACACCATTAATGCCAACTACACTTTCAATCAACCTACATTATTTGATTAGAAAAGAATCTGAATCCATGGGTTTTGTAAATGAATTTCTTCACTGATAGTGTAATCGATCAAGCAATTTTTTTAAAAGCTTCATACAAACAACAATATCAAATGTCAATCAAATAACGCTTGTCCGCCTTTATCATCCGACGAAACGTTAAAAATGCAGCTAACTGCCAGAAACGTATTGATTGGATTATAAATCCAATCATAAATGCACATTAAATTTTGCAGTTGTCGTCCTCTATAACTACATTATTTGTTAAGCGTTGGTATCGGCAGTTTTGATGAGTGTTCATGTGCTAATGTAGCATGTTCGCATCAGTGCTTTCTGCTGCTATATCCTGCTATTTGCGAAGTGTTTGTTTCGTTGAAGTTCGCGATAATTTTCATGTTGTCGTGTTAATTAGCGCTATCCAATCAGCGAAATATCGAAACAAATGGAGAAAGCTAGCCATATCATGTTCTCCACGTTCCGTTGGAATATTGGCCAATAAGGTAGCGAACTACAATTTTAATCAATGCGAAAGAATATGGACAAATGAAAAACGTTTTTGGATAGCTGTTGAAAGATACATTGATGCCATGGCACTCAATAAAATAAGCAATCAAATAAGAGTCCATTTTTCTAGATAAATGTCGTTCACTCTGCTTCATAACTCGCCTATTTCAAAATGCATATCTGACGGTAGATTGTGAGTTAGATAGTGGATGCTGATTTGATATGCGACTCACATTGGACTTGTTTTGCTAGAAAGGCAGTTTGCAGATGGAAACATGGTTTGCAACCTCAGGCTTGTAGAAGTCTCTCGAATCTCTTCTGTGACTGGAAACGTAGCCTTCATCAATCGCTCCTATGCCTACATCCAGATCCCTGGGAAGCGCCAATATTCCCAGGTTCTATCAATTCTATCTTAATTTTCAGAAAGCAATAATGGAATTTTTACAACAAGTTCTCAAAATAGTATATATTTGAATTACCGTTCCAAACCAAATACTTGCATCTTAACATGCTATCATTGTCCGTAATTACTATCCTTAAATAATTTATTCAAGCAGAATTTACCACAAAATATTGCAGGCTAAAATCCGCCGACTTCCAAATTCGCAACTCAATGTCATACTTGTACAAGAAAATAGGATTACAGAATATTTTTTATAACTATACTGTAGACTACTTGTATAAGCTTGGACTAGTCCAGGCCTGGAAATTGAAAATCATGGAAGCTCGGGTTCCTAAAAACAGCATGATTTAAAAAGTTTTCAAGAAACCGAGCTTGCAACCAGCATCTAGTGTGCAGTATGTAGCTGCTTCAACGAACTCTTGTTTGTCAACTGACGCCGTCAATCACCTTCGAAAACAGGTCACAAAGCAAAATAAAACAATTGGAGAAATTTTTGGCCAGCTGAAGCGATCTAATTTAAATATTTCTCAAATCGTAATTTCAAATCGAATGTAGCCGATTCGCGAATCGAATAGAATCTCGAAGCTTCTCAGTCACCTAACATTTATGTATATATATATATATATATATATTATATATATTATATATATATATATTTGAGAAGCTTGTGTCCAGATTATATTAAAATAAAATAAAACAATCAATTCACAACATGTTTCTGCATTTATTCTAATGCCTTCATCAGGTGCTAACAGAATTAACATAAAATCAAGCTTTTATATGACAAGATGATAATGAGTAAAATTTACAAGCGATGGCATGGAATGATATGACAACAGGACAATTAACAATAAAATCAGATGAAATGACACATTTACAAAGACTGCCATGTACATGATGACGTGACCAAACGAACTATTTACAAATTCAATACCAGTGGATTAGAACCTCCTCGATCATTCATGAGTGCATCAGTACTGGTACTTTTAATAAGAATTGATTCCAAAAAACGAGGGTTATTATTAACCGTAGAGATAATTGTAAAGCCGTCTTTCTTTGGTGGATGGACGTGCATACTGACTTCTGTCGGAGTAGGATACGCTTTGAGATGTTCATTAATGCGAGTAATGAAATGACGAATGGAACTGCCAATGTAACATTTATCACAATGTTCACAACTATATTTGTATACAATATTTGATTTCAATTCGTCATTTATTTTATCTTTGTTGGGAAAAAATTGAGAAGTTTTCAGGGTTGTAAAAATAACCCTTACACGTACAGTCTCTGGTAGAAATTTATTTATGTCTCTGATGTGGCGATTTAGATTGCTTTCTTTGTCAGCAATGAAAGGGAAACTCCAATTCACGGTTGTAGTTTCGCTTTCATTTTCATTTTTGTCGCTTGAACTTTGATCTCTGTAATTTTCTTCGACTTTTGCCTGGACGCCATCAATGACTCCGTCGGAGAACCCGTTCTCCCGAAAAATAGAACGGATGATCTCCACAGACTCATGATAACACTCAGGAGAAGAAGATACTGCTCTGGCACGGTAAAACAAGGATTTCATGGCTGCCAAGCGATAGTGCTTTGGAGCGTAAGCGCAATTGGGAGTATATACTCCAGTATTCGTCACTTTCAAATACCAAACTGTATCAAAAGAATTGTCATTCCGAATGATCTTGGTGTCAAGAAAGATGAGAGAATTTTGCTCTTCTTGTTCCATCGTAAACTGAATATTGCTATGAAACCTGCTAATGAAAGCAAAAAATTTTGTTATGTCAGACGAATGATCAAAAATCGTAAAAATGTCATCGACATACCGTTTGTAGAATCTGGGCTATGCGGACAGTCTTGTAAGCGGGACTCAATTAAATTCATCGCAAAAGCTGACATTGTTGGAGCGAGGCATGAGCCCATGGACAGCCCGTCATTTTGCACATAGAGCTCACCGTCGAAACTGAATGGAATATTCGTACATGCCATCTTTAAAAGATGTCGAAGAGCATCTTTTCTAACTGGAATGTCATCATCGCTCAGTAAAGTCATAATATGGTCAATGGTGTCATCGATCGGGACATTCGTATAAAGATTTTTGACATCAAAGCTCACCATTCTGCAGTCTCCAGAGTTCTGCGTCTTCATAAGATCGACGAACTCAAATGTGTCTTTGATGCCGTAATCTTCAGGAATGAATGGTTTTAAGACATTGTCAAGCCATTTGGCCAAGCGAGAAGGATAAGCGTTGATCATCGATAGAATTGGGCGATATGGTGGGTCACTTCGATCTTTATGAACTTTCGACAAGCCGTATAAGCGAGCTGGCTGCGAACCAACTGGCTTAACGGTTTTAAAAATGCTATCAGAAATGCTACCTTTCGTTTTGAGCGCGGACAACTTTCTCGTAAATCTCTCCTCTTCCAAAATGAAAGGATCTTTCTTTGAACGAGGACAATAAGCGTATTTTTTGAATTTTCCTGACTTCATCAAAAATTCCTTCATTTTTGATGTGTAAGTACTACGCTTGTTAATTACGATGCCATTTCCTTTATCAAATTTGGAAATGTAGAGATGTTTACGAGTGGCTAGTTGATGAACAACTTTCAGTTTGCGAGCCCAGTTTTGAGCCAACTTTTGGCGGGAAAAATAGGCTTTAAAAGTTGATCTGAATTTATGCTTCAACGAATTGGTCATTTCTTCGTCGAGTGAACAAGAACTGGCGGTTTGTTGGAAGACAGACTCGGCGTGAGCTTTCTCTCTATTGATGTTAACTTTCACATTGGGCCAGGTCATCGAAAATCCTGGACTGAGAATTTCCTCTTCATCTTTGGAGAGTTTCTCGTCCGAAAGATTTATGATGGAAGCCGCAGTGGGCTTTTGTGCATTGCCTTTATGCTGACTATTAATCAGAGAATTCAGTTTCTTCTCATGAGTGGTACGGATCATGTGCTCCACTTTCTTGAGATGATGTCTCATGAGAGCTTCACATATGATTTTATTATCGCGGTCGAGAGACTCAAGAACACTAGAAAAAGACTGATCTATTTTTTTGAAATCTGTCTTGGCTTTTTGATGAGCTTTTTTTTCGGTATATATATATATATATATATATATATATATATATATATATCTATATATATATATATATATAGATATATATATATATATATATAGATATATATATTTATATATATATATATACCGAGCGTTCAAAAAAACCTCGTCGCTATAAATTCAAGGCAATTTAATGGCTGCATTCGTGTTTAAATCGTTAGATAGATATCATGGTCAAACACTTCAATAATCAATCAGATTCAAATATTTGAATTATGATATTTCAATTGAATATACAACACATAGTCTGCGGACAAAACTACATTATTTTATGATATAATAGACATGAGTGGTGACAGAGAATTATCGATTGAACAGAAAGTTATCTTGGTTGCGCATGAAATTGTCAGGGGTAGTTGTACACAAGCAGCTGAAGAATTTGAAAGGAAATTTACCATGCATTCTCCACCAAGGACAACAATTAGCACTTGGAAGAAGAAATTACTAGAAACAAGAACTCTTATGGACCAGTCTCGATCTGGTCGTCCATCACTCGATGAAGCATCCAAGACTGCTGTGACAGAATACGCAACGGAAAATTCTTAGCTGCACAAAACGAGAAATTTCGCGAACAGTTAGCGCTTCACTGGAAAGCGTGTACAATAGTTTGAAAGAAGCTGGAATAAAGCCTCTCAAGTACACCTTTGTACAAGAACTGGCAGAGGATGACCCGGATCGGAAACTTGAATTTTGTAATTGGATACAGACCCATTCTGAAAGATGGTGACGTAAAATTATTTTTTCTGATGAGAGCACTTTCTACCTGAAAGGTCGAGTCAACAAGCACAATTTGTTTTATCATTCTACGGAAAACGAGTTCTTCAAAGAAGCGCCGATTAAATCGGCTGGTATTGCAGTTTGGGCAGCAGTTTCTTTTGATGACGGTATCGTGTTCGATATTTCAGACCACACCGTGACTAAGGATCGATACATTGCAATTCTACAGAACATGATCATACCCTTCATACCAGATGGACATTTCTATCAACATGATGGAGCCCCTCCACACTTCAGTTTATTAGCAAGAAATTGATTAAACGAGAACTTACCTGGACCTTTGGATCGGTCGGAGAGGACCTCAAGAGTGACCTACTCATTCCCCAGATTTGACACTTCTAGATTTATAGTTCGTGAAATTTGGCAGCAAATTGTTCGATAAGCAGGAATTGTTAAATAAAATATCGCAGTCAATATAAGTAAGTTTAACATAACATTTTTCTAAATTTCGATAAACTAATTTTGTTTCAGTGTTGAGCCGGTCCTCAATAGGCAAGACCAAGGACTTACACGGCGTCTAGCAGTGATGTAGAAAGACCTTTTCTCGTTTTTTGTTATTAAATAGTATCTCTTAGTATATTAAGTTTGATTTCTATATTGTATCTAGCTATCAAGCTCATTCATAGATTTTCGTATAATTATTGTACTAGGATTTGAATTTAGAATCAAGTTAGCCTGTAATATAATTTCATTAGTTTGCCCTGAAGATGGATGCTGTGGACATCGAAGCGCTGGCTGTGTAATAAAGTGGTTTGCAAGAATTGCATTTAAGTTCTCCAACACTGAAACAAAATTAGTTTATCGAAATTTAGAAAAATGTTATGTTAAACTTAATTATATTGACTGCAATATTTTATTTAACAATTCCTGCTTATCGAACTTCTACATTTCTGGTTGTGGGGATATGTCAAAGACAAAGTTTATACTCGTAGCTACAAAACTAACAACGAACTGAAACGCGCCATCACAAGTATGTTGAGCAGTGTTCCTATAGAGATGATACAAAATTATTTCAAGGGATTTTATCGTCGCTGTCGTGAGTGTATCCAAGAAAATGGTGCACATATCGAACATCTGTTATAGTTCGATGACTTGCTTTTCTTTCTTTTATCATTTGTTTTTATGACAGAAAGGTGTTTTTGTAATGTTTGCGTAATTGTAAACTTCGCATAATAAGTTTAGTTACTTTTACTTGAAATTAAAAGGTGATTTATAGAACCTTATTTTAGCGAAGAGGACTTTTGGAAAGCTCAGTATATGCAGACCGCTTCGAAAATAATTGCACAAAACAGTTAATCCATTTTCAAATGAATTTTTTGTTTAGAAGTCATCGTTTAATTTTAATAAATGATATACCATATGAAACCTCATGTTCCATAGATTAGTTTAACACACATTTTACTTTCTCAAGCGGCCAGTTGTGGTCAGTAGGCCCTCCAAAAGAGAATCAAACGTTTCCTTGATGCAGGATTTTAATATAAAGACGACGGAATTTTTTGATGAAAATTGACAGATAGTGTGAACTATCTTCAGCTTCATCACGATGTAAAAATTTTAAGATTCGTTGAATGTACAAAAAGATACAGTACCAATAAGTTCTGCCAACAAATTGCTACTAGAAGAATATCTCATGCGATTTTTCAATGATAAAGATGCTCAATTTCAAAGAACTTCATGTCATGTGAAATGTTGCGTTTAATACTTTAAATTGGCTGAGCACTTAGGTTGTGTTTGGTCAGCTGTGGTCAGCAGACTTAAAGGTATGAATTTTTGGTCAATTAATTCACCGATACCTATAGAAGAAACTACGGAATGAAGAAGATTAAGATTATCAACACTGAATCTGGCTCGGGTTAAGCTTTCAGATGGTGTATTTCTTTTCGAATTTCCACAACATTTGGTGCAGTTTTACTCAATTGACACTTCTACCTGATTTTGCGCTTACTGTCGCGTTAACAATGCTTTTAGCGGTCAAATGCACACAGCTTAAAAACTTTTATTGTATTAAAGCTGGCGTTTCCGAGTTTTGGTTTATAAGAATGCTGGTGCTATCAGGTCCAACAATATGTCGGTTTTATCAAGATGGGCCCATCCGTTCACAGGCAAACACTCAGTCAATTTGGTGAGTCATCACTTCCCTCGGTTGAGGTCAGAAGATTTCGAATCCCTGATCGGCAGGTGGGGCCTGTCTACACCTGTTCACAAACAATAGCAATTATTCACGCCGCAGTTACTGACGCTTGCGTCCGATAAGGAAATCGACAAGATTATTACAACTCAATCAATGATGAGTGGTGACAGGAGGACTGACGGGGGCCGACATGAAATGTTCAGTTATGAGCAACAAACTTCCAATCACTAATTATTTCATTTAATTAGGCAAACATCACTGTTTCCTAAGCCTAATCGTGCCCCCACTGGTCAAGTGAATAAATTTAGTAATCAATCAATTATGAGCTCACGATCAAATTTTATGAGAATATGCAAAATATAAAACAGCTTTTCGTGGTGTGCAACGATTTATAGAAACTAATGATTGAAGTTTAGATATCATAGCACTCCTAGTATCAATTGTTGAGTGCTTTTATTGGTATTTGGGATCACTTCATGGGGGAGTGAATACATTTAATGTAAGTTGTGCTGTACTTTCAGCACATAAAATTTCTCTTGTGGTATTAATATTCATTAGTCCTAACTTCTAAATTCATGAGGGCGTAACTCACTCGCACGAGCATAACAATTGACAGCAAGACGGAACTTTGTTGTGCTAGTACAGGGTGCGGCAGAAAAACCAAGTGTTTTTAATTTCGCTGTATCTCATTACATTTAGAAATAAAATAGAAATAACTGATGTCAATGTGTTCTTTAGGTCATAGCATTTACGTTTTTGTCCACATTGGACCACAATTTATTATTTTTTGTAGCAGTTTTTTTAACTTAATAATTATAGTCATTTTCCCCTTTTATGCACTTAATGAAACGATGTTACAGTAATAACCTAAGTGCTTTGAAAACAAAAGCTTTTAACACATTCACTTTATTATGCATAGTGATCAAAAGCTTTTAACACATTCACTTTATTATGCATAGTGATCAAGATTCAATCGATATCTTGAATGTCAATAAACGTTAGAAATTAACAGTTTTAAAACAGTTCACGCAAACTTGAAGAACCATTAACAGCAACAAGTCTGAGAGAATGACTGATTGGACTTTAGAACATCGCATCTTTGTGTACGACACTTTCGTAAAATGCAATGAATCTGTGACCACTGTCTAGCGTGAGTTCCGCCGCTACTTCAATATCAATAGAAATGATTCAGTGCCTTCTCGGGACACCATCTTAAGATGGGTGAATAATCTTCGTACGCAAGGATCGCTATTGAAGAAAACACCACCAGGGCGAATGCGTGAAGTGCGGACTCAACAGAATATTGACAGAGTCAGAGAAGCGGTGGAGCGAAGTCCGGACCGGTCAGTTAGAAGGCAAGCGGTTGCAATGGGAATCAGTGATCGAACGATGAGACGAATTTTGCATGAAGATCTTAACTTTCATCCATACAAAATGGCGATAGTAAACGAACTGAACACGAATGATTATCCCCAACGATTGAAGTTTGCACAGGACATGCTTGCTCTCTATGAAAATGAGGATTTGAAGATCACGATGAGTGACGAAGCACACTTCCACCTTAATGGCTCTGTCAATAAGCAAAACTGCAGATACTGGTCATCGGAGAATCCCCGGCTTACTCATGAAACACCTTTACACAGCCCCAAGGTGACCGTATGGTGTGCAGTTGGAAGATTTGGCATCATCGGACCTTACTTCTTTGAAGAAGGAGGAGTTACATCGACAGTGATGGTGTGCGGTGACTTCAACCATGTTAACTGCAATTTATTTGAGACGAATTTCAACTTAGAAGATGTTGTGCTTCTGCCGACACGTGGTAATGCGAGGTTGGATAGAATTTTCGTAAGTGAAGAAGCTTCGTCGTATTATGAGAGTGCTATTATCTTACCTCCTTTTGGAGAAAGTGACCATAATGTTGTGCTACTCAGACCACGTGCTGGTCTAATTTATGCAGCATCGTATTTTCCTGTGTACGACCTTCGAGAGTCTAATTTGAAAAGAACTGTTAAGTATTTGGATGGCATCAATTGGAGTGAAATTCTTTGCAGCGATGATGTAAATTATGTGTGCGAACAATTCTATCTTCTTCTTCGGATTGGTATTGGATTGATTCCGTTTGACCTTGTAAGTCGAGGCCAGAAGAGAAAACCCTGGATGACAACGACGATCAATGTTTTAATTAACAAGCGATACCAAGCTTATAGAACTCGCAACTGGACACTTTACTGTCATTACAAAGGGAAAGTACAAGAGGAGATTCTTAAAGCTAAGAGAGCATGGGGTGAACGAATGACTCGCGATCGACGATCTATATGGGATATATATAAATTAGTAACCGACAGCACTAGCAATTCGAATTGGTTGCCAAATGTCGATCCTTCGAAGAACATTGGTGACATATTGGAAATGATAAATGATCATTATGCTTCTAACTTTACCACGACTGAAAGTCAGAGCAGTAATCTGCCTTCGTTTGTAGCGCCTTTCCAATTTACTGCAGCGGAAGTTTGTTCTCTCTTGCAAAAGGTAAATCCTAGGAAGGCCACTGGCTCAGATGGCATCCCGACTGTCTTGTAGTCAAAGCTGGCTTCTTCATTGAGTGAACCGCTATGTATGCTTTTCAATATGTGCATCAATGTCGCTGATATGCCGGACATGTGGAAGTTGGCTGATGTGTTACCGATACCGAAATCCAATCCACCCAAAATTCATAATACGAGACCAATTTCACTCTTGCCTATCCCAGAAAGGATTTTAGAGCGGCAGATATTGTCCAAATACAAAACTGAGCTTTTGAGAAACCAAAGCAGATCGCAATATGGATACCGGCCCAATAGCTCCACTGCATGTGTGCTACTTGACTTAGAATCCTTTGTGAGCAATTGCTTTCAAGAGCCTTCCGTTCGAGCCTGTCGGGTCGTAGCAATCGATTTTGAGAAAGGTTTCGACAAGATCTCACACGGAATTTCGATCAACAAAATGTTGGAGCGGAATGTCGACACTTTTTTGACCGTATTCATTCGCAATTATCTCACCCGAAGAAGTCAAAGGGTCAAATGGCTGAACAATTACAGCACAGTTAAGCTAGTTAGCAGTGGGATTCCTCAGGGATCTTCTTTCGGGCCATTTCTGTTTTGTTTTTATATGTCGGACCTAGAAATCAATGTCACACGGACGGCCACCTGCTCATGTGCTCTGCTGAGTTATGCGGATGACTTCACGCTGTGTGCTCCCATTACAAGTGACCACAATGACAGTCCACTTATCATCCTGATGTCAGAGATAGAAAAGTGGTGTTTGGTGAACAGAATGAAGATAAAGCGAGATAAATGTCAGCAAATGTTCATATCATATGATGGTAAATTTGCCGACTCTAACTTCGAACTGCCAATCATCGAATGTAAGGACCATATTCGTGTTCTAGGAGTGACGATCGACAAGAAGTTGACTTGGGAGTTACATACTGATGCTGCGTGTAAAAAAGCTTCATCGAAGATTCATATTTTACGTCAACTTAAGCCTTTTCTAAATCAGCTACAACTTTGCGACATATATCGTCACTGCATCCGATCAATTTTAGAGTACTGCGCGCCGCTTTTTGTAAACCTTACACAGCGTGATGTCAACAAATTAGAAAACATTCAATCTCGTTCTCATAGAGTGATTTGTGGCTCATCGAAATGTCAATGCTCTGCATTTGTTCCGTTGGAATATAGACGAACTATTCAAGGTTTCCGCATGTTCTGTGACTTGGTCGAAAATCGCTTCCACCCTCTCCACCATCTAGCCCCCAATGTCATGCCACGTTCTGGAAAATTTTTCATCCCGTTGTGTCGAACTGTTCGACATAGCAAAAGCTTCATCCTGACTATGTCCAGACTCTCTAATAGTGGGTTTAAAATTTGAATTTAGCCGTGCATTCGGTGTGTGACTTCAAGCTTTCTGCCACGACCTACTGCAGTTACTTTGTTCGACGTATTGAATTACTGATGCGACCTTATTACTGTTTTTTTTCTTGTTATGCTTTCACTGACTTTTTGTAATACCTTGAACCTGTAATTGAGACTAGCCTCACGATTCCCAATATTGGGGCTTTGAAATAAAACGATATTATTATTATTATTACGGTAACCGTGACATCTGAGCGTTACGTCAATATGGTGAAAACGTTTCTCATCCCGGAGCTGAGAAGACGCCGTCTCAATCGTCGATCTCTCTGGTTTCAACAAGATGGCGCAACAGCACATACTGCTACAAAAACAATTAGTGTTCTTCGTGAGCTGTTCCAAAAGCGACTCATTTCCAAATCTGGTGACATTGTGTGGCCACCTCGCTCGCCTGATTTATCGATTTGTGATTTCTTTCTTTGGGGTTGGCTTAAGTCCTTTGTTTATAAGGACAAACCCCGCACTCTCGATGAATTGAAGAATTCAATAAGGAATCAAATCGCATCAGTCGGTGTCAGTATGCTTGAGCGAGTCGAAACTAACTGTCAAGAGCGTCTTCGTTGTTGCGTTAAAGAGAACGGTCATCACATGAGTGATGTTATTTTCCATTCGTAATTTTGATGTTATTTCTGCTTGTCATGATATTTGTATTTTCAAAAAATGAATATTATGTTAAAAGCTTTTGTTTTCAAAACACTTAGGTTTTTTCTCCGATATAATTTCATTAAGTGCATGAAAGAGCTATCTATAATTTTAAGTTAAAAAATCTACTTCTAAAAATATGAAATTGATGTCCAATATGGACAAAAACGTAAATGCTATGATCCAAAGAACATGTATACATAAGTTATTTCTATTTTGTTCCAATATGTACTGAAATATAGCGTAATTAAAAACACTTGGTTTTTCTGCCGCACCCTGTAGAAGACCAAATCGGGTCAGATTTCAGCAGGTAACCTATACTGAAGAGGTCTTCCACTCATGACTGTCAATCAATTATTGGTCGTTGAAATGTTGTTGTGTTTCAATCTGCAATAAAACGGTGCTATTGTTGAAATCATCGACTTGAATAGTCTAAGTGTAATCGCCCAGTTTCCCAATTCTATAAGAAACGTCATCATGACAAGAAAAAAAGCTACATCCTATGAAAGCTCGTTGATGTGGCATATTTACCAGTAGTTTCTGTACAACAGAATTTCAGCTCAAGATTCTCTTATTATGTCTATTAAAACCATCTATGACGTTGACAACTCATTCAATAGGTTGGACATTTTGAAAAACGTCACAAAATGATAGTATTTATAAAAACAATTTTGATCCTTTACGGGGAATCAATGATGGAGTCAGACCACTCTCGGTTCCCATAAAAATAAGACATAAGAGACGTGAAGGTATAAAATAAGTGGGGACATAACTTAAGGTTGACTGTATGAACACAGAACGCTTTAGTCACTTTATTGGCATATTTATTGAAGAATTAAATTGAGCAGGCATCGATGTCAGCGAAATACAATTGCGAAAAAAGCTATTGTTCAACATGCTACGACCGGGGATTTTCGGTCCTATGAAAAGATGGAACATGCCATGATGACACCCGCCTTTATTATCAATAATCGCTGTTTTAGACATCGATCTCTAAAAGTAGTATTCAGTAGACAATCTAAACATTAAGAAGATCACATCGATATTATGATTAAAAATTCCATTATAAATGAAATTTATGGATGACCTTCTGTAAAGGAGATATTGTATAGGACAGCGAAGGAGATATTGTTATCATATCATATAGCAGCTAGGTTATAAAGTAACAATTTCTGCAATCTCTGTCTTCTTTCAACGCCTCAATTCATTTATAAGCGCAATTTATCAAAAGATGCAGTAAAGGTAAGCTCACATTACGATGTGTTTTCACTTATGTAAAAGCCGATTACAATCCGTTTTACAGAACAGATAAATTTTCATAAGTATAAGCCGGTGGTATGATATTCTTTTCTCCTGATCCAAATTGATGATCGGAGAAGCACACCATAAAACTAGTAACTTAATTTCCCCTCGGAAAAGGAGAATCAGATTACGAGTATTACATGTACTTCCTAAAAAAATCTACAAGAATTCTGATCGGTATTTAACAACATTAGAAATAGTCAGAATTTAATTAACATATGCCTATGTTCATCCACTGTCTCTTACATGAAAACATTGTTGAATAATAGATGGAGGTGACTTCTCACGAAAATATTGAAGCAGAAGAGATAAAATCTCCAAATTAATGGCAAGGTGTTGAACAACATACGTCTTCACATAGTCTAATATCACATAGGCTAAAACTATAAAAAACGCATTGCAGCAAGCAGTTTACAGATCCTATTCATTGTTCCTAGTCCATATCAGTGATATACTGCTGGATAGAATCGAATCAGGAAAATTAAACAGGCTATGAAGGAATAACTCTGTAATTACTTTTTAAACTTTCTTAGTGCCTGTACCTTTGATCAGAATATCATAAAGATTGCAGAGTGCCAGTTCGCTTGGGCATAAAATACAAAGATGCCCCCATAATTGAGCAATTTAGGCACAATATTCCTTGGCAGCCTTAGACACTGCGTATTTGCCCTGCAATACTTCAGTACGGCACGGCAGTCCTAGCTAGCTTAAAATATCTAGAATGGCTAAACAAGCTGAAGGACTGCACAACAGGTTGCTCTGCATTTGCATACCCTGCCAGGTGCTGAATTGAGGAGTCCAATCCAATATTTCTCCTGATTAGAATACACGTAGGTCGGAATATATAATCAAGCACATGCTGACACAACTCAGGTGTGGAAAAATATATTCGGTTTCCACTGGCAAAACAGAAGACATACATAGATTGCTACTAAAATGAATCAAATAAATCCCGGGATATCATCGGCACAATCACGGGATTTGAAAAACTCACGTGATCCCGAGATTGCATTCCCTGGTCACGGATAATTATCAGTTCTTTATGAAATAGGATTGGCTCAACTGGTAGTACCAGTAAAATATCAGTTAACCAGTGTGCATCGCCATGGACAGCTAGAAATGGTATCGCCATGTGTTCATTACGGCCGTTCATCCCTTAAAAAGAGGCCGCGAAAGTGCTCGGGGTTTATAAAATATATAGTCATAGATAATGACTTCGACGATTTTTTGTCTTTACAAGTTAACCAGTAGTCATAAGTAGTGAAAGCAACCCAACTCTATAACGTGAACTGAATGGTAATAAAAAGTGAATACAGTCAACCTCGCTTAACTCGATATCCTAGGGACTGATTTTTTTTCATTGAGTTATCCGATATCGAGTTCTCCGATTTTGCAAGATAACTCCATATTTCATGTGGTATGCTCTAGGCGTATGTGTTATTATCATCAGCTTATTAAATTTTAATTTGATAATCATTGTAAGTTTAACCTAAGCTTATTTCCCAATGCATACAAAATATAAAACAACTTTTTTATCATAAGTCCAATTTTATTTATACAAGTCAAATTACATGCACTCAATTTTGACAAGGCACATGTATAAACCGGTCACTGTTTGGAGAAGAATTCAGTTAACAAAGTCTGTTTTCTAGTTTTACTCACCACTTCGTTCTCAATGAAAGCCACGAGTTGATTTGCCATGTTGATGTGAGATTCACTGGCACTATCATGATGAAGCATATATTTCTGTAGTTTCTGAGCAGAAAGAAGCGCCTCCTTTGCTGAAACGTCAATACGAGATTCCGTCTCATCATCGCTGTCATCTTCTTCAACGGTGGATGTTGTGACTTCTGATATAATATCTTCGTCTGTTAAATTATTACTGACAGCCACGTTTTCATCGATGTTCAAGAAGTCGTTGACATCCTGCACAAGTGTTGGAAAAGCCTCTCGAAGACGATCGAATATGTTGCCTAAGTCGACCTCGCAACAGTCTTGTAGTTCACTATTCTCAACTGCATTAAGAGTCAGTTGATCATAAAACCCAGCTTCGCGGAAACAATTTCTCACAGTATCAGCAGAGACGGCGCTCCATGACTCTTTAATCAGAATCAAAGAATCGAGTAAAGTGAAAGAGAAACTCACATTTTCATCGTGCGATTTCAGACGTTTGACGGCCAGTTTTTTCGATAATGGTGCTTCATGTTCTTAATAATTCCACAGTCCATAGGTTGAGTTCGAGCTGTTGTGTTTGGTGGCAGAAAGCAAAGGTGGATATTCTGTAGACAGTCCACTGTTTTCGGATGTGCCGCGCAATTGTCTAGCAAGAGGAGCACTTTACGTTGGAGGGTTCTGTCGAGTTTTCGAATCCATTCTTCGAAAATTAGACTCGTCATCCATATTGGGAGAATTTAGACACCAATCATAGCGCATTCTAAGGCTGCGTGGCCGTGTTTCGATAATTTAGTAAACGGGCGCAAAATTTTATCGAGTTAACCGACTTATCAATATACGATATCGAGATAGCCGAGGTCGTTTAACATTATAATCAATGGGAAGATAATTGGGACATATAAATATTATCGAATAAACCGAAGTATCGAGTTATCCGTGATCGAGTTAAGCGAGGTTGACTATAGTTGCACTTAGCCCTCATTTGGTATACTTATGTATACCTTATGTTTCATCAACGGAATTTTAAAAAAACGCACTTTCTCGCATCAAACGCAAAAATTCCAAATCTGATGCTGAATTTCACGTTTGAAGCCGATTTCACTCACTCACTCACTCAGAAGCCGATTTACAACTTGAACTTTAAAATGTTCTTCAAAACCCCTTTGTTGTAAGTTCATATTAATTTTTACATGAATTTCATTGCGAGAGTTTTATACACGACTTAATTATTTCAATATTTCTCTTTTCAAATGTAATAAGCCCACTTTCAAATCAGATAAAAATGATAGAAAAATATCTAGCTGTAGAGTCATTCTATCACCAAGTTTTGCTGAGAAATTTTATATTGTATACCACATGTAAAAATGTAGCGTTGATACGTTTCAGAGCTATTTCATAATCTGTAGGTTTATCTATTGAGCCGAATGTGACATTATCTCATATCCCAGGCTACTGTCGCTCATTTATGATGGAACAGCTGTGAAATTGGTCTTCACTCGAGTCATAAATGCTGCATAGAATGCAACGTTACTACGTTTCAAGCGCAATAATGTTACATTGGAAAGTAATAACGTCACACAAGCTGTATTTTATCAATAAGCTGTAAGTTGATGTTGGGAAACCAAGTAGACAAGATGGTAATAATTTTTTTTTCATTTTTTTTAAAAAAAGAATATAGCATCTTTGATAGCATCTTTTCTACTTTGTTTCCCAACATCAGCTTAAAGAAAATGATTAACCAAGGTTTTTTCAACAACTCAATAGGCTGTAATTATCCAAGGTCTCAAACAGAACTTCGCGACATAGACATGATAAATTTCAAATCCTATAGTCCGTATTTGACATCACTTTATCTAAAAGTATAACTGACCGTTTCCATGCGTAACAACGTTGTATCGCACGCAAATACTAAATTTCTATAATTCAGCTGGTAGTACAGTTTTTAGAATAGGTTGGTATCATTTTAACGGATAAAATAAATAGAATATATCTAAATTGTTGATTGAGATGCTTCGAAGCTAGTGTTTGCATGTTTAATTTGTTCTGCTATTCTTCATAAGTGAATCAATGATTTATTAAAGTCAAAAGTAACAACGTTGCACGATTTGCTATGAAAATCGAGTAGTGTCCACTTATGAGTAAAAGTCTACAAATTGAAAGATTTGATCGAGACTATTGTACCACATAAGAAAAGAAGTTGCTGCATAGAAGTTAGCAGTATCCTTGAAGTTGTTGGAAATAAATTCAAGGATTTCCCTAGGATTGGCATGTACTGCATAGTTGAAGTCATGGTTTCCAAGTGAAAGTGGCCCTCGTGGGAAATGGTCTTAAATAGTCTTGATAAGACTTTCCCACGAAAAGTCTCCGAGATAAAATGCAAATAGCAGAGCAACATCTCAGTCGCATCTAAAATCTACGCTTCTACTAAATTTTAAGGGGGAAATTAATAGCCTCTGAGTTTGAAACCAGGTCTTAGTAGGCCTACTTCCACTGGCAGTCAGAGGCTTTGGCTCTCCGACTAAAATTTCAACAGAAACATAGTTTTGATGCTGCTGAAACCGTCTCTGATATTCTTATCTCTTAAGACCCTCCATGGGAAAGGTTTATTGAAACCGAATTTTAGGACCATTTCGAGAAAATACCATTTAACCAGGAACCAACGTCACGCACGCTCAGACTGTTATCTCGTTTGTCATGCGATCATGATGCTCATACTGAGTAGGTAATCCTGTAACCGTCAACGGAAAACGTAAGATGTCCGAAACATTATCAAAAGTTTATGTAACTTGTTATATGTATTTGTGACTCCTAGCGAGCTCGAATGCCTGTAGTACGACATCGGTGTTAAATCGTTGGGAGGTTGACTCACGTTGTTTCGAGAACTGGTGGTGAGATCAGTCACTGAGCTTGCAAGAATGCAAAAGTTGAATGCCTCGCATGCTCCCAAGATACAAGTATTTTGATCAATGCGAATCCCGATTTTAGAAGCGTTCTCTGGGACACCCTGCGTGTAGTGCAAATGCATTGAATCCATTTATTAAAAGTTGCTGCCTGTGATCATATAAGCCTCATCTGAGAGTGTTCGTTCAAGCACATTATTTGAAACTTAACAATCAAAGCTTGAATTATGCTAACTAGTATTATTGTTATCATCGTGAAGCACTAAATTATTAGCATCAATTGAAATACTTTTATGCAGGGTGTAGGGGTGGACTTAAACATATGAGCAGATAACATGGCCATTATGATGTATCTGGAATACCAAGTTGTTTATCAAGGCAATAACTTGGTTTTAGTTCCTACTATTTTGAATTAAACATGTCTACAAGAGCTTATGAAATCAATTTGAATGGCGAAGAAAAACTTGCACACACATTCATCTACTATTTCCCAAGATGAAGTATATTCAAAACAATTGAATGAAAAAGACCTTCATCACTACTGGCCACTTTTATGAGTAGTGCGACAGCAACATCTCACCATGCACCTGAATAACCCAAGCAAACATAGGTGGACTTTCAAGTACTGAGGCTAACTGGTGCATGTAAAGTCGAAATTACTTTCACCTCAGCCAATTATAAATCCTGATTTCGTGTGTGAAACGTTATTGCGCTTCAGCTGCAACGTCATTACGTTTCCTTTGCTAAGATTGCTGCTAGTGTAATGCACTAATTCAATTCCAATAACTTCTGTGATGCTGATATGATATTCAATTTTAAATTTATCGAATAATGATATCGATGACATGTTTCAATTCGTAGACTTTTTAATGCAAGTAACCACTACTCGATTTTCAAGTCAATTCGTGTTACGTTGCTACGTTTGACCTTAATTGATTATTGAGTCATAGATAATGGCAAAGCAAATACAGCATGCAGACATCAATTTCAAGGAATCTGTTAGCCATTATGTTCGGTAGATCGATACCAACCTGGTAACATCTACTGCAAAAATGTCATTGAAATTTAGTGAATGCGTGCGATGCAAAATTGCTACGCATGGAATGGCTCCATAATAATAACTTTTTCCAAAACCGGCAGCCCTAAAATTTCTGCAATGGAAATTTTTAACACTTGGTCACAGAAACAAAATTTTCCGAAGCGATATTCTAGCAACGAAGTTGAAGTTATACTTCTTTCCATACTGACCAGATCACTTGGGCAATTAGTGATGCAGAGGGTGATACATTCGAATTTCGGCAAATTTGTTACACAACACATTAGCAAAACTTTTGACACATTGGTTGAGACAGAAAACACTATGCCTAAATAGCAGTCAAAAATGCGCATCAATGAGTATATTCGGGGTTTGAACATGTATGAGATTCCGGCGACACGCCATTTCCGGAAAATCACAGATGACCCCTTTTTCATGCTACTCACTCTAAGCCTGATATGAAGTTGAACTACTACCAATCTAATAAGCTAACTGGACAACTGTCGTGCATGCTGAGTGGATATATTAAAAGCGATTACTTTATGGAAAACTCTTGATATTAAATGTCATCTTTCAGCTCAATCGTGCATGCATGTTCAACATGTTCAAAAATAGAAAAGAATGCTATCGAAAAATTATGTGCACATACACGCACAAATTCTTTTGACGTGAGAAGCAAAATGATGAGTGTCACTGGCCTAAATTCACAGATCTACAGATAATGGACGAAAAACAACAATACAGGTTTGTTTATACATTCCTCGATTGGAATGAGTGACAAACACAATGACCTAGACAATAACAAAGACATGCTACTATGTCGATTAACTGCCATTACTGACTATGGAAAAGTCTCTCACAGTGGCGTCGCGTGCTCCCAGACCAATGCCTTCACTTGGCATTGGAATACTATTTCTATACCAAACACTTTTATGTTACAACATTTATTTTCATGAATTTAAATGAATTTTTAATAACAACATCCCGAACATTATTTAAGGCCAAGTGAATGTGCACATTAGAAGTGATTGCTCATGTCGCTTAACCACCTTACTCAAGAAGCTGAGACCACATTATCTCGAGAAAAAAGGAGGCAAGGCCAACAGTTTCCTGTGTTTCTCACGGCCGGTCAGCCACTCACATGTTTGAAATTTTGATACATCAAAATGTCTTGTGTGGTGCTTCTTATTTCTTTCTCAGTGACTGCTTTCATTTTATATCAGGTGTTGACCTACCTTGCTTGACGACTGTCATCTTTTCAGTATATTCCCTTCGGATGAAAGGCGTGGTTATGATCTCATCTGCAGTACTCAACATAGCGTCACATCAATCACGTAAAAACAAATTATGGAATTCTACCGAATCTGTGTCTTCGAGTCAGATGCATTACTCTGCATTCATTGGAGAAAGCTCATCATCTGACCACAGTCTTGTCTGAACGTCAGCCATCTGCTACTGTCGACATAGTGCCTCTCTGACATTAAGCGAATCCGGGAACAATTGGGTTGCGCTTCCCTTACTATATTTAGGTACCGCGCCTCGATCAAAAATCGTGTAGAATTTCATTGCAAAACTTGGAGAAGGCAAAGCATTATGTCTATCGGAAAGCCAATATTGTCGCGGACGCGTGCGCTTAGTGCCTCACACACACACAACTCTCTTTCGCTGTCTGAACATCAGTGCTCCGTCTGGACACACGACTAGCTTGTGTGTCCAATTGTTCGAAGAAAACAGCTGTGATTCGAGCACGTGCTGCAAAACTGTTGGCTCTGAGATTAAGCGTCTGATTTTGAGACGGAAAGCTGTGCAACGCTATCACGAGAAGCTTTCGAATTTAAACGAATGATGACACTTTTCATTTTTATAATTGTTAGAAAATTATTTTTGAGGATGCGTCGAAGGCCTCGCAGGTACGGAGAAGACGCTACTGGTCTCTCAACTTTTCACATTTACATAAATCATGATTGACGCTCGACATGAGCAAGAAAGTGTGAGCGACAGAACCCTACCACCACCCGCACCAATTTTCATGTTTTTGACGAATCTCGAGATGCAATAAAGTCCACTCCGAATTTTCCGGAAGAATCTCATGCATGATTTTGAATCAACATCATATGACATTACATTTCATTACTTCCTTGTTGGACTGATTTCTATATGTAGGCCTACATTTATTGCTTTCAGATTGATTTAGCCATCACATCATTGCACATCATCAATAGTATGCCTGTCACTGTCACATCTGTTGCCGAATGCTAAATTCAAATCGATATGTTCACTAGCAGATGGAATTTCTAAAGATAAATTCTACGTCATAATATTTCCCACTATTTACCAGCAAGAAGTTTGAAACATGAAATATGGCAGGTCATTGCTGATAAATGCCTGTCTTTTACTTTCATGAGATCAGTTATGTTAGAAAACTACCGAAAGGAATGTGCACAGGTGTGCCACAGTGCGGAAAGGACACTTCTTCGCATCTCATCGAAAGAGACAGCACTACCAGTGACGTCTTCTCCGTGCCTGTGAGGCCTTCGGCGCATGCTCAAAAATAATTTACCAACATTTTCATTGCTTATTATTGCCTTGACAACTGATGTGTGGTGGTGAGGGCTTGATCCTGGCAATTAAAACAGTCGCGCAAGTGGCTCGTAGTTCAGTTGGTTAGAGCACATGTCTATTTAACCTTGGTCGTAGGTTCGAATCCTACCAGCCGCACATCTTTTGAATGGCAATTTGATCTATTGTTTATTTAATTTCAATGTTGTTAATTGCCTTCTCCAATTTTTGCAATGAAATTCTACTTGTCTCATTGGCATAATCTGCAATTATTGATCGAGGCGCGGTGCCTAAATGTAGAAAGGGAAACGCAACCCAATTGTCACTGTAGGCCTATTCGTTACTTCTCAGAGAGGTCACACCTCAACCAACAGCAGATGACGACGTTCAAAGACTGCGATCAGATTATGAGCGTTCTCCAATGAGTGCAGAGCAATGCATCGGACTGTAAACACCAGATTCGGTAGGATTCTATAACTTGATTTTACGTGATTGATGTGACGCTATGTTTAGCACCGTAGATGAGCCTTCTGTGTTCAAGTTTTGATCAGGGGTCCCAGCGCTGACAGCTGTGACGAACTGAAGCTATTAGAGGTTTGGTGATCGGGATGCTCAGATAGCCATTGGGGTTGATTATCACATCTTTCACGATCCAGAAGGCCACAAGCATATTTCCTTCATGTGAATTGCAATATGCCGCCAAAATGGCCTTGTTTAAGGAAAATTTCTAAAATAACAACTATAATCCCTATTAATTCACAAACTAAACCCCATTTCTACCTCTCTGTATGGATTAATTCATCAAATCTGTCCAAGCTATGATATTAAACTTTTAGCACTTAGACTGTCTTACAACATCTGATACGAACATGTGATAGAATTTTTCACTATTCAATCAAAAAGGCATTAATACTAATGCATGGAATGCGTATATTAGATCGTCATTCAAAACGCATGATACTGATATAAAAACTTCGGTATGTTTGTAAATCGTTGATATAACAAAATCTGTAGCTTAGAGCTAAAAATTCAAATGCAACATTTTACTGGTTGCCTAATAACAAAATAACCATATCGC
Organism: Prostheceraeus crozeri; assembly: GCA_907163375.1. NCBI lineage: Eukaryota > Metazoa > Platyhelminthes > Polycladida > Euryleptidae > Prostheceraeus > Prostheceraeus crozeri. The sequence goes on from CAJQUW010005195.1 coordinate 289,977, forward strand.
CATGACTTGACGATCGTAACTTGAAAAGTTGAAAGTCTTGATAAAAGGAAGAATTGGTGAAAAAACAAGCGTCAAAATGTGAAGCTTATAATCACAGAACATAAGTAATTCGGATGATTTAATGAATTTCTGAAACAACACATCTTGATCTCCAACATTGTTCCTCATATGAATTCATGGAAGTAGCTTTCAAAAAAGCATCAAAGACATTCTTTTAATAGCACACTCCAAATATTCGCATTAAAGGCGTTCGTCATGGTATAAGTTAAATGTAAAAGACTAACTATGTGTTAAAAGTCTAATTTGGTAGGTTATAATCAATACACGTGAAAGTAGACATAAGGCTAAGCGTGAGAATCAATCCACGTAAAGGCAGAAATAGGATTTTCGAACTGAATTAATCCACAGAAAGGTAGACTAAACCTTCACTATGTTTTCAGTCAAATCTGGGTTCTACATCGCTTCATGATATATGTAGTACAATGATCTCTAACTTTAATTCAATTAAAAAAAATTCACATATTCTTATCATCCCACACTCAAATGATAACAAATTTAGCGACACATAAGTTTGATCATTATGAAAGATAATCTTGTCAACTGAAATTTTAATCCACGGGAAAATCAGTTGATTATTTTTATAAATGTCAAAAGTACAAGAAATGATTTTGTTGCAAAATACAAACAAATTTTTGTATCGTATGGAGGTTGATTTGAGCTGTAAATTGCTGTCTGTAGTTGACATTCATAATTGAACTTCACCTTATTCGCATATGAAAACAGAATAGATGTGTGAAAGAAAATTTGACAATGCGAAAAGATGCTCTGACAGCAGACTATTTTTGCTTGCAGTTTCGACTTCTTTTAACTGCAAGGGCATCTGGCGGTTCGCCCACACAGTAATTTTGATCAATGTCCACTGCTGCGACCATGCAGTAAGTATATTCGGTAGAGCAGCAACTCAGCATTAATTAAATCTACTTTGTGTATACAGTTTCCATTTTATTAATTGAACTCGAATGAGACAGTACCATATACATCGAATTTCATTATTTTAATAATGTAATCCGATGTCTATGCCCAGTACCATATGAGTGATGTGGCAATTTTTACATTTTGGAAAACTCTACATGAACTTGACTGATGATGATAGCAAAATAGAAGGAATAATAACATTTTACAAATCCTCCGTGTCATGTCAGCTTTGGAGAGGTAATATGGTTTGTTGAATTATCAATTCGATGGGTTGCTATCACTTTCATGCTTGCCTTTATCAATAAGAGCACTTTCTTGAGCGTGATGATATCACAGGCACCTGCCGCTGGAAGAGCAAAATAAAATAACCACGCCTTTGATCCAACTTGTTTCATACTACGGGCTTCATCTCGGTATAAGCACAGGAATAACTTGAAATAATTAGCTCTTTAAAAAGTTCTCATCATTTTTTGGACTGCACAAACGTAATCTCCGCAAAAAAATGATTCTTTTCATTCAAATTTTTCCACTGTTTATGCTTGTTTGAGTCGACACTCTTCTACTATATACTTACTCTATGGGTATACGTCATGTGCATGTATGAGTTCTAAGATCATTCATAAAACAAGAAATATCTGACTTACAGATATGACTTCATCCTACCATAGAATGGTCAAGGGTCTTATGTCTGACCGCCAAAAAACATCCGGATTAAATCAACGGCTCGGATGATCTGATCCCCGGTGAAAAAAAACTGTCGGGCCGACAATTTACCGACAGATCCCGACAGTTTTTTTTCATCGGGTCGGGTACCTCAGAAGGCCTAGGGTCAATAGCAAGATAGCGTGAGCCTGCATGAATAAAATCGAATATTCTGACAAATTGACAGGAGCAGGTTGTGCGAAGTTCCGTGGATGCACCAAATATCAAAGATATATTCTGCAATGAAGATCCTCTCGCAGAAGCTTGTGTGATATGCAGGTTTTGGTGTTAGTACACCGGGGTAATTTTCCATTTTAGTTGGCTTCAAGACTTATGTTGGTTTACTACCCATGTAGACCATTTAAAATTTTCAAGCAACTGAGGGACACATACGTCCCTTGTAGATGTAATTTGGTTGAAAATTTGATATGTATAGTGGTGACCAATGATTACCGGTATTTATTTTCCAATGGATCGCATCAAACTGCAGAATTACTTAGAATTAAAATGACACTCGGTCAGACACGTGAATGTGTCACATTATTTCTAATTACCTAAAATGAAGTGATAATTGTTGGAAGTTCGGAGAAACATTGAAAAGTGAATAATTTAAATAAAAACAAATATGTGATGTGAAGTATTCAAACATCTTGATTTCAGTTCAATTTTATTCGATTCAAGCCATTGTATACGGAGTTAACCTGTTCTCCAACTGCATTCATACAATCAGCACTTCTAAGTTCAACAAGAGCGTTCTAATACTGTATGTATGAAAAAAGAAGCATGGCACATTGAATAAAACAATACGTGCCCAACTAACAATTTGAAAATGCATACAAACTCACTTACAAAATACTTTATTTGTTGAATACAAAATACCAAGAAAGTCAAAAGTCATCGAGAGATTATACTAATCGAAGTTAAACAAAAATGATCAGAGACTAATTTTGCTTGTATCATCCATTAAATTTAATGGAGAAGTTTGGAGCGCAGCCATTCATCGGTGATGGTTTCCACATCGCGAAGTTCAAATACCTAAAAGTAATGAAAACAATATATTAGACATAATTATGAAAATTGAGAGCAATCATCTTGAACATCATCACTGTGATGTTAATTTCCAAATTACATATAAGATATAACTTAAGTTATAAGAGTACAGCAGTCCGCGTATCGTTGAGTTAATTTAAAATAAAAAGGTGCTATACACACATTAATTTCAACCGTGAATCGAAACGAGTTTCTCAATGGTGGCCATGTAGCCCAAAAGTGGACCACAAGTTTTTGAATGTGTGCTTAACGAGTGAAGTCATTGTGATCAAGATAGTCATTAGGGTTTTATGTTTTGGTATTTTGCTGCTTTATAGTACTATTGTTGGATGCATGTTACATTTGTATCGAATGTGTATTTAAAACGCAATTTCTGAGAAAGACTACGGCATTTCAGTACTTGCTTTTCTTGTTCGGATGCAATTGTTTCAAGTTTACCATTATCTAAGCTGCAGAAATTTAATGTATATGCATATGGTCAAGAAGTGAGGAAATTCTTATCATTTCGATTTCATAGATTCTAGTTTACTTTCGGAAATGGAATCTTAAATAGGCTTACTTTTCGCAAGCAAGGATGGCAGTAGATGTTTCATACAATGACTATTTGATTTATGTGCACACAGATTTCATTCAAATTAATTTTTATACGGGTTCTGAGAAAACATTTAAGATATGAATGACTGGGTCATGAACTTTTCATTAAGGATGGGATTCAAGACGTTGATAAACCAGAGAAACACCGGTGTATATCCATCCGAATGAACTCCATAAGTAAAGTGATTCCTATATAACCTAAATTAATATCAGTTCAAAATTGAAGTATTTTCAACATATTTCAACAAAATGGATTTCGGATGATACATTTAACACAAGATAAGCAACAAAACCCTGTCCAATATGATTAAAAAATTGACAAAACATCTATCAAAACACAAAATCAAAATTAGCTTCTATCAGTTTCCACCAAAGTGTTTAAATCATGATCATATCCACAGACTGCAGCATCCTTTCAGGATTGATCAGAGAGTACGGGCCAAGACTAACAAACGTAAATAATTGCTTGACGAACACATGCTGCATACAATTGGCCTTTAACTCGCATGGAAGGTGATTTCGATGTTAAAAAGGCTTGGAGCTCGCGGGACTTCTCCAACCACGCCGCATTCTGGCAACTACGGCCGACTCAACGCCACCGCAACTGTCGATGACATCACCAGTAAGTAAGGTAACAGAAGCTGTCTAGAAACAGAAGTAACAGAAGAAGTCAAGTCAGGTTCCGTGCACATCAACTAACTTAGGCATATCTTCATTATCATCCTTCGAAACTGACAAGCACCTCTCACACTTACAGTTGATAGCCGCAGTGAGTCTCCATTTCACTTTTGAACTTTGTGCATGCAATCACCATTGCAGATGCTACATTGAATGGAATTAACTCCCACACCTTTGCAGCATTTCACACATGACCATTTTGCTGTCTGGTACTTCTTTTCCATCGCGTATTTGCAACTGCTTAATACAATCTTTGTGCTTGTAGCATTCATCCTCAAGCATTCGCTGGACAAACGTCTTTCCCAACACAGCAATTTCTCTTGAAGATCTTCCTGCCATGTGGAGAAGGTCATCTGCATATAGAAGTTCATATGGCAATCCCTTCCTTGCGGCTTCACCTTACGGCATTCATGACCATGGCAAAGAGCAATGGACTCAATACAGAACCCTGGTGAACTCCTACAACCATATTGTTGAACATATTTGGTTTCCTCCTCCGTCATTCTTCTTATCGTAGGCAGACGAAGTCGCCCACGGGATACTTCGGCAGACGTGATACAATAGACATCGCTGCTAACGATGGCGTGTTGCAGCCACTATAAAATACAATATTATCAACTTAATCTTCATTCCCTCGTCGAACGAAATGGAGGACATTTCCAGCATATTCTGTGAGTTTTTAAGTATAATTCTCTTTCTGTAGTTTCTAAAAATATATGTTGTTTGAATCAGGGATGCGGAGTCGGATTCCCGGAGTCCTATCATTTTTGCCCGAGTCGGAGTCCTATCAAATGATAGGACTCCGGCCTATAACTAGACCCGAAATATAATACAAACAAATTATCTATCCTCGTGCATAGCTGTCACTGTTTTGATGCCAACTTTCTCCGTCAAACAAAAGTACAGAGACAGCACTGCATGCAAAGCTTGTAATAGTTGAGGGAATGAACCGTGATAGTAAAAAAAGGATTGTCGTTTCACTCGGTGATTTAGTAGAGAAGACATGCCTTCCTAGCCTCGATCACAAATACGCAACAAAGATCACATCGGAGACAAAAATAAAATATTAGTTTGATTGAAAACATAACCTCTTACCCTATCGTCAATCGTGTGTGATGGTTCCTCCATAGCGCATATTAAAATCGAAAGTGTACTCATATTTTTGGAGAAGGATGGGGGATTTTCCTGCCTGGTAGAGAGTGGAGAAAAACCGTGTGAAGCACACAGCAACAAGTTATGTTCAAAGGTAAACTTTCATAGAAAATGGTTGATTTGATACAGCAATGATCACTAAAATCAGGCTCAGGTAAGCCTATAATGATCTATGATGTAGGCTACCAGAACTGAGGCTGATATACTTGCCACCTGGAGTCCTATCAAAATGATAAGATTCCGCATCCCTGGTTTGAATATTGGCCATGTTTTCACTTAGGTACAGCAATTTTAGAATTGTAGTTACTTATGACCCACTCTGTATAATTCAAGTTTTCTGGACTGATTGATCTATTTCGGACTTTTCGGACCTATGGCAAAATTTCGGACCAAGTGGTCACGCAAGGGGTGCGGTAACCCCGAAAGTTTAACACTGGAAGCCGTAATTTATTGAGATTCCAGAAGTGGAACTTTCAATCATAAGAAGGCTTTCGACGGAACTGCTGATAGGGTCAATATAATAGTTTCTTCTAATAGGGTCAACATAACTAGTTTTTATAACATCCTATGAACCTAGCGTTGTGTACTGTAGTTTCACAGTAATAATCAAAGCTTTCATAAAAACAAGATGAACAAGAAACTAAACCGGTATCTCTCCAGTGGCATTCAAATAATAAGGGAATGTGACTACAACAGAAGGCCTACATGACAATTACTGTAATTAATTAAAAAATAGATTTATGGTCCACGTTTTCATCAATTTCACGATAACTGAGCCTGGAGGATATGCAGCGTTAATGTACATGTTAACTTAAAAATGATAAATATCTTTTTAGAAAATTTGTATTCATCTATGGAATTTGTATCAACTTGAATTCAGGCTAAAGAGAACGTAGTCAGTGCTGAACATTATCATAGTCTATGACGCCTCGTATCTGCTTGCGGTTCTGTCGATGTCAACCACTTCTTCTTGCGAGTAGTTTGATCTCCTTTCGATGACATCCCACTTGAACATGAATGTGCTGATTCGGGAACTTGAGGTTCTGTCGATGTCAACCTACTCCTATTGCGAATAGTTTGATCTATTTCGATGACACCTCACTTGAACATGGATGAGCTGATTCGGGAACTGCATCCGTTGTCTGTTGAGCTTCCAGCATAAGCTTCTTGGCTGCATCCATGTATTCCATGGCCGTTTTTCCGCTTATTCTCGGCAAGTTCTTTTTCTTCTCTTCTGGTTCTTTCCTTTTCAATTTCTTCCTCCCTAGCTTTCCGCTCTTCGTCTTTCTTTTTTCTTCTTCAATGCGCTCTTCTTCTTCTTTTTGCTTCAGATACTGCATGTAGCAATTCGATGACTCATACAGGGTGGCCGCGTTGTTAGTTTGAAAAAATCGTAAACTACAGTGCGTGTCAAGTCATTATGAAGCTTGTGAGAATTAATTTCTATAATAAGTCATATGTAGAAACTATATGTATGTAATAAGCATGATGTATGTAATAAGCCCCCCTCTGGACATCTAGGGGAACCAGAGCAAACTGGCACGGGGTGCGTCCACCGGTGGCGGATAGTGGAGTGGCCTCCAGAAATGGAGGTTAACTGCGAATCAAATAAGCAGTCGCGGACCAAAGCGGCATGTTCACCAGGGGAGAGGGACCTACAGGAGATGCTGTTGGTTGCAAAACCTCTTGAAACCCAATGACGAACCTGTGACAAGGCGAGTGTGGCCGCCTTTAAATAAGCCTAGCTTTGTTAGGTGGGGAGGGTGTAGGCTGCGCCAACTGCTCCTCATCTTCGAGCGTTCTAGTCCGTCTTCGTCGGTGATCGGAACGATCCTGTCCGGAGTCATGACGGCTGTCTGCTGCGGAGCCTCAATTAGGCGGTACGGAGCCCAGCTATACCTCTGAGGCTATACTCAACGGAGGAGGGCAAAGCAAAGAGGAGAAGACCCACGTAGACGTGGTTGGTGGCCCTGGTGACGCCATCATAAAATCAACCGTTGAATCAATGGGTAATAATGTCTGAAAATGAATCTCGTGAAAATGCTACTGCATCCGGGGGAGCCGATGCGCCAGTGGATGTACAGGAAAGGTCTACGGCGAGAAATGGGCTACTTTCCTCGATCAAATTGAAGAATAGATTGAATATTGGAAATTCGAATGTACGAACGACTTTCCAACGACTGAATCTTCTTCCTGATGAGTTATCACGTTTCGAAATAGACATTGCTGTTATCACAGAAGCCAGAATTCCGAGTAGTGGATCGATGTGGATTGATACAACAGGGGGAGAAAAGTTATTTAAATGCTTCTATTCTGGTAGCGCAAATGATAGGGAGTATGGAGTCGCATTCATGATACACAGGAAATATGCCTCATCTGTTGTTCACTTTGAAGCAATAAATGAAAGAATTGCAACGATCGAATTTAAAGGAACGGTTCATGTTAACATAGTTGCTGTGTACGCCCCTACGAATACACATACTGAAGAATCAAAGGATTCCTTCTATGACGATTTACAGCAAACTCTGAACATGATGCCGAAAAAGAACGTCACATTAACAGTTGGTGACATGAATGCTGAAACTGGCACAAATCGCAGTGGTTGGTCAGATTGCCTGGGTCCTTTCGGTATTGGATCCGTCAACGACAATAGCTTGCGGATGCTGTCTTTTGCCAGCCACAACAGAATGGTGCTGTCAAATTCCTTCTTCAGACACAAGCTGCCGCATAAGATAACTTAGAGTTGCAATTCGGGGAGAGCAGAAAAGGAGATAGACAATTTCATGATAAATAAAAGGTTCCGAACAGCAATACAGGATGCTAGAGTGAAGCGCGGTGCGTGTATAGGCTCTGACCACTATTTGGTAATAGCTAAACTAAAAATACGACTACAATCAACTAAGAGATCAAGGGTGAATTCCCCTGTCGACTCTTCAGTGCTATTACAGCCACATGTTGCAAAGCAGTTCGAAATCAAGTTATCAAACAAATTTCAAGTACTAGAAGAAGAGACCGTCGAAAAGAAATGGAGCGACATAAAATGTGCAATGCATGAAACACTAAAATATGTCTGTCCACTGCCGCGTACTCGCAAGAAGCCATGGATTAGCGATGAGACACTCAGACTTGTGGATCAAAGACGTGATGCAATGTCGAAAAACGATAACCGCCGCCGCAATGCACTAAATCGACAAATAAAAGGAAGTCTAATCAAGGATGAAGAAAAATGGTGGAATCATAAGGCTGATATAATGGAACAGGCCGCATTGTGGGGTAACTCGAAAGTGCTTTATCGTACGCTGCGCGGTCTATCGTCTCGTCCCCAAGCGGTTAGTGAATAAATCAAATATCGTGATGGAAGTTTCCTGAAGAGTAAAGAAGAAAAACTTCACCGTTGGCAGGAACACTTCCAGTGTCTTCTTTATCGACCAAGTCCGCCTCAACTCGACGATGAACTTTCCAATGATAACGCGCTACCAACTGAATGCACTGTCCCTGATCATGTTCCCGACGCCGACGAAGTTGCTGGTGCTGTGAGTAAACTGAAAACTGGAAAAGCTGCAGGCATTGATAGCATTCCGGCCGAAGCACTAAAAGCTGGAAGACAACCACTAATACAACGCTTAACATCTCTAATCCAATCCATTTGGAACTCGGAATAGGTACCTCAAGACTGGAGAGACTCGATCATTATTCCAATCTTCAAGAAAGGAGCAAAATCGGACTGTGGCAACTACCGAGGGATTAGTTTGATTTCAATTGCTGGGAAGGTCTTAACATCGATCATCTGGTCACGCATCGAGGGCATATATGAAAGTAAATTAAGGGAAGAACAGGCTGGATTTCGTAAAGGTCGAGGTTGTATGGACCAGATATTCAGTCTAAGGCAAATACTCGAACGGAGAATTCGTAATGGTCAGGATTACACTGCTACTTTCTTTGATTTCGCATCAGCCTTTGACTCAGTTCATAGGCCGTCCTTGTGGTCCGCACTAAGGAGATTAGGATTCCCAGAGAAAATCGTAAACACTCTGTCCTCTCTGTACCGCAATGGTAGCAGCAAGGTAAGAGTTTATGGCGAGCTATCGAAAGGGTTTCCCATCGCTACCGGTGTTCGGCAGCGTTGCGTTATCTCACCATGCCTCTTCAACGTGGTCCTGGACTTCATCCTGCGGAAGGCAGTTCATGAATTAAAGGGGCTCACTTTCAGTGAAAATCAAAGCGTAACAGATCTCGACTACGCCGATGATATTGTCTATCTTGGAGAGAAGGAGGAAGATACACAGCTGTTCCTCAATCGTCTGGATAAGTTTGCTTTCTTTCTTGGTCTGACGATCAATACTAAGAAAACAAAAGTCATGGCATCTGCAGACATAAACATACATTTGAATGGAAAATCAGTTTAGCAAGTGGATGGCTTTACTTACCTGGGCTTAATCTTCTCAGCAGATACTAACTCGTGCGGGGCCGAAGTCATGACGCGCATTGGAAAATCAATGAGTCAATTTAGTCGTTTGGACAAAGCCATGTTTCACAGAACGGACATATCAACGAAAACAAAGATACGGGTGTTCAACAGTGCCATCCTACCTGTCCTATTGTATGGAGGCGAAACGTGGACGTACTCAGTTGCTGACCTACAAAAACTTGAAGTCCTTCAAATGAGCTGCCTCCGGAAGATCTTAGGCATAAGCATTCGGGACATGGTGCCAAATCAGAAAATCTGCGAAGAGTGCGACAACCAACCGATAATAGCCCAACTCATTCGAAGCTCAAGATTGCGGTGGTTCGGACATGTTGTACGTATGCCGATTTCTCGAATCCCACGGAGAATTCTGTTTTCTGAACGCCCTAAATTATGGAGATGCCCCAGGAATGCTCCTCGCTTATCATGGGAGAGACATATTTCTGTTGATCTCAATCGTAGTGGCATAAGAACAAGACCACGAGAACGATGTATAGATGCTGCTGCGGATATGGCACAAGACCGATCAATGTGGAGGGCCTTCATTCGGGACGTCGCAAACTTACCCATTGCCAGCCGCAATCCTACTGGTTTTCAGCGATAAGTAAGTAAGTAACGTAATAAGCATGGTCAGAGTAGTAAGGCTGTGGAATATTTTTAGTAGTAATGTTTTCGATCACTTATCAGAATTCGAGTACATCAAATAGAATTCAAGTCAGGGGATTTTGAACGAACGGTCTGAACGAACGATTGAACGGTATTTTTCTTATTTTTCTGATGAACGAATTATCGAACGGTATGTCTGAGAGGTCGCTGAAAGGTGATCGGAACGATCGGCTTTTTTGCTTGATTGAACGTGATTGAACGGTAATTTAACCCCGGTAGCATGTACGAGTAGATAGCATTATGAACAAGTGCTATCTAGGCGGAGAAAATGAGAAATGTCTCAAAAGTTGAGAAAAAATGAGGTTAGATTAGATCTTTCAGGGACGAAAATTAATGTATATAAAACAAGCTCGTGATAAATATGAGTCTCAATTCCCGCGACCTCAAAATTTCAGAATCTCATTTGAATTTCTAATACCGACATTGTATTCCCTTATCGTATTGGATATCACTTGGCAATGCACACCCAAAAATCATTGCATGGTTATGTTTTTTAAAAATCGTCGCTTATTAAGGTAGGTCAGTTACCAACAGACTAGCTATACCTATTGACCAGCTATACACAAAGCTATTCATAACACGAAACAACTTATTTTTCGGCCATGTATAATTAGTTCAGCGTGCACAGACCTACTATTGATGATTCATACATACCTTGGTTACGCCTGTTCCTTGAACTATGCTGTTTTTACTTCCTGCGTACAATAAGCTCATTTCTGGGTTACATCCTGAAAAATATAATGAATGACGCATTTTTATGATTGATTTAACTGACTTGATTAAAAAGTACCTTCTGGTGATGTAAAGATGAAGACCAATGGATATGACACGCGACCATCATCCCATTTGAGTGGATAACTGAGGAAAGTATAGCGAGGCTGTGTTTCAGTTATCTCATCTTGAATGTCAGCGACAGTAGTATCATTCAGTTCTTTCTCTATCACGATTGTCTGCTCATCTTTCGAGGTCAATTTCACTGAAATTCACGAGAAAAGACTAACGAGATAACAGTGACACGTAGGTTATTCATCATCAATTGCCAATGAAATAGCACTACCATTTAAAAGTTTAGAAACCTTTTAGAAAACCATGTTTTTATGCAAAGCTGATTTTATCAGAGACATGATTGGTAAGTATCCAAGCTTGAAAACTCTGCCACCAATGATTGCAATCAAAGCTCATAAACAAGGGCTACCCATGTCCTAGATGCATCACAAATTATTCTGATTATCTCCCTCATTGCTCTTCTTTCCAAACAGAGAAATCAGTTTCTTTGCCGATCGTGCCATTTACAAAAAAGCATACAAGCGGTATTGTGAGATAATATTCACTAAACAGGTATATAAGTCTGATAACATTTTTTAAAAGAAAGTTAAGGCAGCAGGGATTTTGTACATCATTCAAGCCTTTCTCTTCAAATATGACAACTCGATCATAGGCAATTGATAAAAGCTGCAATAAATAAATTTTGTGAAATCAGGATTCATACTCACGGACAAGGGCATTGCATGATTTCGATTTGGTAAAGCGTAGTTCTTTCACCTTTTCTTCTGCCTCTGGGGTCAGTGTACATAATTTCGTGTTGGTAGCCTAAAACAAACAAAGTACACTCATTTCAATAGACTCTATTTCGATGGAAAATCATTTCACAATTATCTAAATCGAATGATTTTCGATTAAAGACATGTTGCAAGATGAAATGCTAAAATATCTTCATGGCTGTTCTGGTGGTCTGGATTGGGCACTTTCACTCTAGATGGTTTGTGGTCGATTCTTGGTCAGACAAATTGCGGTCGGGCAAATTGAGTGGTGGCGTGCATTTGGACTTAATCTGTGTTATATCTATGCTAATCATCCACACTGCACCGTCCATCTGCTGAAAAATTTACAGTTGACCCTACAAACTATTCGATGGCTGGTGGCCGGTGGATCTCAGCTTTCTAGACTGTAAGGACTTCCGAAAGTTGACAAAAGCAGTGAGGAACCACGACATCGTCCTGCTGTATGTTGGATATCAGGACTACTTATTCCGCTAAACGCAATCTCACTTCTTCCATCTCTACCAATGAAGAGAGTATTAATTTCAAAGAACATTCATCTATGCAACTATGATGTTAACAGTCTTTTCATGAACATTCCTGTCATAAAAGAGATTGCTCCTATTGTGTCCGAGATAGATTTTGACAATGTCCCGTAAAGTGAGAGGCATTACAATCGTTACTTGATTTATCATGCTCGATTATTCTCATCATTTTCAACAGTAATGTATGGACACTATCGGGTCAATGACATATCTATGAGATCAAAATGGTTGTCTTCGCTATGGACATGATTGAGTCCTAGATCAATTTTTTTTGTTTTTAGTGTACTTCTTCATAAATGACTATATTCAGGACCCTAAATCGCAATCCTGACTACACCCATGATTGAAAGAATACAAAAATGAAAGCAGAGTATGTTTCCATTGTGCTTATAGAACAGGTAAAAGTGAATCGGCAAATTTAGAGTTGAATAAAATAGCATGAAGCCTACGTAAGCGAGCTTGACCTTAATTTTTGCCTTGCAATTTGCTTGCCCAACTATAACACTAGCCATTAAAAATATTGACCTACTGAACAATATTCTTGGTTTTTGTGGATGTCTGTTGGGAGATATGTTGAAACTTAGGCACTCATGCGAAATAATCCAGTCAAATGAAAGCGCATGTATATTCTAAGATAATTAGGCTTTATACATACCTCACCCTATTTCTTACGAGTATGACATCTTGACGCTACATAATGAACGATTTAGATAACGGATGTTAATTGCTGAATAGTTTTGTAAAAAAAGTGGCTTAATGACAAATACTGTAATTCTGCTTGTAATTTCGGACTGCAGAGTGGAAGTGAAAGTGGTGGTTGATTTCTCTGGTCGCAGCAAACGGGCTTATGTTTCGCTATTTTTGGTCAGTATTTTGAAGTCCAATGGTAATAAATTTTATACCATTCGAATCGTCCTGCCAAGCCTGAGTTTCTTGTTGGTGTAGTTTTTCGGATTCACCTTTTCCTTCTGTTGATTTCAAGGATTTCTCCTACGTGATATTCAACGTTGTGTGTGATTAGTGTTCCACGCAGACATTTGCTTCCAAATCATTGTCTTGTCGTCGCTACTTCATCGATTGCCTTCTACAACATAGCTATCGTTGGATTTCCGCAGCGTCCCTCCAGAGATAGATTTAGAATTATACTGCTGCTATTGTTAATGACACATTATTCGATTCAACTGACCGTCTGACTACGTACAAACTATGCCATCAACATACAAAAACGAGATCCAAATCCGTTTCAGACAATTTGATGACCGAGATGAAAGGAATGAAGGGCATAGTTGAGATGGTACAAAAGGAGATCACAGACATGAAAGCATCAATCGAAACGTCAAGACAAGATGTTATTACTACTCTCAAAGGTGAAATTATGTCCTTGGGAGATATCATCCGTGGTCTTACTGGCCGAGTTACGTATCTCGAAAACCAAAATTCTGAGCTGAAAGGGAAACATGAGGAACTGGTTAGTGAACTTTCTGCTTTCAAAAATATGCCATCAGCTTTCATGAATCCAAGTGATATTACTCCGGAAGTAGAAATGAGAATATCCAGACAAAATAACATCATGGGAACCTGGAAGGGAGAAAGAAAAAAGACAAGCTTGAATGTGAAGAAAAGTGTTGACATTTCTTGACTTATCTTGCGATGAGATTGTTGGTGTACAACTGTACATCTCATTGGAAGATCCGGCCATGCCTCTTCTAATATGCTGAAAATAGATTCTTAACGGTGGATAGCAAATTTGAAGCTTTAAAGAAATCCAGAAATCTTCGAGACCATCATGACTACCGTTAAGTGTACATCAATCTAGATAGAGCATTCTCCAGCAAAGATCGAGCCCTTCGTCAAGAGTTGCAACAGCGAATGGCATCGGGTAAGATGCGAAAATACACAGAGGAAAAATCATAGATAGTGAGTCGCATTTTCATCAGAGCTTTTAAATAGAATGACAAACATCGACACATTACCCTCACTAGTCCTAACTAACATACGGTCGCTCCGTGAAACTTTGATGAACTCTGCTTGTTTGCTTCAATATTTCGTCCGACACTTATCGCTATTTGTGAAACGTGGTTAAATTCCGACATACCCGACTCCTTAATTTCCATCCACGGCTATTCTATCTTTCGTAATGATCGTTGTGATGCTCGTCGTGGTGGGGGAGTTTGTTTGTACATCGACGATAAAACTCAAGCAACAGCAATTGAAAGTGCTTCTATCAACCCTGACTACATTGAATGTCCTTGGCTGCATCTTTCGTTCTACAATATAATTCTCCTTGTGACGCATGTGTCTCCAGGTTTCTTGACTTCTCAACTATTAATTGCTATAAATTACAACTATTAATTGCTATAAATTACATTATCGATACTTCTGATAGCATCAAATCCAAATATTTGGCTTCAAAATTTATGATAGTTGGTGACCTGAATGGCTTGCCGACTGATGATATTTCTATGATATTTCTATATACAAAAGAAATAGTAAACTTTCCCACCAGAGAGAATTCGATCATCGATAAATTTCTCCTGGATGTTGATCTGAGTGATAGTTATGGGTATCCAATTGCAGTTCCGCCTATAGGCAGCAGTGATCACTCTTCGATTTTGCTAAAATCATTTCAATCACGCAGTCCTAACGTCCGCAACTGGTAAAAGTTTACGACTATAGACAGTCTAACATCAACATGTTTCGAAAGTAATTGCAACATGTACCTTGGCATCATATGTACCGTCCTGAAGCATCGCTAGATGAGAAGGTGATTTTCTTCTACACTCATTTCTTATCAGCTATGGAAGTTATACCTCTTGCATATGTCAATATATCAAATAACGAAAAACTTTGGATGACAAAATTAACACATCTGATAAACAAGAAATTTGAGGCTTTCAGACATCGCAACTTTGAAACTTTGGTACATATCATCATTACAAAGAAAATGTGAAGGTTGAGAACATAAAAGCAAAGGATGCGTGGATCAATCGAAAAAAGTTGTGTTTGGAGTACCGTATTGTAAATGTTATCAAACAGCCAGATGCGAAATCAAGTGCCACTCTGAACAAGATCTAAACACTTTTTCAAATTCCACAGATGCTGCAAATGCGATAAATAGTAGTTTATTGGACGTGTTTTCAACATCAGGAGAAGTCTCGAGATATTTCAGTTAAGCTACAGATCATTTTTGGAATATCCAATTTGATGTAGCTCTTATAGTACATCATCTTTTGATGAAGCTGAATACTAACAAATCCCGTGGTAGTGATAATATACATCCCTTCTTGCTCAAAATCAGCTGTGATATTGTGGACAAACCTTTGACGCATACAATCTCGTTATCATTATCACAACGCATGGTGCTTTCAGCTTGGAAACTTGTCGACGTAGTACCAGTGCCAAAGGGGAACAATCAAAGTATACAAAACTTACGTCCAATTTCCTTGATTTCCGTCATGGCCAAACTTCCCGAAACAGCAGTTCTAAACTCCATGAAAAGGAAGTTGTTATTTCTATACGGTGCAAATCAGTTTGATTCGACCACGTAGTTCGACCGCGATTGCCCTTATAGCTATAAACGAACAAATGATTGAGAGCCTGGACGACTTCAGTACAAAACAAGTGTCTGTCTTGTCATCTGACCTAAGTCGAGTATTCGATAGAATCCCTCACGACAAATTGATTCGTTGCTTCGTCGATTCGGGGTTGCCCATGAATTTCATTGAATGGTGCATAAATTATTTTAGTGAAGGAATGCAGATAGTTCGCTTACCTGACGGTAATGTCAGTTCCCACCTGACATTCACATTAAGTATAACCGAAGGATCCGCTCTAGGTCGGTATTTCTTGTGTGCACATGATTCCCTGAAACCAGCTCTTCGATGTACAAATACGCGGATGATGTTGTAATTTTAACAAAATTTGACAACGAATGTGATGTTCACGACGCTATATAAACCGAAATCAGTCATTGTTCATCTTGGTGTTCAGGGTTTTTGAAGGTTTCGCTTACCCGCCCACAGCAAAGCAACATTTATAATAAACACACAGCATCCACACTGCAAATTTATTGCGAGATTTCAACTTCATTACACGGCTTTAAGCAACTTACGATCTGATGGTGTCATTGGACGTACACAATAACACAATAAGAAGAGTGAGATAGGAAGGATACGAACGCTGGTAAATCATCACTTGAACTGACAGTAGACTTGTAATCAATAAATTGCGTAGTAAAGATATGAAATGATGGAACTGTATCAGCTCAAAATAAAACTTATCAATTTCAATCTTTGTAATTGTAAGCACTTCGATGAAGCCGCCATGCGAGAAGTCGTCGTCAAAGGTATCGTTAACTGGATCTTCGGGTTCAGTAGATATCAGCTCCTGTTGCGTCTGCGTTATTTCTGGAGTAGCCTACCAGTTGGATGCGCCGTTTTCAGTCACTCTGCGCCGTTCCTTCATCTGGGGCCATTTTTGTGCAATTTCCTTTGCTTCTTATTTGTCGAGCTGCGCTGGACCATTAATTGAGATGTTCATGAGTGCACACAGAAATTCATCCAGCAGTCGATTTCCTGACTTTGATTGAATCCGCAGCATAGTCGCGTTCTGGCCAGCACGTCAATAGAGTAACAGTAACTGCGATTGTTGCTAGCATCTGAATATCGGGGAAGGCATCTTCGTAGAGCGCATCGTTGCACAGAACTGCACACACCTGCGCAGCGCTTTTGCATTTCGCCACTAGTTTCATGGAAAGTCGTTCGACAAAAGCTTGCTTATTGATTTTTACCCACTCTGAGTCATCAAGAGAATCTCTGAATCGGTCATAGAGAATTTTTATTTCTCTTTCGCCGTAATTTTGTCTTGGCTTTCTTCTCGCTTATCTGGGCAGTACCCTGGATCGACGATACTGAATGCTGACACGACTTCTGGCTCTGGAAAAAGGTATTTTTAATTGTCAAGTAGGGCGTTACAATATGCGACGGTCATGCGCTTTGTGCTCTCGTGGTACCTGTCGCTAAGCTCACCCAGCTCGTCTGCGAAAGGGTACCAATCGCCCTCGAGATTGGCAATCACAACCTGATCGTCTCGAATGCGCGTAATGGCGTCGTTGCAACATGCAACGGACGTGTCCCTTGAGCGAAACTGAGATTGCCGCCTTGGAATATCAATCTGAGAGTGGTAAAGTGAGGCAACACCTAGAGAGTCCTCGCGTATGAATCGAAGTTTATGAGAGGTCGAGTCCGGGTTGATTCAAGCTAATGGAACATTTCGAATTAACCGATTCAACATCATTTCATTAAAACTCAATGATAAAATCTCAGCAAGGGACCCGAGTGATGTTATTTTTATGGTTGATACAGCGTGCTTGATTGGGCATTTAAATAAATAATCATTAAATCTGTTTTATATTTTCTGTCGTTTCGATACAACGAATGTCATGCGCGGCTGGGCTTCGATACTTAAAAAGTAATTTTTTAGCGGATTGATAGCCTGACAGATAGACAAATTAGTTCCTTACGCGGATAGAGGACTCAGAAAAGTCTGTTTTAGTTGACTTTAAATTATTAAATTAATTGGGATATCAAATCAGATTCCTGACATTTAGCGCAACAGTAAATGAGAATGAAGGGGAAGCTCAAGGTACACTTGCTGGACCGCGCTAACATCTGAAATTTTACCCGCCCAAATCGGGCGCGTAGATGGTCTTCAAAAAACACTGTTGGCGTTTGTCTTGTTGTATTGTCGTTTGTCTGTTGAATTGGTTGTAAATGATAAAAAGACAAAATTGATGGTCCTGAAGTCTTTACAGGCTACCTGAATTGAACACAATCAGCTACCCCATTCCTTGTACAGATTCTACATCTTATTCATCTACAGATTCTTAAAATGGAACGTCTATGCATAGGCTAAATTCAATTTTAACAATTGCTCCGTAAATTTAGGTCAATTATCTCTTGAGAGTTAAGTGGATGTTCGAAAGATCAAAGCCTAGGAAACCCCCTAAAAAGTAGAACAGTACATGTACATGTAGCGTGGAAGACAATTCATCGCGTTGGCTGGTTTTGTATATTTTCCTATATCCAAGCAGTGAGCAGGAGCAAAAAACAGACTAAGGCCGAAAAATATATAGGGAACTAAATAATGTACTGTGGAGAGAAGCCGATAGAGGGCGAGAGAAGTGGTGGAAGCAAGTGTGATGAAATTGAAAAGATGCACAAGAAAGGCGCGAGGGATTAGGTACATGACGGTTCTGCTACTAACCACCTCTTCAAAGAACTCAAAACATGTAGAGGAGCTTTCTCGAGGCAGCGAAATTAATTTGAACAGCATTGGATTGGAACTTCCACTGACTCTGTACTATCAGCTGTTACTTGCACTAAAAGCACACGCTTTCAAAAATGAAAACGGATTTTTCGTAAAACAATCGCTATTGTTTCATTGCACAATTCCTAGGTATCAGATACATTACCGACCGTTTCATAAATAATGGCACGAAAATCAACAAATTTTCAAATGTAGTTTTCGTGTTGAAGTCCTGGCTCAATTTTTAAAAACGATGTGTCATATGAAACGTTGTATTCCATAGATTTTTTGGTGTATATTTGACTCTCTTGTGGTAGGTTGTTATCAGTAGCCTTTACGAAAGAAAATTGAGCGTTTCTTTGATGCACGATTTTGGCATGAAGACGACACAATTTTAAATGAAAATTGATAATGTGAACTACCTATCCGCTTTTTCATGATGTTAAGATTCGTTGAATGTATAAAAAGATACAGCACCAATGAGCTTTGCCTCAATTTGCCCGAAAGCGTAACGAAAGTTATGAATTCTCTACAAAACTTTTTATTGGTCAAAGAAGCAGCAAGTTGGCTTAAATTCTGACATCGTCTTCGGCGTCCAGTGCCAGTAGACAGAGGGCGGCATCTACTGTATGTCCTAAGGAGCCATTCATCATCTCCTGGAGGCGGCAACATATCCTAAGGGTGACATCTATCATCTGAGGGCGGTGTTCGTCTCCTCCTGAGGACACCGTCCAGCATCGTTGTCATGGCTAACCTCTCTCGCCGCTTGGTCAACTAAGTTGATGAGTTTTACCAAAATGTTGCTGAAAAAAATGCAAAATGTTACCAATAATATAGCTGGCACGATTTTCCATTGATGAAGCTGTTGAATGTCTATTTACCTTGTGCCATGTAAATGGATATATTTGGTACCTTACATTGGCAGAGCGATTAGGCTGTCGAGTCAATTGTGGTCAGCAGACTCAAAAGCATGAATTTTTGGACAATTAATTCACCGATGTCTGCAGACGAAACTATGAGAAACAGAAAATTAAGAGCATCACCATTGGTTCGTGCTAAGTTTCCAGAAGATAAATAGTTCGGATTTCGACATTTGGTACCATTTCACTCAAGTAGGCAGCACTTTAACTTGATTTCGCGTTAATAATGTTTTCAGCGGTCATCCGCACACAACTTAATAACTTTTATTGCATTGAAGTTGGGTTTTAAATATTACTAGCCCCGTAGCCAGACGCTGCTCTTAGGGGGGGGCGACTTTCTGATGAATTTTCAAAACAAAAATGAACAATGTGCTGCTTTTACATGATAGTTTTAAATAATAAAACAGTTTCATCTGTTCACTTTCTCTAGGAAGTCCACTTTCATCGTTTCCTAGTTCTTGACCCCTTGTAGTAATTGACGAAGTTTTAGATTTTCTAATAACAAATTTGTCCATAACGTATTTGCCACGGTGCCTGCAATAAGAAGCAAAATCCTATTTAAATAAATAAACAAATATGAGTTTATTTGAAAAACAAATCAAAACAAGAAATCTCCAATGGGAATCGGGGAGATTTAGCATTTATTTAACAAATATGAAGAGAGATATAGAGCCATAAAATATGAAAATAAAAAATAATTGCACTCCATATGAGTAAAAGATTTTTATGAGATGCATTTAGTATCAACTTATGATTATCAGGGTTATCTCTATGCGAAAATTATTCTATACAAAGAAAGTAAAACGAAAGTAGTTTTCGGAAATGTGAAGACGTCCATTTTCATCATTTCCCAAAATCTCCAAATGTGTTATCTCAACAGGAAGTCGCAACGGATTTTCTCGCTGCTGAATCGCTTCTTTATCATGATAAACAAAGGTGTTGAACATTTCATTCACCGAGAATAAAAGCAAAACTACATATGCATACGGAGCTCTTCGCCCATTTTCCAGAAATGTCAACTAAGATACATTAATTTCCGACCCAGGAAGCTGCCCAGGAAGTTAGAGAGGATTAACTGATTTCATTTGTTTGTCAATGACATAATCACCTGCATCATACCCCTGCCGCATCGTCTGCAGATGAAGGATGAAAGCGGAAATTTTATTAATAGTCAAAATTGATAAAAACTTTTAGAGATTGAAATGTTAATTTCAAAATTATAGTTTCAGAAATGCAGAAATTATAGTTTCCAGTCCATTTAACCGTATCTTCACCATGATTTTCTAGGGGGGGCAAAAAATTTTGCAGGTGGCCCCTTGGCTACGGGCCTGAATATTACAAGTGCTATCAGCTCCAAGAATATGCGAGATTCATGAAGATCGGCCCATCCGCTCACTGGCGGCAAACTTAAAATTTGCTTCATTGTCACACTAAGCCATTTGGTGAGTTCGCACCCCTCGGTTGAGGTCAGAAGATTTCGCATATCTGATCAGTTGATGAGGCCGCTTGTCAACGATTTAGGAAACGGACTGTAGACAGAAAAACCTATTGAAATGACGCACTGATCATTGAGTACCCGGAAACTTACAAAAAAATATGAACATTGTCAATGCTCAGACTAGTAAAAACTCACTTATGCCATTTTAATAAGTATCTGTCAATATGTGGAAACCTGTTAATGCAGGACACGAAACCAATGTAGATTCATATATGGCTGAATTACTCAAACTAAATCTGTTCCTTAAGGTATTGCGGTTACGTGAATAACTTGGACAGACATTAGTCGAATGACGATTTTCACACTACCAGCATATAAGGCCTATAATATTGGATAATGGATACCAGCTCAGTGTCCCTATAGTAGAATACTTGCTATGCGTCACGCAAGAAACTTTCCAGTGGTATTCATTTTGTTATTCAAATACCTTGTTGAAAATTGCTATCAATGTGCTCCAAATAGTGTACCTGATACACGTATGTGGTGCAATGAAAGAATTCAGTATCGGTTGGTGTCTGCTGAGGGTTGAAGTAGGCCATTCTAATATTCAAGGGGTGAGTAGGCCATTTTGACGTTCATTTAGATGTTCAAATGGTTGAAGATGGCTATCAATGTGCATGCTCCAAATTGTGCACGTGATCCATGTTTGTGGTGCAACAAAAGTGGTGTGTCTATTTACTCAAAAGAGGCATTATGAATATCTGAATGAACATGGAGATAACATCATTAGACTATTTCATGTGTTCAGCGTCAGACCTAACTTTCAAAATAGGTACACTGGATTTTTTCCAGTCACTCAGCATGATTGTGTCATATACGTGAACAAAATTGGATGAGTGAGTAAGCTACATGGAGGATATGCGTGTCCCTCATCTTGTGTACTTCCGTGAACAGGAAAAATAGTATTTTCGGTTTTCAATACTGTAAGGCTATTTAATTTCGCGGGTATTATATTTCGCGGTTTTGTCGATTTGCCTATTTCGCGCGGTATTAAATTTCGCGGTTAATTGGTTACAGTTCACTGAATCATTCAGAGCGCCAGATCTACCAGTGGTAGGCCATGCAAACCTATTATTTCAACGGGAGAAAATGCAAGATTTGCACATAAATGCGTCTGGCTTTTGAACTACTAACCCGATTTACTTGATATTTGAAATACTGATGATTCAGGGCGCGAGCATCATTTCATCTATTCATGTCATCTAAACATTCTCAATACGAAAAAAGTTAGTCAGCGTGCGAAAATTAGTTAGACGACAAAAATCAAGGAATTTTGTCGATTTTTATCGTCTTACTAATTTTTGCACACTACTAACTTTTTTGTATTGAGAATGTTTAGATGACATGAATGAATGATATGATGCTCAAGCAATTGGACGGCGGAAGACCGGTCTCCTGGATGCATACAGAAAGTGCAAGGTAACGCGAAAATGATGATGAACTATGCAGTACTTAATGTACAGAACTACTGAGCATTCTTGTAATTTCTAGCACAATGAAGAATTTGTTATATTTGAATTCTATTTTGATGATATCTACATGTACTGTATGACATAGTTTGCGCATTGCATTCCTATATTTATCCCAATACATACATCAAGTACATTTATCATTAAAATCTCGAAAGAATTTTTAACCTCATTTTTCGCGGGGTATTTAATGTCGCGGTTGTCATCAAACCGCGAAAATTAATAGCATTACAGTATTTGGTACAGCATAGCCTACATGTCAGTCTTGTCAATAGCCTAGAGATCTCTATTTATAAAGCCTAAAATTTTCTAAAATGCTGATAGCTTGCACCACGAAAATTAATAACAGGAACTTCCTGGTCTGCTTTTGGATGACCTTACAAAGGAAAAAGTTCAGAGTTAAGAGGAGGGTAGGAATTTAAAATTATTATCGTTTAAACAAATTACTTTTGTTAATACAATTCAATCAGCGAAAGTTATTAATTAGTAATAAAAATTAAGCAAGTAAATTAATTATTTGGTAAACGAATTAAATATTATTTTCCAGTAGAATCAGCGCCAAATTTGAAAAATCAGCTGTTGACTCTGAGTGAATAAATCGCAAAATTTTGTTGAACGTATCGTGAACTGTGACTGAATAGAATTTAGATCGGCATTCTCTGAAAAATATATAATCAGTCACAACTTCTGCAATTTTGCAACTTCTTTTGCCAACAGATCATGCCACGAGATAACCTTTGATGCTTTTTCTATTGGCAATGCAAGATTTAGGTCATTCTGTCAAGTAATTACTGCTGTAGGATTGAACAAAGCCATTAATTTCAAAAAGGCTAAATTAAAATGAGTCGCTGGTATTTTATGAGCCCGAGATAGAACCTGAATCAGTCATACTTTGTTACTCTACATCTAGTGAGTATGTTTGATGCAAAGTTGGGGCTCAATCGGTTTGGGTCTCTGGTGATCGGGGACCGTAAAGGGTTCCTGAGGAAAGTCCTTTAAAAATGCCTTTGTGATCAGTCACTAGTGTCATATGAGACAGAGATGGATGCGCTGAATCAATCAGTTCATACTTTATTCAAGCGGCATTGTCTGAATATCAGAGGGACTCACGAATCCACGAAGCACTAGAGTTCATCTCTACTACGGAACTCCCTTCATCGCTATCAAGTGTCTGGTAATAAAATGGGCAAGAACTCAACTCAAAACGAAACTGAAGTGACTGAATTGAATGATGCAGATCGATCTGATCAATTTTACTATAACTCCTCAGTTGCAACAAAGACAACTGTTAAACTAGTTCCTAGCATGCAAATTTATAACGAGTGAGAATAAAGAGATTTCCATTATATATCTCCACGACAGGGCTACTCAAACGTCTGATATCCACATGATGCTTCCTCTACAATTGGAAAACCCTGTTGCGAAAGAAAACTTTCCCATCAAACCAGACTACTTTGACCAGTGAATTCTCAAGTACAACCTTCTCCTACCAGTCACTCGCAGCCAGAACGAATTTCTGCAGGGAACGAGGCGGAAAAAATGAGACCTTTCACAGAATGATGTAACATCTTCCTGCATACTACGAATCTGCACGTCTGCCGAGTAGTTTCTAGAGAATTTCTCTTCTTGTCAGATCAGGATCATCAAGAAAAACACATGTAAATACCAATGGGACGCAGATTGCAGCTTTTGGCTAAAATGAAAAATTTTCTTTGTTTTCGCATTATCAACTGGAAAGTATTCAGTCTAGAGTCATAATTTTTGACAATGGAATGTCTATCAGGTCATTTCTAATGATGTACAAACACGTGCTTTTATCATGTTTCTGATCGCAATGCATGTGAGAATGTGGTTGAATGTGATAAAGTTGCTCAGAATGTTTGTTTGCCGACATTAAAGGACTTCCAAATCGAAATTAGTTTTGCTTTATACACAGGGGTGCCATGAGCATAAAAGGAAATGACCAGAAGACATTCCATACCAAAAATATGACTCATCAGGCTTAGTGTTCATCGTTCAAACAGTCGAAAAGATAGAAAAATTCATTTTAGCCAAAAGCTGCTATCCTAGTTGTCCCATTGATTTACATGTGTTTTTCTTTGATCCTGTCTGACAAGGAACTCCCTCTAGAACTAGGCAGACGCACCGATTCGTAGTAGGCAGAAGTTGTACACATCATTCTGTGAAAGTCTCATTTTCCTCCTCGTTATCCTGCAAAAACTCGTTTTGGCTACCGGACTATACTACTTCAGATTCGATTCCACAAAGTGGTCCAGCCGAGCACAACATAATCTGGTGATCCTACTGATCTCGCACTAACTGTAATCCCACATAAGCTCAATAACTCTTTACAACACGTCAATTTGGATGATCAAGACCAATCGATGAGCATTACACTCTTTTCCTTTTACCAAACCACTTCTTATGCTCGATGGTTTGGACTTTTCTCGTGAGTATATTATTTTCATTGACACTAATCTCACTTCCTTTGACTTTCCTAATTGCCTGTATTTTTTTTGCTTCCACCTAATGGTAGAATTTGATTTTTTTAATAATCTGGCTATTCATAAAAGGTGCATGAAAATGCTTCCTCCTTGTTTCATCACAGCTAGACTGTAGAAATAGGCCTTACAACTAATTTTATTGTTTTTCAATCGGGTCATTTGTCAAACCTAAAGAAACTTTTCCTAATGCTACTATTGCTGTCCTTTCTTGAATGGTGTACCAACTAATGTTAATCTAAAGATATTTGTGAATGTTAATAGAGAGAGAAAAAGGAAGGGAAAACGGAAGGTCGGGGTTCGAGTGCGGCGGGCGATTTCTTCATTGTCCTCGTGGACGAGGTGGGTTCATCGTCGAACAGGGCTTCCAACGCCACCACCTCTGACCTCGCAAAGGTCAGAAGTGTATCAAGGTCAAACTTCTCCTTCGGTGACCTAGCTCGTCTCGCCTACACCAACTGACTAGCTTGAGGCAGCTTTCTCCAGTTCAGAGGAGGAGCGAGGAGAAGCCGTGGATAAAAGGTTTCATTCGAAGAGGAGGTCATCAACTTCGTTGATCAGCTTGTGCTGTGGAGTGATCTCGCGGAAATGCGATACGAAGTTTGTGATGAGGCTGCGAAGAGAGGCAGTATCATTGTTCTTGATTCGTAGCAGGTTCACCAGCCGATCTGCGTAGTGGGCTAATTATGTAACGACGGATCTCCGAAATCGTTCTTTCAGAATCTTCAGAGCAGTAGAATAATTCTCTGAAGTGCAGGGAATCCCAGCGGATTGCGTCACGGGCGTCACCGCGGAGCGCAGAAAGGAGGTACGTGAAACTTCTTGACACGTCGGAGATGCTACGGCAGTGAACTGTCGCATTGAACTGGTCGAAGAACGGCCTCCAATGCTAGATAATTCACGAGGAAGACTTTGTGTTGAGTTTATGAGAATATAAGAGCTTACATGTAATTATAGCATTATGAAAAGTGAAGCATGCAATAGTGATTACTTTAAATTTGCATTATTTGCAGCTCAAGATATAAGATTGTATTGCCAAAGTATTCCAATATTCAATTATAACACAGTTTATCTTTTTAATTTATGGTTTTTAATCATTTTTCACTCTTCCTACCTATAGATATTTTGACCATATTCTTTGATCATAGTTACTCTTGAACATTAGCAAATGCGAGTATTAAATTTGACATTTGAACTAACGATAAATTCAAACCAAATGTTAACAGTTTTTGCAGTGAAAGTTTCAAAAAAATAAAGATCTTTGATGGAAGCTAATAATGGGTCGATACGTCCTGTTATATTTATCATTAGCATGATAAGATTGGATCTACAATATTTGCTGTGCGCTCCATTCTGATTGTTGTTGAAATCTACCATACAATGTCAACTCATGTAAAATTAATAAATGCTGATAAAACATTTTCTATATCTATGTTAGCAACTGGTGGCACCATCTTCTCACCATCATGAGGATGACGATCATAATGAAGTCTATTTTGTTTAATTTGATGCATTATTAGCTGAGATATCTCCAATTTCATGTTTCGACAACTTTTGTGTTGACGATAAGTCCACGGTATTCACTCATCCTAGTTGAGTAATTAAGACGTGCACACTTGTGAGGATAAATGTATTATTCCACATAACTTTGGAACTACTGCAATCGATTGTTGATAAACAAACGTTGTCTTCATCGTAAACAGCAAGATGAATACAACTGCAGTTCCAGTTTGTCGGTAAACTGGTATTTTTTCAAATTGTTTTTTTCACTGTCAAATCAATCGGAGACTGCAGTTTTGTGAGACAATTACATTGTCAGGTGTGAAAATAAAAAGCTGCAGCAGTCCTTAGTGATCTGCCAATCAAGTGAACTTAGGGAGAGTCCCCTAACTTAGGGGAATTGCTAGGAGAACGTTCAAGCATACCGACTAGGATTTCACCTAGCGAATCACCTAAGTTAGGATGTCTAAGATAAAAATCTTAGGGAAATGTTCTAGCATACGGTCCCCAGGCTTCCAAAAGTGTTAAGTAAGTAAGTAAGTAAGCGTTTATTGAAAACAAAAAACGACCCCCTATTGAGGAATCGGAGGAGGGTCCAAAATACATTTACAAAATTAGTCGTAAACTGATATAACAACGCGACAAAAAGTTCAACATGCAGCTTGTATTGCCTCATTATACTATTTGGCACAAGAAAAAATAAAACCGTTCACCTATACGCTGTGTTCGAACACGGGTGGTGAGTAACAGTCCTTTTGCTAACTACGGACATGAGTTGTGGTGGAAATCAGGGCTCTAAAGAACATGGTCTTTACACGAAAGGATGTATTGCACACAATTTTAGAGACAATGATCGTCTACGAACATCTGGATGATTCAATATATACATTTCTCACAACTTATTCACCATTTTCACCATGAAGTGATGCGGAAAGGCTCGCTTGCAAAATCAGTTTCAATCTATATTATCAAAAATGGACCTGGATTTATGAAAACTTGAGAAGCCATAATCAAATTTAGCGACTGAAAGATGGCAAAAAGATACAAACAAGACTGATCATGATTTTTAAAACATAGATTTCATATATACGCAAAATGTAACAGTCTCTTGAGAACAGCTTCTTACCAATAAAGTCGACAATGATCAAATCCAATTGTGATTTTCATTGAGAACAAAGTCCTAAGACAATTCAAAACTCTTACATTTTCGATGACTGAAATTGACGGCAAAGGGGAAGAACTGAAATTGATATTCATAATTTTGTCTTAGATCGATTGATTAACATTTTGTGATACCTGACACCAGTCTTTTCAAAATTTCTTGATTTCATCATTTATCAACTTAACATCGGTGGAAATATATTTCTTCTGAAAATCGGCAACAACAATAGTGATAATCATCTAGCATATTTACATATACGAACACTTGAATTTATCTGCTCTATAGCTTTGACATATAAACAGAGAATTTAATCGGTCCAAACACTTGATCCCTGAGTGGACCACCACTGTTGGACAGATACAAATGACTTTTTTTGATCGTCCCAACCTGACTCTTGGCTTACGCTGACACAAATAATTGTTGATCTGTTAAACAAAGATTGTCACAAATCAGGTAAATTCATACCCAGTAGGGTAGACAAAAGAGATGGTGATGGCAAGCAGTCTAACAAGCAACGAGACATATCGAAAGTATAGTGTAAAGTAACCGTTTTTAACTGTTAGAACACCACAAAGAAAGAGACAACCCCCCCCCCCGACCAGGTTAGTGGACGTAAACACGTACAGGCACCAACAGTGACATCATCAAAGGATATTGTCAATAATTGTTTCATGAATCACCAATCAAGGCACAGACAGTGGGAGGACTGAGGACGATAGGCATACTGACAGTCATCATAGCAGTTCAATAACGGCTATGCGATAGGTCCTTGAGATTAATACTTTTTCAAATATCTTTTCCATAAATTGGCAGGAGGGATATGAGGGTCTCAGATGATCCTTCTTAACCAGGCTTTGATTTTCGGTACAGGACATACATCGGCAATTTTCTCAGATGTTCAGCCACAATTACCCAGTCTTAAAGAGAAAGTTATACAGATAACACAATGGGTTCAGGCTATACAATCAGCCACTACTTTTCAAGAAAATGGGATTGATATCATCACCTACCACATGCCCTTACTAGTTTTTAAGTACGAATAAGAAGAGTGTGTACAGTTTCAACATCACAGATATTTTCATTTGTACTTGACAAGCTCAAAACAAGGGAAAGCTTCATATTATATTTTTTTTTCACAGCAAAAACACATAGAAAATGAATGATTAATAGATTAGGAGGCATTTTCACCAGTCACCAAAAATCGATACAATGCTGTTAACAATGAATTATCATTGCTATTTTGCCTCTCACATCATTTACAACTACGACCAAAGACCTTTCACACTTAGTACTCATGCGAGTAGCCCACAATTTCTTCGACTTGTAAATCTTCGGATGTTAACTTTTTGTTTGTAGTGCATGTAAAGAGGGAAATCCTTCGATACTGTAAGTCCGACTCAGCGTTTTAGTTTATTAAATCTGATTAAAACTGGTGTTATTCACATGCTTAGTGTTAGTAAGTCAAATCTTATAAATGATACAGGAATAACAGAAAAAGCATTACAAAAGTGCTGATAAAAAAGTTTGAGGTCGCTGTTTGCACACATGTAATTAAGATACAATCTCTTTCCAATCGATTGAAGACATTAAACATTTGAAAGCATCAACATTATGACTTGCGGCAAGTCGTAAACTTTGTGATAATGAGCTTTACGATGCCCTTTTGCATGGACATTTCTCGAAAATAATAAACGATAATCAGGGGCATTTTAAATAGCTTGTACCAAGAGATGGAGCAGGTAGAGACACTAAAGTTGCTCTGTTTCATAAGAGAGGCAGAAAAATTGTATCCAAAAGTGCACTACCAAATGTTGGCAATTCTAAAACAATGTAGGTCAAATCAAAATGAACATCTCTAAAAAAGAGAGGTCATATCTGTTGACATCACCACCAACATAAGACAGAAGCCTCAGGAACATCATTACAAGCACTAGGATCAAAACACTTTATAACATAATCCTTGATGTTATGAACAATTTCAGTTTTTAAACCTGGAGGTAAGTAAACGCAAAAATAAGAAGGCGGGCTTGTTGTTGAAGTCATTTGTAATTTAATTAAATTGTTCTCAATAAGCCACTGGGTTTTACAAAATGTCGATTGGAATATTCAACCTCAATAGCACCCAGATGACCAAAGTCGAGTAAATAATCGTTACCACCGCCACGACGACCGTCTCGGACAAGTTTATCTTGGCGATTCGTTGACGAAAAGAAGAATAGTCCTTTCATTTGAATCACATTATTATCAACATCTGGAGTAAGCCACGTTTTCTGTAACACAAATAATGTCGTTTAATTGTTGAGACAAGAGCTCGAAGTTCGTCTAGCTTTATAAAAAGAGAGATTGAGAATTGCACAAAACCTAGCCAGTTGTTTCTTGAGACACGAGAGGTTTGCAGTGGTCTCGTTTTTTTGACTTCTAAATTGGGAGTAAAAACGACTTCAAAAATTTCATCCACGTTCCTGGCGATTTCAAACCTGGATCGACGGATAGATCAACAACGTCCTCTCCATTGTGGCCTTATCTCATATTTCAAGCTCTCCAAAACACACACCTTTCCAACATTCCTGCTTGAAATGGCGGGCGATCTGGATTAATATAAACTCTAAACTCCACGGAATCGAGATGGTCTCCTTAACTCCTTAGAGGTTCGAATGGCTGCATCAACGTAAGTCAGGTTGATCTGAATCGGACAGCCGCAAGAGGACGCGGCCGTCCAAACTCCCTGACTTGTCCCCCAATCGAGTGACTGAGTAGTCGTCCGACTCACGATGAACAGCAAAAACAAGCATTAACAGCAATAACCAGAGTGTCGCATGGTGGGGTTTTCAGGTATGTACCCGAAATAAATCCACAATATCATAAACTCCGCTTCGCTCGAGCTTCCGACTTCCATCGGAAACTTGGGATATCTTGAAAATGAAGGTCCCTTTCATTACGTTCAATCATTTGCTCAGACATTAGAGTTATATTTTGTCGTTTAAGAAAGCTTTGTTTTTCTTGTTCTTAGCTCATCAAATCCGATTAACAGAAGACTCGAAATTAGTTGACTTCAGTGCACCAATTCACTCTTCTAAAGGGATGACTTAAAGTCCTCACTGCACGTTTTCAATAAGGGGCCTTATGTCAGCGAGAGTGGTAAGGAGTCGCACCTGAAGTAGCAGAGTTGATCTGGTATTGCGTTTTGGAGTAATTTTCAGGCGATCCTCATACAAGGCAGACAAAAGAAGAATTTTGTAAAATAGTCCTGATCATCAGGATTCGACCCTTTTGCTAGTTTAATCACTGGAAGTAGCGGTAGTCACACTTATATAACGGCATGAGCTATTCCATCAGACAAATCACGGTCGAAGTCCAGATGAATCCCAATCTCGTGAGAATTCACGGATGATCAAGAAAATGAGGTCACGTGCACGTGATATCCGCAAAGTTTCACGCGCGCCTAACCAAAGACAGAGGAATATCACTCACTTCAACCAGAAACTCGCAAACACAAATCTGCTTGTAAGATCTTCCCTGATTCGTATGAATGACAAATAGACTTACACCAAGTGACGCACAATGGCTTCGGAGGATTCCACAGATATAAAAATATATCCACCAAGTTAATAATGAAAGCAATTTAAATCATGTAAATGTGCAAAAGCGATTATATGTTGTCGGAGCAAACGTCAGCACGTCAAGCATGTCAATGCAAGTCTAGCTCGTTTGAAAGCTAAGAGTGAGACAAATTCAGTGAAAGAAACGGCTTGTTCATATCTGTCTTTGTTTAGATGTGAGACGCCATTTAAGATTTTGGGAGATTGTCGAAAAACGACAGAGTTAGAATTTTGGACGTTTTGGTCTGTAGCTTCAAAACGAAGCATCGGATGGGAAAACGGATTTCAGATTTGGAATCAGCGTCAAATTCTGCATCGGTATGGTGAATTTGAAAGCAATCGGAGAGAAAAAGTTTCGCTGACGTCCCCCCCCCGGCACCGACCTTCCAACTTTGCTTCCAGTGGACGGATTTTGTCGTGCAATAGCTCGTTTGAAAGCTAAGAGTGAGACAAATTCACTGAAAGAAACGGCTTGTTCATATCTGTCTTCGTTTAGATGTGAGACGCCATTTAAGATTTTGGGAGATTGGCGAAAAACGACAGAGTTAGAATTTTGGACGTTTTGGGCTGTAGCTTCAAAACGAAGCATCGGATGGGAAAACGGATTTCAGATTTGGAATCAGCGTCAAATTCTCTATCAACATGGTGAGTTTCAAGTCAATCGGAGAGAAAAAATTTTCAACATTTTTCGAAAAAACGACAGAGTTAGAATTTTGGACGTTTTGGGCTGTAGCGCCAAAACGAAGCATCGGATGGGAAAACGGAGGCCAGATTCGGATTCAGCGTGAAATTCTGCATCGGTATGGTGAATTTGAAAGCAATCGGAGAGAAAAAGTTTCGCTGACGTCCCCCCCCTCGGGCGAGCTCGCTTCGATCTTGGCTTCCAGTGGACGGATTTTGTCGTGCAATAGCTCGTTTGAAAGCTAAGAGTGAGACAAATTCACTGAAAGAAACGGCTTGTTCATATCTGTCTTCGTTTAGATGTGAGACGCCATTTAAGATTTTGGGAGATTGGCGAAAAACGACAGAGTTAGAATTTTGGACGTTTTGGGCTGTAGCTTCAAAACGAAGCATCGGATGGGAAAACGGATTTCAGATTTGGAATCAGCGTCAAATTCTCTATCAACATGGTGAGTTTCAAGTCAATCGGAGAGAAAAAATTTTCAACATTTTTCGAAAAAACGACAGAGTTAGAATTTTGGACGTTTTGGGCTGTAGCGCCAAAACGAAGCATCGGATGGGAAAACGGAGGCCAGATTCGGATTCAGCGTGAAATTCTGCATCGGTATGGTGAATTTGAAAGCAATCGGAGAGAAAAATTTTCGCTGACGTCCCCCCCCTCGGCACCGACTTCCAACTTTGCTTCTAGTGGACGGATTTTGTCGTGCAATAGCTCGTTTGAAAGCTAAGAGTGAGACAAATTCACTGAAAGAATCGGCTTGTTCATATCTGTCTTCGTTTAGATGTGAGACGCCATTTAAGATTTTGGGACATTGGCGAAAAACGACAGAGTTAGAATTTTGGACGTTTTGGGCTGTAGCTTCAAAACGAAGCATCGGATGGGAAAACGGATTTCAGATTTGGAATCAGCGTCAAATTCTCTATCAACATGGTGAGTTTCAAGTCAATCGGAGAGAAAAAATTTTCAACATTTTTCGAAAAAACGACAGAGTTAGAATTTTTGCGATGGCTTTGGGCTGTAGCGCCAAAACGAAGCATCGGATGGGAAAACGGAGGCCAGATTCGGATTCAGCGTGAAATTCTGCATCTGTATGGTGAATTTGAAAGCAATCGGAGAGAAAAATTTTCGCTGACGTCCCCCCCCTCGGCACCGACCTTCCAACTTTGCTTCTAGTGGACGGATTTTGTCGTGCAATAGCTCGTTTGAAAGCTAAGAGTGAGACAAATTCACTGAAAGAAACGGCTTGTTCATATCTGTCTTCGTTTAGATGTGAGACGCCATTTAAGATTTTGGGAGATTGGCGAAAAACGACAGAGTTAGAATTTTGGACGTTTTGGGCTGTAGCTTCAAAACGAAGCATCGGATGGGAAAACGGATTTCAGATTTGGAATCAGCGTCAAATTCTCTATCAACATGGTGAGTTTCAAGTCAATCGGAGAGAAAAAATTTTCAACATTTTTCGAAAAAACGACAGAGTTAGAATTTTGGACGTTTTGGGCTGTAGCGCCAAAACGAGGCATCGGATGGGAAAACGGATTTCAGATTCGGATTCAGCGTGAAATTCTGCATCGGTATGGTGAATTTGAAAGCAATCGGAGAGAAAAATTTTCGCTGACGTCCCCCCCCTCGGCACCGACCTTCCAACTTTGCTTCTAGTGGACGGATTTTGTCGTGCAATAGCTCGTTTGAAAGCTAAGAGTGAGACAAATTCACTGAAAGAAACGGCTTGTTCATATCTGTCTTCGTTTAGATGTGAGACGCCATTTAAGATTTTGGGAGATTGGCGAAAAACGACAGAGTTAGAATTTTGGACGTTTTGGGCTGTAGCTTCAAAACGAAGCATCGGATGGGAAAACGGATTTCAGATTTGGAATCAGCGTCAAATTCTCTATCAACATGGTGAGTTTCAAGTCAATCGGAGAGAAAAATTTTTCAACATTTTTCGAAAAAACGACAGAGTTAGAATTTTTGCGATGGCTGTGGGCTGTAGCGCCAAAACGAAGCATCGGATGGGAAAACGGAGGCCAGATTCGGATTCAGCGTGAAATTCTGCATCTGTATGGTGAATTTGAAAGCAATCGGAGAGGAACATTTTCGCTGACGTCCCCCCCCTCGGCACCGACCTTCCAACTTTGCTTCTAGTGGACGGATTTTGTCGTGCAATAGCTCGTTTGAAAGCTAAGAGTGAGACAAATTCACTGAAAGAAACGGCTTGTTCATATCTGTCTTCGTTTAGATGTGAGACGCCATTTAAGATTTTGGGAGATTGGCGAAAAACGACAGAGTTAGAATTTTGGACGTTTTGGGCTGTAGCTTCAAAACGAAGCATCGGATGGGAAAACGGATTTCAGATTTGGAATCAGCGTCAAATTCTCTATCAACATGGTGAGTTTCAAGTCAATCGGAGAGAAAAAATTTTCAACATTTTTCGAAAAAACGACAGAGTTAGAATTTTTGCGATGGTTGTGGGCTGTAGCGCCAAAACGAAGCATCGGATGGGAAAACGGAGGCCAGATTCGGATTCAGCGTGAAATTCTGCATCGGTATGGTGAATTTGAAAGCAATCGGAGAGAAAAATTTTCGCTGACGTCCCCCCCCTCGGCACCGACCTTCCAACTTTGCTTCTAGTGGACGGATTTTGTCGTGCAATAGCTCGTTTGAAAGCTAAGAGTGAGACAAATTCACTGAAAGAAACGGCTTGTTCATATCTGTCTTCGTTTAGATGTGAGACGCCATTTAAGATTTTGGGAGATTGGCGAAAAACGACAGAGTTAGAATTTGGGACGTTTTGGGCTGTAGCTTCAAAACGATGCATCGGATTGGAAAACGGATTTCAGATTTGGAATCAGCGTGAAATTCTGCATCGGTATGGTGAATTTGAAAG